>OV651821.1:47321772-47486772 GCA_927349885.1 Psylliodes chrysocephalus
AGAATTGAAGAAGAGCCGCAAACTAGTACAAGGAAAATTGCTCATGAATTGAATATTACGCATACAATTGTGTGGCAAATTTTAAAATCTCAACAAATTTATCCTTATCATATTCAACGTGTACAGGCATTACTACCTAGAGATTTTCCTCTCAGAGTAGATTTCTGCGTTTGGCTTCGAAATAAATTATTAACAACCCCGGATTTCTTATGCTATGTACTTGTTACAGACGAAGCTTCTTTTTCTCGAAACGCCATCATGAACTTCCATAACAACCATATCTGGTCTGAGGATAATCCCAATGCTATCATAGAAAATAATTTCCAAGATCGTTTTTCTCTAAATATTTGGGTCGGGATTATCGGGGATCACCTTATTGGACCTTGCATTCTTCCACAAAGGCTAAATGGCAAAGAGTACAGAAGATTTTTGGAGCACGAGCTTCCTGAACATTTAGAAGAAATTGATTTGGCTACCAGTAACAGGATGTGGTTCATGCACGATGGCGCACCGGCATACTTTTGTTTGGCTGCACGTCAATTTCTGAACGAGAATTATCCTAATTGTTGGACAGGAAGAGCGGGACCGCAAGCCTGGCCTTCCAGATCACCAGATTTAAATCCTCTGGATTTTTTTCTGTGGGGTCACTTAAAGGCACTAGTTTACAAAACATCCGTTCAAAATGAGCAAGATCTAAGAAACAGGATATTTGAATCGTGTGCCATTATTAATCAGACACCAGGTATATTCAAAAGAGTACGTCAATCAATGTTAAGGCGAATTGACGCATGCGTTGCAGTAGGCGGCGGGCATTTTCAGCAATTGTTGTAAATGTTATTGACTTATTTGTAAAAGTAGTTTAGTCTTAGTCGTTAAATAATCTAAGTTTATCACATAACAATATTGAGCAATAAAAGACACATTTTTCACTTGTTCCATGCAGAATACTATGCGTCGGACGAAAACTATGCGTCGGAGAAAAAACTTATTAGACCAAATTTGCTCATAACAAAATGAGGATTGCAAGAATATTTGTTATTTTAAGATGAAGCAGTGGCGTACTGTTTTTTTCGGCAAAAATATTTAATACGAAACCAGTACGGGCGCCACTGGCAGAAATAATAAAATTATTTGTACATTAAAAAATGCATCATAATGCGTAGGAGACGTGTACCAAATTTCGTAAAAATATCTGCAGTATTCTTACAGTTATTAGAAAAAAAAATTTTTTCTGAAAAGTTTACCACCCTGTAGCTCAAAAGTTAAGAGGTTTAGGACATGTGTTCATATAAATGTTTTGCCTTAAAATAAGTCAAAGATTCACCATTTAAAGTTTGTACAAGTACTTAATAAACATCCTGTATAATTTGCAGCTACTTTTGCCTGGAAAAACAAAATACAATGACATAAAAGTGCTTTGAAAGCAAATTGTTTAAAATCAACGACCTTTCTTAAAAAATATCCAATACTTTTATGTAGATTACAACAACAGAATGGAAACAATTTGAATCTAAAAAAAGTACAACTATAAAAAGAGTGGTCCGAGCCATACATTAACAGAATAAAATAAATTCCTAAGAAACAAAAGATTTTAAAAAATAACTGACTTTTAAAATTTAAATCAGTATTATTAAAAAAAAAAAATCCTGGGGTGATTCCTTAGTTATAAATGTTAGAGAATTTTCACTATTTTTGTTTTTCCTTTTTATCGGAGAATCTGCCATTGAACAATATGTTTGTTTATCATGCAACACAAACATACTTACACATATGTTAGCAGTACACTTAGAATATTTATGAAACACATGTAAGCACTTAATAATCGAGCTAGGCCTCCTACGAGTTTTGGTTTCAATAAATTCATAAACTGGACCGTTAATGGGGTGTTAATGTTAATTATAATATCCATGAAATATAGCTGGAATAAATAAACGTGGAAAGATATATGAGCGCGTTCCAGTTCACAGTTAAGAGGGGCATTTTTTTCTTGCTATTTTCATGAATATAACTGTCGTCGCTCTTCCGGTATTCATCTTACACTTTTTAATATCTTTTACGTTTTTATTAACGTCGTATTTAATTTGGACGGGTCCGACCAGGCGGGAATCCTGTTATGACATCACTCGGAATCGGTGAAGATCTATCGTTGTAAATTATGATTCATCAAATATCAAAGAGGTGGCGGAAATCGAAGTGTCTATTTTCACTATCAAAAGAGCCTTTGATTTGATTTCGGAAAAAAGCCGCGTTGACGATATTAAAACAGTGCGGGAATGTGTTTTATTAAAGAATTGATGGACATTTGATGAACTTTTATTTTGATTTTTATCTCTATCACTCTTGCCAGTTGAGTTTATCATAGAGTTTTTACCACAAATACCCGGAAATTGGTTGCAATACTCTACAGGGTGTCCTATTATAATAAAACATAAAGGTAGCCATGAGGAGGGGAATAGGTGACAGTTACGAGTATAAGTGGACAAAAGAACACCCATCTTTATATGATTTTTGACTTCTTCTTCTTCCTTTTTTGGGGCTATGTTATGTTATGTTGATAATGAGGTGTTAATACACTGCGACCTAAAAGATCTATTGTGCCCCCTTCTGTCGCCACTGCACTAAGGAAATGTCTCAATGCCTATAGCGACCCTTCCAATCCTATTTTCTCAAGGAAGTGTAGGATTTGAAGTGGCTTCAAGTTAGGTAAGTCTCCCTCTTCTATTTGATATCCTCCTAGATATAGTGCCCTTGGATTCTGGAGTGCTACACATTCAGTTAGGATGTGAATGGAGGTTTCGTCCTCCTCCTCACAGAATCTGCACTCACTATCCTCTACTACTCTCAGTTTACTTAGGTGTCCTTTTAGTCGGCAGTGCCCGGTAAGGATCCCTGTTACAATATAATAATAATATAATAATAATAATAATAATAATAATATAATAATAATAATAATAATAATATAATAATAATAATAATAATATAATTTATTCTCAAAAATAGAAGTACATGTTAATATAGTAAATTAGAATAAATTATTATGCTCGATAAGCGATTTAACACTTGTTTCGAAAATAATTTAGAATAAAAAATACATACAATATACAATATAGTAAATCTAAATACAAATATATACTAGACAATAATTAAAATTAAATGACTATATTTTTAAATAACATAATATGCATAAAAATACATTGTGAATAAACATTTCATACAATTTTTATATATTGAACAAACAATACACAATAAATAACTTCACTAAGAGACAAATTTAAAGATAAATTAAAAAATAAATGTTTTTACAGTTTCTGAAACAGTGGAAAGATAGACCGAAGACAGATATATCTGCTTAACTACAGAATCTCGATTACATAATGAATTAAATCACGGTGTTGTTCAACGTAGAGAGTCAGATTTTTTTTAAAATGTTTTAGATAGACTATTGATTTTAAATCAGGTGGTAATGAATTGTACATTTTAGGTCCGATATATGAGTAAGCTCGTTGTCCAACTGACTTATGCATATGGGGAATTAACTCTGAATTTTTATTTCGTGTATTATAGGAGTGTTGTAGTTGTATATTTTTTTTGTTGAAATGATAATATATATTTACCTTTACGTAAAAAAGTTGTCGGATATCTAGAATTTTTGATTCGGAATATAGCAGGTTTGTTGGGTATGTGAAATCTTTATTAAGCATCAGTTTTAAAAACCTTCGTTGAATGATTTCTAGTGTATGCATATGAGTTTTTAAAGCGTTGCCCCATACTAAAAGGCCATACCTCAAGTGACTCTCCACCAAAGCAGAGTAAAGAAGTCTCAGTTGATTAATATTAAGGATTGATTTTAAATATTTAAATTTGTAAAGGATAAATCTTAGTTTTTTACAAATAAACAGTATATGTTCGTCCCACTTAAGATGGCTATCTAGATAGATTCCTAAATATTTTATATTTGATACTTGGTTAATTCTAAAGTGGCAGTTATTATTAGTAAAATTTAAATTATTAAAGAAAGGTGCTGATGGTTTATTACAATAGAATGGTAAGTAAAACGTTTTTTCTAAATTAATAGTTAGTAATTTTGAGTTAAGCCAATTTTGGATTTCAGGAAAGTCACTCTCGACCAGATCTTTAATATTATGCCAAGTATCACTGCTATAGAAAACAGCTGTATCGTCCGCAAAGCCCAGAATCTCACCTTTAGATTTGATTGAAAACAGATTGTTAATATACAAATTAAAAAGAAGTGGGCCTAGAATAGTACCTTGGGGAACTCCATATCTGACCGGTAAGAAACTACTGTATATGTTACGTATTCTAACCATTTGTGTTCTTCCATTTAAGTAGGTTTTAAATAAGTTTAGAGGAATATTTCGTATACCATAGTTCTCTAGAGTATCAAGAAGTAAAGGATGACTGACAGTGTCAAAAGCCTTTGAGAGGTCCAGAAATATGCAAAGACAGGGTTTGCTTCTGTCAAGAGCATTATTAATTTTTTCTGTCAGAGCCAATAAAGCATCCTCAGTAGATTTCTTTTTTCTAAAACCATACTGATTGTTAGATAATAAATTGTATTTATTTAAATACGTAGCCTGTTCTTGCTCAGGCAGATGCAGGCTTCCGATCTTTTTTGGTTATATTCACCCAGAAGTATCTTGGCCTGTCTCAGCCTATATCCTACAGGATAATTTACCCAGATGTTTGAGTTACTTCTGTATTTTTTTTTTTAAGATAACTACATCTTTAAATTTATTTAAGATAACTAGTTTCCATTAAAATTCTCTGTTTATATATGTCGTGTTGTAAGATATAGTTATATACAAATGGATGCCAAAATAAGTGTTTAAAATTATTTATGAACGTTCTAAAACTGTCAACAATACAGCAATTCATATGCTCCAAAATGTTCTCCAAAAAACGCTATTGTTTTTTTATCAATAACTAACTGTTAACCACTCAACCAGTTTGGCTAATATTTCGACTGGTGCTAGAGAATTAGGTACCACAGAGAGCTTTAATTTTACTTTCTAAATACATTTCTTCTCATTGAATATTATCTACACACTCTCAACAGCTGTACGAGCAAATTTTTCACTGCCGGTAGACTTAATTAGAGACTGGAATTGAGATTACCTATTTCTTGCTAATAATTCCTAATAAGGACGAAATCGGTCAAAGTTAGAGTGTTGAAAATTATTTTTTATCTCTGCTATTAACCTTTTGATATGTGTATTTGTAAAGTGTGGAGGATGGATTAACCTATAGCACTTAGGCCTCAGTATACCCATTGTGCATTCTCCGAAGTAGATAGGCACCTCCTAGTTCAAGAGCTAGTCTACAGATTTAATGTAGTTGACAACGTCGCCAAGAGGTGCTTCTCTTTGGATATAATGCAATGTCTTTTGCAGTATTAATAAGGAAAGTAGTTATTTTTTAGGTTTCATCTCCAATCTAGAGGTGATTTTGTTCTAATTTCATAATACATTCTTAAATTTTACAATAACATTTTGCAGAACGGCCCTAGGTCAACAGCCACCTGTGCTCAAACTCACGCATTTAAAAAATACATAACTATTGTTCATCGGACACGTAGACAATTTACAAAAATAACAAGCATTTTTTAACAAATACGTCAGTTACTCTTATAATCTAACTTGTATAAATAATAAAAAGAAAGGCAACATAAAAATAACATCATAGTTCATTTAATACATAGTTTGCATTATTTAATTTAATGAAATAAAAATCATGTTTTAATCACATAACAAACAATATACATACACAATACAAAATATATTTATAGAATCTTTGAACCTGACGAAAATAAATTTGTATAGTACAAGAAACCGTTAGAACAATGGCTTTCTCTTTTAACAATTCAAACCACATCTCTCTCTTCATATATGTCTATTTCCGC
Organism: Psylliodes chrysocephalus; assembly: GCA_927349885.1. Lineage (NCBI taxonomy): Eukaryota > Metazoa > Arthropoda > Insecta > Coleoptera > Chrysomelidae > Psylliodes > Psylliodes chrysocephalus. The sequence continues at coordinate 47,327,693 of OV651821.1, forward strand.
CACTCTCATTAAAGTGAGCAAATTAAATTTTCAAAATAAATTATCAAGCAATATTGTTGTTTCTTTCGTCGCCGAGTAAGATCATACAATGTTCTATCGGCCAATAGAAATTTAACACGACCAGCTTTGGCCAAAATTCGTCAAACGCGGGGCGCCGTACAGTGGAATGAGCTTATGGCAGCTGATGGACATTGGAAATTTACCAAAGCAGTTACATATTACTGGCCGGAAAGGATGTATCTTTGGTGTTTGGACAGACCAAAAATATCCCCTCAAAGTAGAATACATACTAAAGGGAAATTATTTCTGGCAAAACAAAATGGAACAAAAATTAAAAAGTTTTTTTATGAATTGTATATTACCAGAACTGGTAGATCCAAGACACGTAAGAGGGATGCCATTAAGGGAACCAGCTTATATTTTAGAAGTAATCGAAAACAAAAAACAGAACAAGAAGGATTCTAAAACAAAACCAGTTTGTTTTTAATTTATTAACGTCGATTTAAAATGTGGTGTAACTCTTTTTCTTCCTTATATAATTTCCAAAAGTATTTTAAGTTAGGACAAGGCCTTGATAGATTTGTTATTTCTTATTAAAATTTGATATTTTTTAAATAAACATTCATGAAGTACCGTTTATCTTTTTATTAAAAATGTTTATATGATGGTTCCATCGTTTAAAAAAAAATATATTTATTTTTGTGACTTCTAGATTTAAAAGAATTTGCTCGAAATTCACACATTTCGATTGTAATAGTAAACAGTACAACAGCTCTTAACTAATTAACAATATTTTCTTTTAACAAACTGTGTAGGTATTTAGGAATGTACCTAATAATTATTATTTTTACTTAAACGAATGTAAAGAACCATTAATGGCATTGTTAATGATGGGTGAGTCTAGCACTGATAAAAATTGAAATACGCCAAACAATCCTCGGGCAGTGCTTTGCAATAGTCGATTGAGAACGAGTCACGCCGAGCGATGCGTCGATGAAAATGCAATCGTGGAGCGAAGGGAGTCAAAATATTTAGTTTTATAGGTATTTCTGGAAATAACAACTTTCCGTATTTATATGATTACATCTTTATTTCAAATTCAATTTTAATTATTATTTTTTTATTCTCTTGAGAAAAGATGAAACTACATTTTCATCGTTGTATTTGAAAAACAATGTATTTTTAATATAATAATTTGTCTGGCAAAGTTAGGTTCTTTTTAACAATTTTATTAAACTTATAGATTTTTTTTCTGGTTGAACCGTTTATATTTTAATTAAAAGCGTCTGTAGGATTATAGTACAAGCCTTTATCTTTTTGCAAAAAAAAATAAATAAAATATATTCATTATTGTGCCGTCTAGAATAAAAACCAAATACTCGAAATTCACACATTTTGATTGAATGTTTGAGCAGTACAATAGCTCTTAGCATTTCACATGAACTTAACAATATTCATAACGTATGGACCACGAAAGTATTGAAACAAAATATTTCTTAGTCACCTTATTTGCAAGCGGTTGCAGCAAAACTTTGTGTTGGTAAATACAGCATAAAGTAGATATGTCATAGTTATTAACAAATAATCGGGACTCAGTGGGACTTCTTGATAGTACGAAAATGAAAAGCAAAATACACTCGATTTCGCTAGAAAATACTTATTTCCATGAAAAATAAACTTAAATAAATGTTTCAAAATCACTCTAAAATTAATTGTTAGTAAATTAACTAAAACATGCATGTGAAAACATGTTGGCTAAATATATCAAGAAATTTATTTAATTAATATTTTGCTCTATTGGTTTTCTACACAAAAAATATATTTAAAAAGGAAAACAAGTATTGTATTGTAACACAGAGCTTTTGGTAAAAAATTATTTTAAATTTACTTATAATTAAATAAATTATGTTTTTCTAAACATATACTTAAAAAAATATCTATCAAAAATTAAAATGTAATTTTTGCTGTTATATCCAGCGTTAAACATACGATCTTTCCAGTGTGCGTCGGTCTAACAACAGAATCAACTTTCAATTTCTCTCTTGCAACGTTCTCGCAAAAAATAAGACGTTTTAAGTCAACGTTAAATTACGAATATTATGTAAACTAGTAGATAAAGCATATGTTAAAGTTTATCAAGATTTAAATAAACACGTTAAAGAAAGATACATTTTAAATTTCAACATCAGTAAAGGTACATGCAAAATCCAGAATTCACTTTCTACAACAACAGTCCATTGTCCACCACAGGAAGGAATCTCTGTGCAAGACGTGGAAAGTAAGTAAGGAAATTCCACTATCTTGCAAACAGAAAACATTCCAATACCTATTATCTCTTTTAATTTGCAGCTTCTTACCGTTTTACACTCTCAAAAATTAAAAATTGTTTCTAACGATATTTCGTTTTTTGTTATCATCATACGCTCGTCAGTTGGAGTCCATCCTAGAATGTCGAGGGGAGCGGTTCGCTTAGCGTTTCTTTACACACAAGAATCGTCAAGTTATCTTTTGACCTCCGACCACATGGCATATATTTCTTTGAACCACCGACTGGCATGCCTTTCAATAAGATACCAACAGAAGACAAAACCATTTTTTGTTTACCACTGGCCGAGGAAATAGTACATTCCCTAAATGCAAGATTCGTGCAGATACTGGAATCCAGGAAAGTCTGTCTACAATTAGAAGAAGGCTGCGTGAAGCCGGTCTTCATGCAAGAAGATCTGCTTAGGATCCTCTTTTTGAACAGGGAGCATCGTGTTGCCCTCAGAGCATGGGCCCACGATCATAGTTGTTGGACTGCTGCAAAATGGAGGAACTGTCTATTTACAGATGAGTCCAGGTACTCATTATATCATTCACACAGTCGTATTTTAATGTGGCGTTAACGAAACATGAAGTATCACGAACAACAAATGACTCCCACTGTTGCCTTTGGAGGTGGCTCCGGTATAGGGTGGAATTTCAGTACAATCGTGCACCGAGTTGGTTTTTCTAATTCGTGGTATTATAAATTCACAACGGTATCATGACTTAGTTATTCAACCTATTTTCATTCAATTTGCTTGGGAATTTGAACCGGACTTTATTATTGTAGACAATAATGCCCGGCACCACCGTGAGAGAATTATAAATGTCGATTTGCAACGCATTGGTATCACACGCATGGAATAGCCTCCACGTTCACAAGACTGCAATTCATTCCATTGAGCATGTAGAGAACAATCACAAACTTTGGAAGAGCTTGCTGAAGCCCTGAAAGAAGGATAGTAAGCATGGATTATTAAGTTTGGGTATGCCAAGACGTGCTGGCAGTCCTTCATTGCATTGACTACCCACTTTCAGGAGTCTATAAGAGACCACCTAGGCCTCTCTTTCTAGCAAAATGTGGAAAGCGATTAGGTCCACCATATTCTCCATGGCTTCCGTCAATGTTGTTAAAATTGCCCCAGTAATAGCGAGGCACGCAAGCCAGTTGGTGTCCAGCCAGCTTTGCTCTGTTCTTTGAAGCACCTTGTCCCACCAGACGACGGAGCCGTATGTAATCATAGGTCTTACCACGGTTTGGTAAATCTAGAAGTTCGGTTGTGGACTTATCCTCAATACTTTGCCGTATGTCCTTCTGAGTCCTCCAGAGTGTTATTCTTGCTAAATATTTTTTTAAATTGGAAGAAAAATCATAAAATGTTAATTTCTTAAAAGTATGGAATTTTTGTAATAGGTAATAAGGTGTTCAATGAAACGTTATCTACTGGAATTTAAGCATTATTGTTTTAATCAGAATCGATATATCATCGCTTCAAGTTCAGTGGCGTATTGGACATTTACTAATAATTATTATTAGTAGTAGGGTCCACTACTATATTCCCTATTTTAACAAAACAAACATTTTGTGCAATAATAAGATATAGTGCCTGTATAAGTCTTTTAGGCAAATTTATATTTATACCGTACCTGGTTTTTTTATATACAGATGAACCTCTTGAAGTATTAGGTGTGGCTAAAATATTAGGTGAGCTATTGTCTGTAGTGTTATCTTTATCCAAATTAAGCAAATATTTTTTATTTTTGTTGTCATATTTAATATAATTTCTACATATAAGAGCTTTCTTATGTTTTATAATTTTTGAGGCAATATTATAAAATCTTGGTTTTATGTTTTTATTCGAAATGCCAGGAATATTTTCTTTTTTGGGTTTAATAAATTATTTGGTTCCTAGTTCATAGAAATAATTTCTGTTTATTTTGTTGAACATTCGTGGGTTTTTGAAAATTGTCGGTAACAGAATCATTAAAAGGTAATATACTCGTTAATTTTCGTAATAAATAAGATAAAGATAATGTATTGTTCCGCAATAACAAAAGGGCAAAGTGGATCGATTTTTAAATAAAATTATTTTTCTTTAAATATTTTCTTTTCTAATAGCTTCATTAACATCTTTAGGGTCATACAAACTCATATGTCGCCATTAGGGTGGTTTACTAGTACCAACAGATTTACATATTCCATTGGCTCTTCAATTTTAGCAATTATTTCGTTTTGTTCTAATTTACACACTGTGTGCTTATAATTTTCTTTCATCTTTATTTTAAAAGTACCACCTAGGCAGCCAATTTACCTAATATGTAAAGCCTCAACGTTTTTACCCCTAACGACTAGAATGAGTCTTTAACCAGTTGTCAAAACTGCTCGACTATGGACTCCTGGACCCTTCGGCTGGTGACAGCGCTGTCTTCATAGTATATTGACAATAGCAGTTAAAGACCTATCAGTTATTACACATTGGGTCTTTAAATTATTTCCTTATCACATTTAGATAAATGTTTTCACCTGTATTAAGTTTAAAGTAAATATCAACATTATTTACGTATGATTGACCAATCGCTATTTTCAGCATTATATTTTATATTATCTATGTAATAATCGGAATTCTCTAGGACCTAGGACTATACAGTTTACTGACTCACACACTTTAGCTAATTGTTTTGGCTTTTTTGCACTTTCCGAAAACTGTGGCATAGACTGGACACCATGATAAAAAATTCACTTATAACAAGTAAATAAGTTTTTAAATTTTGACGTCTGCATTCTCGTAATTTTTTCCTGCACTTAACGGTGCACCTGCGCTATAATAACTGCTGGAGTTGTTTGCTGGACTTGCTATTCTGCAAATTTCTGCTTCTTCTATTTCTGTGGTTTTTGTTATATTTTCTATTTGTATTTTTGTTCTTTTTGACATTCTACATATTTTTTCTGCTTCTTTCAGAGTTCCAATCAATTAGTTTTGTAATTCTGCGTTATTTTTAAAAACCAATATTACCTTACTTTTTATCATGCTATCTGTATTCGTTCCAAATTCATAGCTGTTGCTATGTCATGATTATCGGAGTTGAAATAACCATTGAATTTATAGATTATGATCTCTTAATCTTCTTGTCTTCTCCTGCTTTGAATACTAAATTATTATATTCCTATATTTCTTGACAATAACAACGAAGTTTTAAGTTATACCGGTTCGCCACCTGACCTTAAAGAGTTTAGAAATAAATCATTTTTTTTAAACCTTACAACTTTACACTGGCATTCCATCTGGATTTTTAATATTTGTATTCACTTGCACCATCCTTTGACGACATGATCAGCATTTTTAGTTTCTGGAGGAGCCATTTTATTGTTTTTTACTTACTGCGCTTGATAAGGTGTTCAATAAAACGCAGTGGTGTTGTCACCATTAACTAATTATTATTAGTAGTAGGGTCGATATTATGTGTCATCATACATACTTTGCACCTTTTTACATCTTTTTAGTGATATAAATTTGGAAAATCCCTCCTTAGTACTGACTCCCCAAGTAACATTTTTAGGAGAAACAAGTTTTATTTATGTTTTATTAGGATTTTGTAAAAGCATAAAAATTCTTAATTATTTTATTACAGTTATTTTTTTGCCAATAGGACTGCAGGATAAATTGATCTTATTACTTAGTTTTATAGATTCCTTTAAATCTGTTTAAGAAAACTAGTTTATCCTAAAGTAAACTATGCTTTATCGCTGTCCTGTAAGGGTTAAATAATTAGAAATTTAAGAACTATTTAGTTTGAAGATTCTCCTAAGGTGTGTTTGGTGTTAAAGAGGCATATTTTTAGCATTTATCTTAATTACGTTTTAAAACTTAGTGTTTTAGAATTATACTTTAAATTAAAATGATCGCAGAACCTTTTAGGTACATCTTCTATAATTTTACAACTCTTATAATTTATTAATTGTATAGTAAATGATAAAACTACATAGTTTTAACAGGGAATAAAAGTTGTTGTAGAACATAACCTAGCGTTTCAACCCAATCACATTATGTTGACGTTGCAAAATAAATAAAAGTGGTATTTTCCATAGAGAATGAAAAATGTACCTATATGTTTCTCCTTCTCCTCCGTGTTTAATAAATTTATTGTGTGTCATTGTTTGACAAATACCAAAGAAATATTCCGAGGCTCCTAATATTCTGGAAATGATCAGTGAAAGAGAAAATTGGTAATTATATAGGCTGCCTTAAGTCAACGGTCAAGTTGACTGATATGGTCAGACCGCTCGCTAGGCGATGTAGTCGAAACTGTCTAGTCCTAATTTGTAAAATTCATAACCGAAAATTACAAGACCAGGCAGTCCCTCCTGTCTCCTGTATTTTGTGAGTCCCTCGACATATCGACAGTTCTAAAGAATGCGGTAAACTCAAGACGAAGGCATTTAAAAAAATAATATGAACAGCAGAAAGAGAAATAAAGTTATTATGGCTATTTGTCTGTTAGCTTTTCAAACTGATGATGAAATTTCATTTATAAATATAATAATTCTTTTGAAAGTGTAAGTTCCAGCATCATCATTTTGAATAGAAAAAATTTTTGTAAGTGTTGATTTTCCGCCTATTTTAGAGTAACTGGTGACTAATCCCATTATAATATTACATAATATTTGGTTTTTTCCGTTTCATGTTTTAAATTGGTTTTCAACAACATTAGTTTATCCATAACTATTAATTTCTTGTGTGTTTAAATTAAATAAAAACATGAATTGATAATTGGCCATTCACTAGACAGTTTTGACCAAACAAGTCAAACTCAATTTCTCGACTGTTCTGACTGACTCTGACCGATCAGCTGATTAGTCATGACTGGTCGTGTTGGTCGGTTTCCTCTTTCGCTAGACAGTTTCGACCGGTCCGACCGCTCACTTAACGCACCCATAATTACCAATTTTTATATTTTGAATGACTTGTTTGTAGAGTAAATAAGAAGCTCAAGAGTGAGGTTAGGTTATGCCCGTCTGATTGAATTAATGAATGTTTTATTATGGTTTTCGTGTTTACTATTGTTTCATGAAATGATTTAAAAAGTATAACGAAACCTTTTTAAAACTAGAAAGTCCTAAAAAGTATTTTTTTGGTTTTATTAGTTTTATAAGCTAATGTCCGTTCTTCCGTTTTTAGGTACAGATAGAACACAATGAGGAAATCCTCCATTTAAAATATGGCAGTAGCTGTTTAACCACATATAATGTAAGATAGTACCTGTCTACCAGACCTGTACCTAATGGATATTCAAATAACTTACTTTTGAATAGTAAAATAAATTATGGTCAAAGTTCAAATAAATCTGAAATCTTTTGATTTTAGTAATGACGTATTTTGTGTACCAAAGACAGTGATAGTGTGCCAAAGATAACAGTGTGTCAGTGACAACAGCGTGTCAATAAGAGTAGATTTTTTATTTATGATTGCGTTTACTGAATTTAACCACATAATGTCAAATTTGTCAAATATATCTACAGCTAATACCTTTTATGGTATACAGGGTGTTTCATAATATAGGCGCAGGACTTCAGGACGTGATAGCTCGTCCAAAAATATGAAGAAACGTTTCTATTTACTTAACCTCTAAAATACACTATTTTCGAGATACAGGGTGTTGTATAAATTTAATTTATATTGGAACATGCTATAATATAATGTTATACAACTTATGCCTCGCCTAATTTGTGATTAAACGCAAAGTTTGTTTCTGATAGTCCAGTAGGTAGTTGCGCAATTGAAAATGGTTTTCTGACAAGTATCCATGAAAAGACAAATCTACAAGAAGATACATATTGGCGGTTAAATAGTCACTTCCATGAAATAATTTGAAAAATACAAAATGTGATATTTTATATCAAAAACATATCGAAGACAAATGTAATCATTTTATAGTGCTATACAGGGTGTACCAATAAAAACTCCCAGGCCGGATATTTTGGTAAGTAATAGAGATATTTTAATTCTGTAAAAGTCAGTTTGCAGAGCACTAAGAGAGCTTCAGTTTTAAATATGAATTAATTTTAAATGGTCAATATGTAGATGGCGCTGCGCTCAATAATTTTTTTCTCGATGTGATGATTTTTCTTGTGTAGCGCATCTTGTAAAAAAATATTTTTAAGCAGATTTTGTTTCATGAACTAATTTGATAAATCTAACCAGTTTTGATATACAGTGTGTGTTACTCAAAACAGTTTCATCCTGTTTTTCAGCATTAATCATTGGATTTTAAGAAAATGCTAAAACAGGTCGATTTTTATTTCAAATTAAACACTTTTTCACAATACAGACATATGTCATGTGTCAACCCCCTCCCTTGTACTTCTCCAACATCTTTGTTTTAAATAGGTAATGTACCATATCATTAAAACGGTAATTTAATGGGGAATTCAGAAATATTTCTGTACATTGTGTAATAGTTTAAAAATTAATCATTCATTATTTTAAACATTATTGCTAACTTTATTTTGTTGCAAGTGCAATGTGGAAATATTTATCTTAATGTTATGTGGTGCACTGAATTAGTAAATAAATAAGCTTTCAAATGAAGTGTCGCCCTTAATAATACGTTACAGGTTTTTTTAACCCGATAGAGGACGCTAAAATTAAAAGTATCGCAATAAACAGTCCTATTTCTGACTTCCTCATAAAATAACTTTTTTAAAGATGTGCCGTACATGGTACATTCCTTATTTTAAATTTTAAAATTAAGGGGTTGGAGAAGTGGAAGGGACGGGGTTGATACATGACAGATGTCTGTATTGTAAAAATGTGTTTCATTTGGAATAAAAATCGACCTATTTTAGTTTTTTCCTAAAATACAATGATTAATGCCAAAAAACAGGATGAATATGTTTTGAGTGACCCAGTCTGTATATCAAAAATGGCTAGATTTATCAAATTAGTTTATAAAATAAAATCTGCTTAAAAACGCATTTTTTACAAGATGCGCTACTCAAGAAAGATTCTCCCATCGAAAAAAAAAAGAATTATTGAGTGCAGCGCCACCTACATATTGACCTATTTAAAATTAAATTATATCTAATACTGAAGCTCTCTTAGTGCACTGTAAACTGACTTAATTAAAATATATATTACTTACCAAAATATCCGGCCTGGGAGTTTTTATTGGTACACCCTGTATATACGATATTTACAATGTTATTTTCTATTAAATAATTTTCGGTAAATAGATTAAAATCCATATAATAATCCTTTTTTGATACATATTTCATATATTGTAAGGCCTATCATTTATTGTGACCCACCTTGCCCACTTTTAACGGTACTTTGGTGTGTGTTTGAGAATTGAAGAAATAATAAGTGTAAACAAACAAATTAAACATACACTATATAATACATAATTTCTAATATGGCAGTCTTCCCAACATGTTTGCAAAATCATTCTGTCAGAGAGTATGATAAAACAGAATAAAGCTAAAACAGTTTAAAATTTAATTTTTTTAAGACTGATTAGTTTTGTAAAGATGTTATGCCTATCCCACTTATTATCATAATTTTAAAAAAGATTTAAAAATGTTTTAATAAAATTCTTATTATACTCTTACGGATTTTGACTTATTAGTTTTAAGATATTGTTTTAAAAGTACTCCTAAGAACCATTATAGGATTCTCCCTTTTACTCTTAAAGCAGATTTATAGCAACCCCAAGGCTATCTCGTGGATTCAAAAGTTTTATCAGTGTCTTAAAAAAGAGTTTAATGGTTATCTTGTATACTTTAATAAATCTAAAAATGTTATTTGGGTCATGTTATATGGCAATTAGTCTCGGTATTGTTTTATAGTTTTATAGTTATAAATGAATGTTTTCCCAAAAGTTTTTGGCCTTACAAACTTGTTAACCAAGATACAGGACGTTTTAATTTTATATAAATCGCTGTGTAATATTTTAATACTCGGTAGGGGTCCAATAAGTAATGTATCAAATTGTTGTTAAAAACAACAAACATTTAGATCTTAGTTTTGGTAACTTGATCGTCGATAATGAATACACAACACGTTTTACACAAAGAAAATACCCATCCTTTGAGAAAATAAGATGATCAGTTTTCCGTGATACAAGTACTCGATTAAAGTGTCTAATTACACTGGATCTCATCAGGCTCGTAACTCTTAACTACATGTTGTCTAACATAATTGTAATATTGTTTACCTAAATTAGTTCGGCACTGTTTGAACTATCAATCAAAGTACGTGGTGGATAACGTGACCGATTCTTTCATTACTTTAGAGAAGTAAATCATTAAATTATAAAAGATTTACACACGAGCACCCCCAAAGGGCACAACAGGGGCAGTTACCCGTGGAAAGGACTACACATTTAACTTATAATCAAATTAATCTCGTTTAAGATTTATATGTTTGTAAAAGTATAACTTATATTTTATATGCAGAGGGTTGAAGTTGCAAATTTGGCATTTTTTAAAATTCCGCACGTTTTAACAAAGTTGGTTCTTTATTTGTAGAATCCTTTTTGATTTCGTCAGTTTAACACAAGAACGTAACTTCCCTAAATGTTCAATTTTTTAGACTTATTGCTGTAATAACTCAATATATTCTAATGGTATCAACAAGTATCAACAAGTTATTGAAACGTCAAAGAAAATTAATAATATAAGTGTACCAACTAATAATAAGATAAATAGTAAAAATAAAAAATATATTTTTTTATTATTTACGATTGGCCTATTGTGTATTATTATGGAAGGACTAGTTACTTATCACAATGCAAATAGCGACATTAATTAATATCAAAATTCCAGAAAATAGAAGAATACAAAATTTACCATTGATATCACAAATAGCTGAAACATTGTCAATTGCTCCCGGGCTATCTGGTTTGCATTGTTTTCAGAACGCTGTTCAAATGGCTGGTCTGAAATGAGAGGTCTTGTCCAGTCTTCATCTACATAATATTTAATTAACGTTTTAAGAGTATTTATTACCCTAGTATTTATAGTTTACCTTCTAGAGCAGGGATTCCCAAACTGGTCGATAAAATTTTAAAGGTGTAAATAAATAAATAAATAAATGCGCTGATGAACATATCCAAATTGTTATCGAAATGTATTGGATATACTTTCATTCCATGTTTATTTTTTGAAATAAATTTTAAACGGAAGATCAGGTGGAAAACTTTTGTATATAAAAATCGTTCCCGTTATTACTATTTGTTAAGAATATTGAAATCCGACAACCGGGGGTTGATAATTAATTTAAATAATTCCTATATATTATATTAAAATTTTTGTTTCGAATTCAAACAGCATCTCCCGACTCGTAGGCGCCGTTTAATTACTTCTAGGAAAACAAATCGACGTGTAAACTGTAATGGCCGCTAGAAAAAACCAGATGTTAAACGTTAGGACTATATTCATGAATTAATAGAGGGCTTTAAAATCTTTATGCTCCGAATTCGCAGTCTTCCTCTTTCCTATACGTTTGCATATATGAGAAATTTAGGTATAAATACCACGGTTTTTGTGGGCTAGGGGGATTGGCTTTTTCATCTTTACCGAGCCAGTTAACAAAAACGCAAATATCCACGTTACCGCTACGGTGACTCCTTTTTCTTTATATTCTTCAAATACAATTAAAAAGGGATATCGCTACCATTACGGTGGCCACGCTTTTGTTATATTTTGAGAAAGGAAATAAAAGATATCGACGGAGTAGAGAAATTAGTTTCTTTTGCACATTTCCCCTCAGATTAGGATATTTTTTGGGTATTTCTGCCTGCAACCAAAATTTTTGATACCCTCTTTTAAATGTCACTTTCAGCTCCTCATTAGTGCGAAGCTCGAGTAGCTCCTCTTGTAATATCACATTCTCCACTTCCGTTTCATCAAATGGATTTAGGATCCGTGGTGGTATTTTCATCAACAGAATATCTTCAAATCTGAATTTAAAATCATCATGCAGGGCAATCAAATGTTAAACGTATGTCTGAATATCTTCATCAAGGCTTCTACCTGCGACAAGTTTGAAAACTGTAAAAATTCGCGCCGACCAATATTTTCCATCATAAATTTCAATTTACCAAGAAAAGCTAAAATTACACCCTTTGTTTTCATTAAATTGAGGTTGTTCCCTTGTAATTGTAAGTTGAGGTCATTAAATTTTTTCAACAAATCTGTCTGCTTTAAAATTGGTCAAGTTTTTTTTTTTAATCAGGATCTTTACTTTCCAAAAACTCTGAAACTGAGTCAAAAAGTAAATAAAATCTTGATAAAAATGCACCTTTCGACAACCAGCGTACTTCGGTATGTAACAGCAATTGTTGGAAGTCTTTAGCATTGTTATCGCACAATTGTGCAAATAAACGCGTATTCAACGCATTGCTTCTTATTTTGTTAACAGCATTAATCACAAATTGAAGCGATTGGTGCAATCTATCACTCAAATTTTTCGCTACTAGATGTTGTCGGTGGATAACACAGTGAAACGCAATTACCTCTAGTATAATTCTTTTAAGATGGCTTAGAAACCCACGATATCGCACGACCATGGCAGGAGCTTTATCTGTTGCCACCAAAATAACGTTTGTGAATGAAATCGATTTTTCTTTAAAAAAATCACCCAAGACATTAAATATTGATTCACCTTTAGTGTCCGTCTACAAAGTTTTCGCGAATAGTAGCTCTTCATGAATTTCTTCGCCCATAACAAATCGAACATATGCCAATAATGACGCTTCATTGGCAGGTAAAGTTGACTCGTCCAGTTGAATAGAAAAATGAGTTCTTCGTAGATAATTACACAAGAAACTTTCAACATCAGAGCTCATTTCATCAATACGTCTTTGTACAGTGTTGTTACTTAAAGGAATTCTTTTGAGTATGTCAAATGAAGATTTGTGCAGAACAGTTTTTAAAACCACTTCAACAGTAGGTAAAATTAAACTGTTCTCCAATGGTGTGCAGTGTTCCAGATGTTTCGATAAGTAATATTGTAAGATGCCCGCAAGCCATCATCGTTGCTTTCAGACGTTGAAGAGAACAAACTGTGCACGGTGGTGTAGTGCCTTGATTGCACTACATACATTCGTACCTTAGAACTTTACACACTTGTCTTGTCAACTATCGGATAACCTTCATTAAGTGGCAGCCTTGATGAAAGTTAAATTCACTTCCTTGGCAACATCCGTTATCACGTTTTTATATTTTTACTATACGCATGACATGTCATCCATTTTTATCTACAATAAATAATTTTACATTCAAAAAAAAAAAAAATATGGGAACTTTTAATTGTGTAGATCCCATCATAAATTATTTGTAGATAAATGTAAAATTATTTATTGTAGATAAAAATGGATGACATGTCATGTATAGTAAAAATATAAAAAGTCATAATGATAATAAAAATAGATCCGTGGTAACGGATGTTGCCAAGAAAGTGAATTTAACTTTCATCAAGGCTGCCACTTAATGAAGGATTTTCGATAGTTGACAAGACAAGTGTGTAAAGTTCTAAGGTACGAATGTATGTAGTGCAATCGAGGCACTACAGGTGGGTTTTCATATTTTTCGTTTAATGTTTAGAAATATTTTAAATCTTTACCTATTTTATCAGGATGACATCTTCTTAGATGATCTTCCAGCTTTGATAGTTTTATAGAGTCATTGCTCAACAACTTTGTTGCATAAAAGGCATGTGGGCAATCGTTTGTCTGCCTTTGATGGAAGAAAACCAAATTTTAAATATTCAACACTGTACTGACGACACTTTTTCTTAGATTCGGCCATGTTTTGTATCAATTACCTACCTGTAAAACTTTGTTTTAGTAATCTTAAGGAGATTCGAACTTAACAGGATATGGCTATTTTAACATAATATGCTTAATCAATTATTATAAATATTATGAAATAAACAAAGTTCCAGCTGCAAACTGTTTCTAATTATTAAAAGCAATAAATCGCTAAGATTCATAATAGAGTTTTATGAAAAGGGCTGAACTTATTTTAAAGTGATATAAAATTATTATTTCATTTATTATATTTTAATATATTTCTGTAAATTCTATAGAAACTTTTAAACAATATTTTGATATCAAAATTCCGCAATAATTAAACGAATTAGATAGGTAATAAAAATAAAGTAGGGAAGATAAGTTCAATCTTTCTCGGGTTAAAACTATATGCATATTACAAATAGGCAGGTAGGTACTTACTTTTCCGATACTGGCAATCACTAATATCGATTCACTTTACTTTTCTTTTCGAAAGTCTGGAAACAAATTCAGTCACTGGCCAACACTAATATCGATTCACTTTTTTTTATGAAATTCCAGAAACAAATGAGTAACGATTATCCTTGACATTCGTATTTATATTGGTGAAGAATCAAACACGTTTATGCAAGATTGCAAGCACATTCACAAGTCGTATTAATTTGCACGTCTGAACAAGCGTTGCGGACGGGACGGCGGCTGGCGCGGCAACGACAAGTCTCAACGCGTTGTACTGAATATGGAATATGCAAGTTTTTACAAGTAACAGTCGCTGAGCTTCTTAAAATATTGTCTGCGTATATTGATAAGAGAAGTCAAGTCAACATTTTAATAACTAAAATGTTGACTGTTTATATTATAAACAGTTAAAGTTTTTTACAAGAATTTCTTCATCACATGGAAAAATGAGTAGTCAATTGTTTAATCGTATATTGCTTTACTATCGAATCCAAATTAATTTTTATGCACCCCCGCTTAAGATTGTGGACCCCCATTTTTTATTACGTCCAACTTAGACCCCCATCGAGTCTCCCGTGTACCCCTGGGGGTCCACCTGGATCACTTTGGGAAATACTGGCTTATACAAAAAAAAATATATTTTATTTCTGCGTTTATTAACTGGTACCAAACGGTTGCATATTTGACTTCGATGTTATACGTCCCCACTTTTTCCTAGTCTAAAGGATCAAATGTGTAATTTTCCCATAGCCAACTATTTGTTTAAAAATAAGTGAATGCAAAATATCTTCCAACCCGGTACGGGATAAGAAAAACGTAAAAATTTTATCACCATGATTTTATTAGATCTTGAACAGACTATAATTCCCTCTTATATCGGTATGTTTCAGATCGTTGGCGTTTATATAAATCGCCACAAATCATAGTGTTCTCTAATAACATTCACCGACACAAAAAAAAACGCTTTTATTATTATTAATAACTAGTTAAACTCATGCAACGTACACGAGAATGGTGTGAAAGCCCGACGGTTAATAAATAACCCTCAAGATCGCGATAACCGGTGCAATTTTCATTACAACTAGAGTTCTGTGCCAAAAAAAAAAAACAACCAGCGGACATTTTTCACGGCGTGCATGAAACTTCATCCAATTTCATACACATCGAAAGCACATTTTTCACTATGGAACAGGATAGTTTACTTGTTTATTGCAAACAGTTGTAGTTGGTGTTGTTTTCGGGTGCTTTACTGTAAACTTTTTGGCTCCGCAACAAAGAGAATGAAACTGTGAATATATGGTCGAAAAATGGAATATATGACGAGGAAGTTTATATCATTCGCGTAATTTGAATTTGCTAAATGGATGTTTACCAACCGACGACGCGCCGTGCAAACTTTAGAACGGAACAAAATTTTTATTTTTGTTTTAATAATTCCATTTGCGGAAAGCAGTTAGGAAAAAATTCCTGTTTTGCCAGTCACACCTATACAACAAGGGCGTACGCCTACTGGGCGACTATTTAAGTCCACCGGAATTAGATTTTTAAGACGAAAATCTTAGTACAGCATAGAGACAGACACCAATAAAGGTTTCAACTTATTTTGACAAAATTTTAATATCTATGCGCATATACATATTTCGGCGTTTCTCCCACTTTTTTGGATTTTAGTAATAATCGAGGCGTTTTCATAAAATATTTTTGGAGACGTTTTTTAAGAAGAAACGTTGTTCCATCGTTTATATTTTCATACATTTTTTTGTCAAACTTTATATTCTTTCCGCTACAGCTAGCAACAAAAACAAATATATTTAGAGGTTTTTCGCATTTTAAATAATGACCATGAACTTTGGTGGAAAATTTCGTCAAAGCAATGTTATGAAGCGGAAAATTTTCCATCAAATATATAAAACAAATTTTCAGGAAGCCCATCATTTTCGCTGCTACAGCGCATGCGCAAAAAGTGAAAGTCGATTTTTCAATAAAATACAGGGTAGGAAATTAGTTGAATCGGCAAGTCAAAGAACAGTACTAGTCCAAAAATGGCATTCTGAGTAAATTAAAAGAAACTAAATAACTATTTTATTTTACATATAAATTTAACATGTACATATCAATTGTAAAGCTATTTAAGATGAGTGTAAGAGATCATGTTTCAACTATTAGAAAGGGTTTGTATATGAAATATTTAAAAAAATATATTGTGGGCATGTACTGTTTTTTAAGTCAATTACATAGTTTATATTTTATTTTTAGTAGCCTCTATTTTATAAATACTTTTAAACTATTTTATTATAGATAATAAAATATTTTTGGAAAACACAGGGGTCCGGAGTGCCCCCCCCCCCCCCCCCCCCGAAATTGATTCAGCATCCTCTTCTTTGACTTCATCGGTTGCAGATGTGGGCCAGGAGGTGACGTGATAGTAAAATTCCAACAATTTCCCTGTACTATATTGCATTACCTTTTTTATGTCATTTATTTTTTTCACATTTATTAGAATTTGTTGTTAGTATGCGCATTTAGTACAATTTTTATTTTGCTTTATTAGTTTAAAGGTATGACATACTAGACCATCTATATATTCATAAATTTTCACATATCCACTGGGGTCATATACAAACTGACTATAGTTTAACAGAGACAACTTTTCATTGCTTTCTACAGCAGTTGTAATTTTTTTTGTAAAACTGGGGCCCTCAATTTTTAAAATCTAAAATATCTCCGTAGGTAATTTGTTTATTAGTAAATGATTTATTTTTTCGACATGACAATATCATTTTCTCATATTCCTCTGGAATATATATAAAATCGCATTTTCTAACGTATCTTTTTAGGACACCAAAATCCCTATCACAGGGCAAGAATGAGTGGCCTCTGATCGGAAAATATTGGAAGATTTTATTAAAACGTGTTGTTGCTTGCAAAGACATCAAAAATCGAATTACCTTATTATTTTTGTTTTGGCCTGGACACTCATCAGAAAATATGTGCAGTTCAGTAACTTCTTCAGGAATGTTTGATTCAAGGTAATATTTGAGAAATGTGCAGACCTCATCTAGGCCTTTTCTGGCTTGACCCTCATGGTAGGTATAGAATTTTGAAAAACCATCTTTAAGATTGTGTATTTCAAAACTGTAAACCCAGAGTTGGCGATATTAAAATATTTCCTGAACAGGCATGCAACATCAAGACGTTCATGGCATATTTGCTCGACATCTTTAAGCTTGGAATGAAACTTTTTCGCATGTCTTTTGTGGATGATTAACTCTGTTGATGCATTTCTTTTGGCATTGTCATTTAGATTCTTATCTCTTAATTTAGCGCCTTACATTTCACATTGCGAACATACATCGACCTGAGGTCTTCCAAATTTTACATTGTAATTTTCATTGAAGTATCGCAAAAATATTCATATTTTATTTTGTGTCAAATCTGGATATTTTTTTAAAGAATAGAGAGTCTATCGTTTTAACATTTAACCTAGCATCCAAATAACGAAAAATTTTGGAAGCATAATGTTTTTATTGGTAGGCTTTCAATGTGCTTCCTTATTTTAATAATCACATCATCAGATTTTTCTTGCGGTCTGTTGTTATGTAGTCCCCTAAGATCTTTAGGCGACTGACCTGCTACCATCAATGTAGTTAGACGCTGTATTTGAATATGTAGACTATGTAGACTCATAAAAGCCTGCTTACATACCGGAACACGTTCAGACATTTATAAAATATAGTAAAAAAAAATTGGACCTTGGCTTTATATTTTGCGTTTCTGCACTGGCTTGGCTTCGATTAATCCCGATAAATATGTATCAGGTTCATTTTTTGGTCTACCGTCATACAACTTTGAAATCATCGCGGCTTTTTCTTCATCATTTAGTACAGACGTGCATTGACGTTTGTATATGAAATATAAACATATTCGTATTTTAAAACTATCGTTTAAACAAATTTAGTAAAAAGAATTATGTGTAAGGAGGGCCCTATGATTTTTTTGGTAGAACTTTGCCCGATGTTGATACATAGAATTCACCATGCTGTTTTGCAAGCTTCCTTTTATTATCTTTCCACTTCTTTGGGTTTTTTTCTTTTCTTACTAGCTATTTTAGCTCAATAATCACTGCTACCACAGGTCTTCTTTTTACATAAAATGTCGTGCATCTGTTTGATATTAAAAAATCACGTTAATTTTATTTCATAATACAAAATTCCATTAAACATATATTTTAAATAAATCTAATAGTTCATTATGATGCTAATAAACAAAGTCCGCTCCTTGTCACAGAGTTCGGGTCTCTACCCAGTTCCCCCAGTCCGTTAACCTTTCTTTAGAAATTGGCAACATTTGCGCAGGTTAAACACCGGTGTATGTTATATCTCTGGTCTCTTTTATCTAAGTAGTACACAAAGTATGTTTTTACCATTAAATTTGAACAAGACAAAATGTCGCCACCTTTTAAGTATTAATTTAAACATTAATTTATTAATCTATGTCGAAAATAACTTGTAAAGTATCTATTTACGAGTTTTCTGACAATGAAATTTTGATTATTTAACAATATGATTACCTTATCAAAAATGTAAGAAGTTGACAAAGTACAGGGTCTAAATTAACTTGAATAATAAATTTATTAGTACGATATTTCAATTTTATTCAAGCAATCAGCACTCACGACTCTTCAACATCTGCTCTTGCTGAATAACTACCAGCTACATTCCATAAACCCAACATATCAAATTCGCTACCATATGGTTCAGATAGGTAGTATCAAATTACGATTTTAACAGAGATTGCGATGTTAGTAAACTAAAATTCCATTATGTTAAAATGTTTTCCAGTTTATTGATTTTCAACACCGAAGAGGTGTGAAACCATGTGTTGGAAAAATTATATACGGCTCAATAAATTACGAGAATAGCCAATTTTAGGACTCAAAAAAAATATTAACTCTTACAGAAACGGTCTCAGGTATAATGTGATATAATCATTACTATTATGTAAAATAGTCAAACTTAGTTGGACTTGATAACTTCCTATGGATTAAAATAATAGCCATGTGTAAAATTTGGTAGGAAACTAAAAGAAACAGGTAAACGTTTCTTTTATTTGTAAGCATAAAGATAAAAAAATCGGGTAATGTGTGATTTAAAAAGCATCTTATGGATGACAGTAGAACTGTCCTAATGGCCTGCGATTGAAAGGATCTTTTGTAGCACTATGCAAAAGTGCAAAAGTGATATCAGAAGCTCTGATGCACATATCTTAAGAACTAATAAATGCACTATTTTTTGTCATCTGTGTTACTTGAAATCAGTAGGTAATAAAGCTGTCCCTGACTCAAACTAAACGTCCTTTTTTAACGGTGCTTGTTGATATGTACTTAAATAATCAGTATCTGTGGGTTGCATGGAAAAATTCATGGTAATCCCTTAAAACAACTTTTTGGTATAAATTTGATCGAGCGAACCCCAACCCATTTGGTTCTGAGTGATATCTGAGTGATATTTTGTATTGTCAATTAGTCACCATCCATGTGTCGCCCTGCACATTGTAATAAATAATAGATTACATAATATAAATGAAAATGAATAACATACCCACTTAAAACAGTGCCCAGACTCTATAGTCATACCAAGTCTTCTCTTGTAGTTTTCCAATTTGATTCTGCTATAAGATTTTATAAAAATATCAGCAACCATTTCATATGGAGGCATATAGTGAATTTGAGCTTCTCCTTCAGAAACAACTTCTCGAACATAATGATGTCCAATATGAATATGTTTAGTCCGTTAGTGATGTATTCATCAATTGTATAGCACGCTGACTATCAGAGTAAACAATGGTAGTTTCGTTAACTTTATATATTATAATTCTGATAGAACCCATCGAAGAAATAAGGTTTCTTTTAATCCATCTGATAATGCAACATATTTTGCTTTAGTACTATACCTAGCAACAGAAGACTCAATATCTTGGGATTGAGCCTTCGGCAAACATGAACCCGTAACCAGTTAAAGATTTCCTATCTTCGACATCAGAGCCCCTATCTGCAACAATAAAGTCTGTAAGATCACAGCCACTAGATGTGTAAACTAAACCTTGATCCGCTGAACCACTTAGATAGCAAAGGATTCTTTTTGCATGATTACATTGTTCTATACTGAAATTGTTATTACACCTGCTTAAATAATTTACAGGTCTAGTGCACATGGATAAATTCATAAGACTTCCAATTAGACATCTATAAGGGACATTAGTTATTTTCCCGTGAAATTTTACTAATTTTAAAGTTGACTCCATTGGAGTTCGAAACGGTTTACACTGATCAATATTGAATTTCATCAAAAGTTCATGGACATAGTGAGTTTGGTCAAGTTTTATACCTTTAATTGAATTTGAATTATTGTAGGAAATTCTGATACCTAAACAGTATTCAGCCCTACCAAGATCCTTCATTTCTAAAAGTGACATTTGTTTTGACCTAATGGGTCAAAAATCATTATTACAAAGTAGAAACCATTCACATGCAGTGTGAGAAAAAATATAATTTTTTCAGATTTTTTTAGTAAACACAAGGCTCGTTATTACTTTGTTCTAAACCTAGTTCCAATAGTATAGTATGTGCTTTAATATTCCACTAAAAGCCTGTTTTAAATCGTATATAGCTTTCTTTAGAAGACTGAATTAGGTTGTACAAAAGTTTCATATAAACAGTTTCGGTAAGTTCGCCATTCAGAAAAGCTGTTTGTATATCTATATGGTCCATATTTAGATTTATCTTTGCTGCAAGACCTATAAGTAATCTTAGTACTTCATGTCTTACTTCTGTGGCAAAAGTTTCTTAATAGTATTCACTATATCTCTGTACAAACCCTTTAGCAACTTACCTTGCCGAATACCGTAAAATTTTGCCTTTGTAATTCTTTTTCTATTTCAATACCTATTTACATGGCACTATATTTACATTTTTAGGTTAATCTACCAATGTAAATACTTCTTTAGCAATTAAAGAATTATATTCCTTTGACATTTGTCCTTGTCGGCTCCTTCAAAGGCTTCAGATACAGCAACAGGATTAGGAGTCTCTTTAACGTCAGTATAGTGCACATGATTTTTATTAAAATGATTTCCAAGAGGATACCTACAACTTACTTTGTTTTCAGAGATAGCATCTTTGGCAACTGTTGACTCGACATCCCCTATTTAAGAAGTGTTATGTGCAGGTTGCTGGTACTGAATACACCTTAAGCTTACGACAGCAGATGATGTTGATGTTGAAGCATCAGCTAGCAACTGACTATCTGAAAATTTTGAGTTTTCTAGAAAATAAACCATCTTTGTACACTTTATATCCTACTGAGTCTTCATTCACAATATCCTACAAATAGATATTCGTTACTTTTAAAATCTTATTTTTGTCGAAGTTGATTTGGTTTATGAACAAATGCTCGATAACCAAAAATTTTAAGGTTTGATGAGTCTGGTTAAATTTTTGACCAAGCGTCTTCAGTTGTAACATTTAAAATACTGCTATGAGGCGATTGATTAAGTAGATAGACAGCTGTAATGCAGGCTTCAGCCAAAATCTGTTTCTGCATCGTCTAACATACACCTAGCTTTGTCGCAAATAGAACGGAATCGCTCTCTCAGCTACACCATTAAGTTCAGAAGTCATTGAAATTGTAACATTGTGTTTAATTACATGTTCAATTAGAAATTTTTACACCTAAAAATTTTAATTTTACTTTAATTTTATTTTCGAGCATGGCTTTTAAGATTTTGAATTTTTCAAGAAATTCATATTTAGGTTTAAAAAATATAAAAAAAATAATCTATGAATATAAGCATATAACGACAATCTCCAATGGACTGAGTTTTTATGGGATCTGCTAAATTCCAGTAAACACGCCATTAGACTTCTGTTGTCGATGAACTATATTTAATTAATGGTTGTTTAGTTTGCTTTCCGTTTAAACAGTTAATACTGGGTTTATTAAAAGTTTCTTTAAAATTAACACATATTACAATATTTTTTAATTTATTCATATCTTTGCTATTTAAATGACCTAAAAGTTTATGCCATATTTTTGAACAAGTTATATTAGCATTATGAACAAATTCAGAAGTACAATTAATAAATTCTAAATCAAAAACTTCAGAATTGGAAATTTATACATGCCAATAAATCTACTGGATATGGCACATTCTTTACCAAAAATTTAATGATTATTTTTATTGTACATTTTGCACTGTTTATTATCAAATACACAAACTAATCTTTATCTGTCATTTTACTAACTGTTAATAGATTTTTTGATAATTCTGGTATGTGTAAAGTATTATTAGCACATTTAATACCATTTTCAGTAAGTATTGGAATGTCACTTGTACCTTTAGAAAAAATTACTCAAATCACTTAAGTAAAGTGAGTATTAGGATTAAAACTGTCCATCAAATCTTTTTAAAGAGACATATGCATAGAACAACTAGAATCTCTAAACCACTCATGATCAAATTTCTTATGCATGTTAGCCATTAAAACATATTGACGATCAGATGTAGTCATAAAAGCTCGTACATTTGATTTGCTATTAAATAAACTTGGGTTGTTTTTATGATCACCCCATTTCTTACAAATATGACATTTGTACTTCTTTTTGTACTTATTATGGGTTTTATCTTAGTTATTATTCTGATTTTTCTGATAACAACTCTTTCTGGTTTCATAAAAACCGTATTATCAGATTGATTTTCTAATATTGATTCCATATTTTAAAGTCTTTGTCTAATATCTTCAGAATTTAATTTATTTGGAGATGATTCGAGACCCATTATAAATGGATCGTAATATTTAGGTAAACCACTGAGATATATTACAGCAACAAATCTGAATTCAAGTGAATGTCCCATATTGGCTAGCTTTTGTGTTAAACTTGCAGTATCAGTTACATGCTCAGACATATTTTTGTAAATATTAAGTTTAACTGAAAAAATCTGTTATAATACATTTAACCTGCCAATAAGCCCACGATCTTCTAATGTTTTTGACAAAATATCTCATGCTTCCTTAAAACTGGCAACAGATTCTACATGATAATATAGATGTGGTTTAACGAGAAGAATTATATTCGCTAAAGCTAGTTCTTCTAATTCGTCTTTATTTTTCCAATCAGGATTTATATCATTCATCGATTCTTCTACGACTTTCCATAATTTTTCTTGATTGAAGTAATTTTTTATTGAAAAACTACAGGTCTGCTAATTGGATACACCTTCCAACTTCTCAAATACTAATTGAACGCTACTTATTTCATCTATTATTTGGATAAAAGATATGTTTAAAATAATGTTTTAACTGTAATTATTTGTCTATTTTGCCCATAACCTGTTGTATATGCAGGAGAACAAATATTATAAGTGACATAGTACATAGAAGGAATGGACACTAGATTACCTAATAGATCTTTACACAAATTGTATGGATGAAACGATATTTTTACAAGTGGCGTAGCTCAGTGCTCACTTTTTATGCAAAGGATAAGATCTATTATAAATGCATATAAACAACACTTCAGTAATCTAGCTGCTTTTCGTGTACAATAGCTGTAGAAACCGGTGGTATTCCTTGGATCATATAATCATATAGATGATAATGACGAGCAAAAAATAAGAAAGTCGACACAGAATTTACCAAAGGATTTACTCCGCAGAACGCATTAAAGAGAGTGTCTTTTGCTTTAGATACTTTTATTGGAATTTTTGCGCCATATATAAGATATTTGGCCCCTGACTATTCATGAACTGTAGAAATAAGAATATTTGCAATAACTGTGTGATTCATAGGTCTGGGAGATGTAGATACTTGGATTAACAGATTACCTCTGATTGGACACTTTTATTTTAAAACACTAATGGAATTATTTACTTATATACATAATTTACTTATGAATAAACGTTTCTAAGAGTAACATAAAAGTCAGGAATAAAAGCTTAATGTATATTGAATGCAATATTAAGTGTAAAGATGAATGTAATTTGTTGAACGTAATTCAACAACACTTCCTTTTGATCTATTCATTCAGTGTGAAGTCATGGTAGGGGAAGCTAAGAAAAATTCGAACCTTTTAGGGTTATATTTTGTAATTTTGGCTTGTCACATACACGTATACATTTTTTTATATAGGTAAAAACAGTACAATGAGCAACGACGTTGCTGTAAATTGTAAAATTACTAATAAAAACAAGTTATATAAATTTTCAGTAACAAAATGGAAATTAATTAAATCGAAGAATTATATAGATAGCTGGATAATAAGAACAAAAGTATCTTTATTTTAGAAATAACAGTAATACTGGAAAGTGTAGACAAAAAAGGTTTTAAATAAATAATAAATTATCATTTATCAATGTTATTCTACATTGTTTAAATACTAAATATTTCTAATAAATGACAGCGTCGAGCAATCGTAAAGGATGTGCTCGATTGTCTTATCTTTTTGTTCGCACCCTCTGCAGAAAGCGAATTATGACAGCCCGATGATATGGAGATGCTTCCGTACTTGGCAATGACCAGTCAAAATGCCTGTGACTAGGCGCAGCTTCTTTCTAATGAAGTATTTGTTTGCTGCAGTCTTGCCAGGACAGGATAACTTAAGAGCTCCCTGGCAATTTTGCAGTTTCTTGTTTCATCCCATCCTTCCTTATATTTCACAGTAGAATGTAGGTCTGTCAGTACCGATTTTATTAGGCCAATTGAAGGGCCAGGTCCAAAAAGTATTTGGTTGGCTGCTTTCTTTGCTGGTGAATCAGACGGTTACCTTTCGATGTGGCGTGACCTTTGATCCATCTTAAGGTGACCACATCGCCGTTCCGGTGGAATATCGACGTAACTGCAATTTTTTGCAAAATCGAGTTATTGCCATAAATGGACCCAAAAAATCAGTGTTTATTTGGTAAAATAAAGACGTACGTGTAGTACTACTTTTTGCCGCCAGATGAAAGTTGTGCGCTTATTCCATTTTCAGATATTTAAAGCATATTTCGCGAAAACAGCGCCGCAAGTGTCAGTTGTTTCTCAACCGCGGAGTGAAACGGACGTTGCTAAGTGGAATAAAGACGCAAGTGATAATTTTGCCTATCAGAATACGATTAGTTTCCAAGCTTTTGGGAAAACAAAGACGTAAGTGTATTATGTGGCCGTATTCGACTAAATATAGTTTGCTTAAAAGCCAAAAATACAAGAAAAAATGCCATAAGTGTATTTTATTCTTTTTTAGAAAAAGGTTTTTCTTAACTAAAATTTGCGTAAATGTAGCAAATTATGTATAGAAATTATATTTTTTTATTTAATTTTAGATAAGACAAGCCTAATTATTGATGCGCTTTTTGTCTTTAATAATTAGCTAGATCCTACCTACTTATTAAAATAAATTTAAAACAATTATAAAATAGAAGTTATCTGTTAATGGATTTATCTTTAATTATTTTTAGATTCCTAATTGCTGCCTATCTGTATGCTGTGGAACGATTTGCAATAAAGTCAATAACACATAAATTTTTAATTCGCGGGCACACGCAAAACGAAACAGATGATATCCATAGCATAATTGAAAAAAAAAAGGAAATAAGATTGATATTAAAGAAATGGGATTTGAAAGTTTCTGAAAACATTAGTTGAGGACATGGGCCTAAACATTGCTAAAAATGTTGATGGTAATGAATTTAAAATAAATGAAGTTAAAATTTTGAAGTTACAGAAAAGAAGTGAATTAATTCGCTATAAAACTAGCTATGGGCAAGCTGAATGGTCTTCTTTAAATTTCAAAGCTAAAAGAAGACGATCCGAACTACAAGACATTAAAAATGTTACACTTAAAAAAAGCTTACTTAAAGCCTTTGCAGTTATCCGAAAATAAAAAAGGGATATAAAAGGTTTAATAGAGAGCAAGCTAGCTAATACCAACATTCTACAGATACTTTTATGATTGCATTTTAAAATAAATATTTTTAAAGTTTCATTCTCTAATAAGGTATAGTTAGTTACATTTTAAAATTTTTGTGAATTATAAGCTTAGTTTTTTATTTTGTTATGTATTTTTGTTGTAATAAAAAGGACACAACTCATAACGTGATCTTTTTTTGGTCAAACAAAGACGCAACTATGCAGTTACGTCGATATTTCACCGGAACGGCGACATAGTCAATGTACTATAAACAAACATTTTTAAATGGGAGCTATAATAAACATTTTTTTACAGTATTCAGACACTGAATCAACTGCAGAACCATCTTTAGGAAGCAGCAAATGGAAACTAGTCATTACATTATTTGGTAAGGAAGTCGAAGAAAAAATATATTTAAAAGAGTCTTCTGGAAATGAGTCACCTCAGACGAAAAAAATCAAAACCGAACATACTGTTAGCCCTAGAAGAATAAAAAAAAGTGTAATAGGCCAAAGCTGATGAGTAAAAATTTCTCTTACAAAACACATAAGTGTAAAATGTAAAAAAAAAAATATTTTAAAGAATATTGTGGATGACTTAAAACAACAAACTATGCCTTACAAATTGCGTTGGAACAGATAGAAAACAGTGTAACTGATGTTTTAAAGGAAATTTTTGGTAGGATGCTAAAAAGTAAAGTTTAAGGGTACACTAGTAGGCTACGCCATTCTAAGGAATTAAAAACATTTGCTGTTAGTTCACAATTTTACTCCCTAGGGGATACGGATATGTAAGGGAATAGTTTAATTTAGCCTTACCTGCACAGTCGACTATCAGAAAATGGTGTGGCAAAAATGATCGTACACCTAGTTATTGTGATGTAGCCTTTTCTGCTTTACAATGTAAAGTAGAAAAACTAAAAAGTCATAGTTACCAATTAATTTGTTCATTGATGTTGGATAAAATGAGCATCAGAAAAAAAAAGACATTGAACATGATAATAAATGCTATGGTTATGTTGACATTGTAAATTAGAAACAAAAGCTGGCAAATGAAGCTCTAGTTTTTTTAGTTACGAGTCATCGAGCAGCGTGGAAGGTACCAGTAGTATATTTTTTTATTAAATCTCTCTCTGGTGACGAGAAAGCCAATCTTGTAAAAAAATGTTTATTAAAATTATCTGCTATTGGTATAACCACGGTGTCAGTAACATCTGATGGGCCATGGCTACGTTATTGGGTTGCAATTTCAAATACATTAAGAATATAAACAGTTGGTTGGATCATTCAGATGCCAACGTAAAATCAAAAGTTTATTTTTTATTAGATGCTTGTCATATATTGAAACTTCTAAGGAATTGCTTGGCACATTTGAAAATCATCATTAACCTTGATGGTAATGAAATTAAATGAAATTACGTTAATAAGTTATGTGATCTTTCTAGAAAACCAAGGTTTGCATTTGGCTAACAAGATCAATAAATCATACATTTTCTGGCAGAGGCAAAAAATGAAAGTAAAATTGGCAGTACAAGTTCTGAGTAATAGTGTAGCTAAGTCGTTAGAGTTCCTACAAAAGGTCTTAAAATTAACAGTCTTTGAAAATAAATGAATAATGTTTTTAATGTGATAAATTCAAGAAATATACACAGTAAAGGTTATAAAAGTCCAATAAAACCCTTAGATATAGTAATAATTAAGTCATTTCTGCTGGAAACAATTTCTTATTAGATTTTTATTATATTTTAAAAAAATAGAGACATTATGTTTAATAAATTTCGTTTCTCGGCTCAAACTTTAAACGTCAGGTGTGTTAAGTGACAACTAAGAGTTCTGATATTGTTTTATGAATAAAAAAAAAAAAATACAAATATTTTAGTCCGCTTTAGAATCAGCTAATTTTAAAAGATACTCCGACAACAGATTCTAGTCTTGATTTGTATATATTTGCCAATTAACAAAATTTTGGAGAGAAAATTGTATTTTAATTATATCTGCAATCTTTAACATATCGTGATGTAATTTTATCAATACTATATTTTTTTTCAGTGCAATTTTTAAGTTAAAAGAAACAACCTCCAGTATAGCTTCTATATTTTGGGTGACTTAGTTTGTCTACTCAACAATTTCCACTTAAACAGTATGTATAAAAAACACCTCCTTACTATAGGAAAAATATATTATGGAGGCCCGATACATGTCTTAAACCTACCTAATTGTTACTATTTAACTAGACATATTTTACAAACTTATCCTTGCATTATTAGCTGTTATTTAAATAACATTTTACACAAGCAATTGATATTTCTTGAAAGTGATATTATTGTGACAAAAACCTTACAAGATATTAGTCAATAACTTTTGCTTTAAAATTAACTTTTCTTTTACAATATATAAATAACAAACTACACGTGTTTGCAACTGTGCCTGTACGTACGAGACGAGTTTAAGTTCTCTAATTTCGACTGGCAGTATATTTGAAAGGTTTATTAATCCTTTCAGTGTATTAACCCTCCCTAGTCACCCCTACTTTATGTATTCAATAAAGTTGTCTGTTATTCTTTCTCTTGCGCATTTTAAATAACCTGTCCAATACAATTATTATAAACGAAAAATATTGGGTACCCACAGCTACATACATTTTAAGAACTGAATATTGAACAAATTGAATTCATGAAAGCAAAAAATGGCCTAACGGCGCAGCCAAACGTCCTGGTCATTACTGGTTTTAATGCCAACATACATGTGCATTTAAGCAGTTACTTGCACTTTTTCCCCTCACGTTTGATTAGTTTCCATCTGATAAAACGATTAAACATGACTGGTACATTAACTGAGAGCTAACTTTTGCAATCTCATGCATGTTGTTTATAATTTTCGGATGAGTAATGTTTCTTGTCATACGTTAAGGAACTTTCTCGGCAGATCGCTGAAGATACCGATGAGATATTCATGAAAATTAAGTTTATCTTGGCCCGTGAGAACGATTAATTCACCCCGTGAGATCAGTGTTTGCTTATTAATTAAATATTTTAATGAGTAATTTCATTAAGAGCGCGGCAAGTGGTTAGCGGGGAGATGTTAATTAA
Source organism: Psylliodes chrysocephalus (assembly GCA_927349885.1). Lineage (NCBI taxonomy): Eukaryota > Metazoa > Arthropoda > Insecta > Coleoptera > Chrysomelidae > Psylliodes > Psylliodes chrysocephalus. The sequence goes on from OV651821.1 coordinate 47,357,282, forward strand.
TTTTAGATTTATTAATGCGTTTAGTTTTGATGTTTTTTATATAGTTTTTTATTTTTTCAATAGTTATTTTACTGTTCATGTGTCGTCGATAGTAACGGTCAAATTTTGAATCACCGCTCTAAATCTTGCCTCGTATAAGCATAAGCTTTACCTATCTTCTTCACCTTTTCTCTGTCAATATAGAGGCGCATGTACAAATCTTAAATAGAACAGAATATGTGACCACAAATAAATACATTTTTTACAAAAAATCTTTACGGATCTACTAAGGCTCTCATCACGTAGAGGCGCATGTCTGTAAGCTAAGATGGGATGGGCTTTGTTTCCAATAACAATAATAACCTTAATTTCGTCAAAAAATCTTGTTCTTCAATTTTTTAGATCGCTAACAGTACTGAAATATCTTGTTCTGTACGTCAGAGGTAAACTGTATTAGTCACTTTTTTTAGAAAACGAGGCTTTAGCAGTATGTTAACATACTTGACCTCTGGAAAAAGTTTCAGCTTTTAAAACAATCAAAATAACTAGTTTGAATCTGTATTAAGTCACCTACCAGTTGAGAGGTAAAATGTGTTAAAACGACTTAATATAACATACCCCGCAAATTTCTGTACATGAAGTTGTACTTAACACAAAATTTCACGCAAACTTATCTCACTTGGCTGGCAGCTGACATTCTGCAGGTCAGCGTCTTTCCGTGCTGTTGTTTAAATAAGAAAAAATCTTATTTTTCTTTGATGTGTTGATTGGATAATATATTATTACTATCGGTGTGATTTGTTAACAATATGAGTGGAATAAGTGACAGAACTTTAAAAATGTTGGCCATGGTGCATGGAAAACAAAATAGGCCCGACAGTAAGTACCTGTTTAAAATTTAAATGATTAGTAAGTTAGGTTAGGAAGTTTATCAAGTGATTAGGTTTGGTTCATGTTTATACAGGGATAATGTAGGTAAAATACTACCCGTCCTTTTAATTTATTTTGAGTTTGGTTCATCATTTTTTTAGTTAACTGTAGAGGGTGTTTCAACAGATCGGCTCAACATGGGGTTTCTCGGTAACTATTAGAGATACGAAGTTGGTTAAATTAGGACAAATATGCGTATTTATACAGAATTACTATGATATAATGGGACTGCATGTGTGTGTACTTCTAAACGGTAACATATACGAGGTCGGTCAAATAAGAAAATTTTTAGCAAAACGAATGGGGAATATATAAATCCGTTTTTGAAGCTTTTAAATTTATTTTTGGAAAAAGAGATACTTATTATATAAATAAACTTTTTTATGCAAGTAATGTAATTATAAAGAAAATTAAGGTGGAAAATGGAAAATTTTAAATTTAATCTCGATTTTAAGTTTTAATATTGAAAAAACGGCAATTTTAATAAATTTTAAAAATGCGTTCAACATTTTTTACTTGCGTGTAGGTATTTGAATGTGCTAATGCATAAATTCCAAAATTCAAATTTTTTTGTTTCGCAATTTAACTATTCTCGGTAGTTACCGATAGTTACCATGCCGATAAGTTGGATAACTTTTTCAGGGTGGTCTACGTAAGGTGACCAAATTAAAGTATACTGAGCACCACATGAGATTAAAAAAATGTTAAAAATAGGAATTCTATGTGCGTATAAATTATCCTTAATGACAAAATTTTTGTCACTTGCCATTCAGCAAGAAAATGAAATGGCTTCAACTTAAAATCTGTCATTTGATGATACAAACAAAATAATCCATGTTGAGCCCCTAGAAGGAAACATAGGTTCACCAGCGCCTCAGATGCCTACACCATCAGATAAGTCTGATTTGATTAATCAAGATCGCTCACCAAATGTGTCAACCTCACTTGAAAACCCCGCTATTGTTCAAGATAGCAGTTACACAATACACTATTTAGAAGCCCAACAAGAAATTTATAATAAAAATTTATTTGCACCCAATACGCCAGTGCCATTCGATAAATCTGATCCATCAATTGCTGAAGACCCTGCGGGTTCCACTACTTATGAGAATTGCTCAACAAAAGACTTGACTCCACTTACAAATGTAGCTTTTGAGAGCGTGGAAAGTAACAGTGAAAAAAAAAACTGTTTCGAATTACCACAAACAAATAATACAGATGAATTGCTTGCTCAATGTGCCACAACGTCATCGTATAAAAATTCTAGACCGCTTTTTGACTTAGATTCAAACGACTCCTTCAAAGATTGAAGTTACAGCAATAAAGAAAGCTCAGAGGGATCTAAATCAAAAAGTAGCGCACACGAAGAAGAGGAAGAATATAATACGGAAGAAGCGGAAGAAAATCGTGCAGATAAGCAAGGTGTAGAATATCAAAACGAAAATAATGAGGCAGTAAAAAATCAAGAAAGCGTACTAGAAATAAGGTAAACTGGAAGTGTAATATTAGAAAGATGAAACGGTATTCTGGAAAGGAGTATATCACAAAGAAAAACGTCAAAGTTAGAGCACGAAAAATACGACCACCATGCCAAGAAACGTGCCCACGAAAATTTCATCTTACTATTTTTAAAGAGTTTTGGTCTTCCAGCAGAGATATCAATCAAAACCGGCAACTTGTCGCGTCTTCGATTGAAACATCAAATGTGCAAAGAGAAGAAGTCGAACAGGCGAAAAGGCAAAGAATACAACAAATCAGTATTTTTTTCTATTAAAAATGAGAAGATTCGAGTACGCAAGACATTTTTTTTGCATACACTAGATATTTCTCAAAGTTTTGTAAATGTAGCTTTATCCAAAAAACTTTGTGGCGGTATAGTATCGGAAGACAAAAGAGGGAAAAAATTCCACCAAATAAACTTGACGATAGAGTAAGAGATGACGTAAGGACCCATATCTGCAAATTTCCTCTAGTTGAGAGTCATTACAGTTGTGAAAGAAGCCGTAAAAAATACTCTGAGAATGATCTTAACATTACTCGCATTTTTGAGTTGTATAAACAGGAGTGCACTGACAATAAGATTCCAGAAGAACTTGTTGTCAAAAAGTGGCTATATGAACAGATTTTCAACACGGAATTTAACTACGGGTTTAAGCTACCAGACAACGACACTTGTGATGTTTGTGACCATTCTGACATTAGCCAAAGGCTAATCGTACAACATGAATATAATCAGCATCTTCAGAGTGCAAAAGAACAGTACCAACTTAAACAGGAGAACAAAAATAATGCAAGAGTTTGTCACAATACAAAAGTTATCATGGTAGACCTAGAAAAATGTTTGCCTACGCCGGCGTTGACAAACGCTCAGAGCCTTTATTCCCTCAAGATGTGGACTTTTAATTATACCATTCGCGACTCCACAAGAAACTCGACAAGAAATAAGACGTATTGCTGCATGTGGGACGAAACTGTAGGTGGTCGAGGTGGAAATAAGATGGCGTCATGTTTGCTAAAGTGTGCCTTAACTAACGTTTCCAATGATACAGAGGTTTTGACTATATGGCCCGATAACTGCATCTCGCAACACTAACGCTATACTTGCATATTTTTTTTATTTTAAAAAGTATTCCCACATTAAAGATTATAAACCATAAGTATTTGCTAAGCGGCCATACACATCTCGAGGTCGATTGCGATCATTCTATTATAGAAAGAGAAAACGAAAGTGCCACAGTTAAAATTATGACACCGTGGGATGCAGCAGTTAGTCAGAATTGCCAGCCGCTCCAATCCCTTCACGGTAATAAACATGGACATCGATGATTTCAAAAATTTCAGAACATTGATGGAAATCACGACGGCTCCCTTTGTTTCAAGGAAAAAGGCAAGCAATAATGAAGATTTGAAAATATCAGAAGTAGTACACATGCAAGTTAGAGCAGATGATATGGACGTATTGTATTTTAAAAACGATTTTGCTTCTGCTGAATTTAAAAAACTAGATTTTAATCGAAGTTCACTTAGAGCAGAATCCCCTCACGAAGTTCCTTTAGTTCGGAAAACTTCAAAGCCAATAAGTACCAAGAAATTCCAACATTTGCAGAAGGTATTGCAAAGGGTTCCACATATTTTTCATCCATTTTATAATAATATAGCGTACCTAGATAATATTAAAGATGAATAAACTTTCTTTGTCGCGTGAATTACATTTACTTTATTCATCTTTGTGAAACATTTTTACTCTCTATTTCTGAATTTCTTGCTTAATTAATAAACATGAAAAACGATCCTGCATTTTTTAAATCAAAACAATTAATGTCCATTGGGTACCTAATTATTTTAAAATAATACATAAAATTGTGTGACATACAAATTATCTTATTTTACTTGGAGGTAAGTCATGTTAAGTCACCAAAGTATGTTTTAAGTGGCACACCACATCAAATTTACTAGTAGTAAATTATGTTAAGTCACCAAAAACTAATTAATAACTTTTTTCCTAAGTTTAGTAAATGTTCCTACTACATCACCTAATAAAAACTAGTTATGCGAAATTTTAGTTCCTTAAATTATAAGGATATTGAGATACACTTAGTTTACGTGACTTTCAAACGTTTTTTTGCTTTTCCGAATAATTTCGGTTTAGTGACTTGATACAGTCTACCTCTGAGTTACATACACTTAAAGATCATTCTATCGTGTGTGGGCAAAGGAGTATAAGTCAAAATCTTGGGTAAATTAATTTAAGTCACCTGTACTTAGTGTAAAACGTCAATACTTTTTACTAGGGTCGCTATTGAACTTGGACTTCATAATATAAATTACATAAATACCCTTTATTGGTGGGAAAATCAGTATAAGTCGACTTATAAGACATATAACATAGATTTACTTAGATTCTAAGTTTTTGACTTATACTCCTTTGCCTACCCACGATAGTATTAAAAAAGTAAATATTAAATTTTCATCAATGTGGCAAACCTTTATAAAGAAAGAAAACTCAGTCATTTACAACAGAATTTTATTTTTGTTTGGGAATGTGAGTCCTAGATCAAGTATCCAAAATTTTCTAATCCAGAAATTGTGTGATACTGTGGTAATTGAAAAAACCTTAGGTAAAATTAACCCAAACCAAAGGAATAAAGGTTAAATTAGAAGCGCAGGTTAAAAAATAGAAGCTGGTAAGTTGTAAGGGGAAGGTGAGTTAAGGAGTTAAGTCGAGTTGTTAAAGTGGAGGGGATAGGTGATAGGTAATAGAGCCGATTCCTGGTATCCTGGAGGAGGAACTTTCTAATAAAATAACAAATTATAAGACTTACAGGAATCAGAGGTGCCTTTATTGGCATATGTGTACCAAAAATAGCTCCTACAATACCTCCAATTAAAGAGCTCATATAAAAAGAAGGCATTTAAATAAGTTGTATCTTAATAATAAGCATAACGATAAAACTAATTTTTTTATCAAATTATTGCTTATGTATACGTTAACTTTCTTTTTTATTAAAAGAAAAATATTTTAGATTTTAGCATCCAATAGAGAAAAGTCTCATGCTTTCCCTGTTACACAATTCTTTGTTTGTGTTATCAATAAAACGCTGAACTCTGCTGATACTTTAATCATGCATTACGAATATAATTTAGAAATTAAAGTTAAAAGAAATAATATATTAAATATTACATTGCTCTTACTAAGAAACATGAAAACAAAATGTTTAAGTCATATTATCTTGTTGAATTTTTTTGGTAGTCATGTATACGATTATTATTCTGTCATCAGAGTTTATATTATATTAAAAATAATATTAGTTTTAAAACAAAACCTTATTGCACTCCCAAGGTAACTGTTTTAAAAAGGCTGATAGGCAATGAGCATTATTAGTTCTTGCAAGAGCTCAGCGGTGGATACTCTGGCCACGTTGTGGATGAGTGACGGTTGGAAAGTTTAGTCGACTACCATTTCTTACTATTTTTTTTCTATTGGTTATATAGTTATTAAATGTGTCCCTAACTGTAATGTTGTCAACAAATTTAAATTACAATATATCCTTTTTTTCTAACCCTGTGGAATATAGCGAACCAAATCACCAGAACTGTACCCTATTTAGTTTCATAAAAATAATAACAAAAACTCTGTGTGACATACCAACTTGTCTTTGAGACTTACTTTCTATTTTTTTGTCTTCGTTTGCATTGATACCTTTTGAAAAATAACCCGATTGTAGTATGTGCTATTGAAATCATTTGATTTTTGAAATATTCAGCCTAAAACAGCCAGGAGCCCAATTTCTAAAAATATGCGCTGAACACCGCATTCGACTAGCGACGCATAGTCGTCACCGCATACAAAATACAAAATTTCTATTCTTGACTACCCTTCGTTAGGATAGTTTTGTGTCGCATGGTATAACAAAGAATTGTTTATTACTGCAGCAGTTCAATCCTTTCCAACCAATCAAATTTCAGAACAATAAAACAAAAACTGCAATATTGGCTAAAAAATGTTTGATGGTGGTGGGTGGGGTTTTCTGGGGTTTCCTCATCTGTAAGTCAAATGGCAACATCAATCATATTCAAATTGCCCCAAAGCGCCATGGCTTATAATCATAATAATAGCCGCTCCTTTCCTTGGATAAGCTCAGATTTTCGGGTTAAAATTAGGAAGATTATAATTATTAATATTATTATTATTATTAAATAGGTTCAAACATTTTAAAAACCAACTCTGAAGCACGTCTGAATTTTTAAAGCCTTGCGCAATCCGCGTCACAGCATAAGTCACAAGTCATATGAATACTTATTTTTAAAATAAAGTAATTTGTGTCAACGCTTCGTTTTACTGTTACCGGTTCATGCATTCAGTTACGCGCCATGTCGCCATGTTTAATTTCTTAAAAAAAATAAGCAGAGAAATGGAAATACAAACCAGAATGTGATGAATTTATATATGTATTAAGTATTTTGTGTCACAATTAAAAATGTAAACCAGTATTGTTAAAGGATCTACAATAGTAAAGGGTGTTGAGCAGAATTTTACTTCCCACCAGCAGAAGATAACATATCACAATATAGTCCATAGAAGTCGGAGGAAGATGTTAAAAATATGACGGGTAAGCACTTGCCTCGCACAGTTATAATTCGGTATTGACTAAACATAAGGCTCTTAAATGCAAAAAGGGCTTTTAAAATTACATTATGAAAGTATATGTGCATTCTTGATGCCAATTATTATTAGTTTAATGTAAATTTGTCATTTCAACTTTCATACATAAAGGTGTCTTCTAGAAAAGTTCGCAATTATTTTGAATTGTATAGCAGTGAAAAGCAAGAGCTGTAAAGGTAAATACCGACTAATTCATGAAACGCATGCTGGTTCCTCAGACAAACAAACTCGCCCTAACCATCCCCTCTCAAGTTATCAGCCGTCTCGTTCTTTCTAATGCTTAACTGATGCGACAGCTTTGTCTGCATAACATAAAACACAATACCAATAATTCCAATAAATAAGGGCTTAATTATGAAAGAATTAATTAGTTTAAGAAAGGCGATGGTTCCAACGCAGATACTGGTGTAGCAAATGGAAGGTCTCATTAAATCCGCAAAAAATACAGTTCATCGTCTTTGAACACCCAAATTCTCAAAGAACCTCCCAAAACCCCCAACTCGTAAATGTAAATCTCCTGCTCGCTCAACAGACTGAAGTTGACTATTTGGGGGTACGATTTTCTCGTACATTTAACTGGTCCTCGTATGTCCAACGCACTCTTGATAAGATGCGAAAACGATCCAGTCTCCTTGGGGCTTTGTGTGTACGAATGGGGCGTTACAACACAAACACCATTATTCACACTTACCATTTCTTTATCCGACCCGTTGCCGAATATAGGGCTGTACCCTACGGCGTACTTCCCACACACTTGTCTTACAAATTCACCACACTCGAGAGACGTACTCTCAGATGATGCCAATATCTCCCCTCTCACTCCCCCAGTGGAGAAGTTTCCGAAAACATCTCCAACACCCCCATCCTCACACGTTTCCAAACCCTCAGGAAACAATACGTCTCTTGCACGCTGAAAGGCACCAACACATACTCTCGAGACACTCTATGAACCCCATGGCGCCCAAACCAACTTCCACTTTTTCGAAAACAGAAAAGAAAATGCCACAACCTAACCTGAGACTTCTCTCAGACTCCCAAGACCTCCGTTTCATTGCTGGAATCAGCCCCCTTAAGCATCAGATAAACCCTAATTACCCTAATTAGAAAGTCATAATGTATGTACAATATCGTGATTTAGGTTTGGTGGTTTTACTAAATCATATTCCTTACCCTATATTTGAACTTGTCCATTTATGGGGTTGGAAATAGCAAAATTGGCGATATTTTTGGGGAACAATCTGCCACACCGGTCTCACACGCGCACCCAACACCATTAGGAAATAGCCTAGCTAGGTTACTTTTGTAATCAGGGCAGACCACCCTGAAAAGTAGGATAATTACTACAGCAGGGAAATAGGAAAATAAAATGTCCTAGAAAAATGTAAATCACTTATGAAAAAGTCAATAATAAACAAAAAAAAAAAACCAACAAAGATACGCTGAATTATTCTAGTACTTAGGATTATTTAGCATTGTGGCTTTCTTTGGCTTTGCACAATAATTTTAAAACAAACAACAAAATGAAATTAATAAAGTTTTTGTATATTAAAAAATATATATTCCGATCCTTCAACTGTTGTTTTCTATATATTCTGCTCTATATTGTCGTTGTTATGGTTTGGTTGCAACATTAAAGACCTACTGCGTCACCTTCTGTCGCTAATGCAGCAAGGGACTGTCTCAATGCCTACAACGACCCTTCCAATCCTACCTTCTCAGTAAAGTGCAAGATTTCGAGTAGCTACAAGTTAGGTGAATGTCCCTCTTTTATTTTATATGCTCCTAGGAATAGTGCTCTGGAATGCTACACATTTTGTCAAAATGTGAATAGAGATTGTGTCCTCGCAGAATCTGCACTTACTACTTTATGCTACTCTCAGTGTTCAGTGTCCTTTGAGTCAACAATGTCCAGTGAGGACACCTGATACAATACGTAGCCTCTTCTAGCTCAGGCAGATACAGACTTCCGATCTTTTTTGATTACATTTGCCCAGAAGTATCGTAGCCTGTTTTAGCTTCAAGAGAGTGTTCCACTTATCGGTTTTCTACTGCCCAATTTTTTTTTAATCTCTCCTAATATTGCGTTCGAGTCCCTCTCCTTGCGAGACTAATTGTATTTTCTTAACCTAGCTCATTCAGTTTTTCTGGACATCTCCAGACCATTTTTAGGCTGATTACGTAAGAGCTCAGCGCTTTGATGGCTGCTTGGATATCATACATAATGACAATCTTCTGTCTACAATAGTTTTTCTTGCTGTTGAACTGGATACACTTTCCAGTGGCGTCAATTTCTGTCTGGAAGATGCTTGGAGTATTTTCCCAAACTTTCAGAGTGCCTCTTGCTAGGCCCATATAGGAGTCCTGTTCTCCCGTTCTAAGGTTTTAGAGTCATCCGTATATCACTGATTAGCATGTCTTTCGGTTGCAAGCACGATACTGTTAAAACTCCCACTTTACTTTCTTTATTGCCTACTTCCTCCTGACTCATGCTTTTCTTTAATATAATGCTTTTTAAATAAATTTTTATTATACCTTCTCTCATCTCTTTTATTAAATATTTTAAATTATAAATACAACTCTGAAATGCTACTTTTTTTCTATATTCAGTTATTTATATTATACTCGAGTCGCTATTTGAAATGTACCTTTGCAGTTACGCCAATTAATGTACCACCGTCCTACTTGTAGGGACTAGACGAGAGCTCTACAAACCACAATAATACTTGATCACTTCTTTAACACAACTTGTAAAGCGCACTACAGATTTAATTAACCAAATTGTATTTGTTTATCTGTAAACCGTATCTAAGAGAAACTGGAAATAAACCATGCTTGCCTTTTAGAAAAATATTAAACTATTTATTTACTTATTATTTTTAAATAAATAAAATTATAAATTTAATTTTTTTTAAAGCTTTCTTTTATTCTGTAAAACAAATAAAGGTTTCCTTTATAGTCTTTAAATAACATTTTTTCCAATTGCGTTACTATTTGAAGTATTTTAAATACTTCCGCCTTTTATGAATCCGTGATGTCATTTCTTACTAGTCTAAAATTAGAACAAGCCTCCTGTCTTGTCATCCTAGAGGAATAAATTAATCAGTTTTTGATTTAATGAGTTCAGTTTTCTATTCACAAGTTGGTCATAATCTAAAATTCATCATTGGACCCAATACTTCTCATACAAAGTACTGTCTTCTGCAAAACTATGGAAAGAGAAGATTTGAAGTAAGTAATATCGAAGGGTATGATAGGAAGATTTAAATCTATATAGAGGTTATTTGTTTGGTTGAAAGCTTTGTTAAAAGTTACAATAAATATTTAAAATTAAACCATATTTTTTGAATCCCCTATTAGTGGTAATCTATTTACTGGTCTCAAACACGAAGATACTAATTTGGGAGTTTGATTTCTGGCATTCTCAGAATGCTGAATATCTGCAAAATCATTTATATTGTTATAACTAGCTAAAACTAATGGTTTTTTGTTGTAGTCCATCCCCTCTATTAATTAAAGTTGTTTCTGTTTTTTATCAAAGCATTAGATAAAGCGATAATGATGAAACTGTCCAACACAAGAAACATAATGAAATTCCGTTCTATTTACGATGAACGAGTATTGTCGTTGTTAGAAAAATACAAAAGAATCACCACTAGCTCTGCTGCTTTTCTCTACTTTTAATTGATTCGTTACCAGTGTCTATTCTTGTTCGAGCTATCGTCCCACACGAGTACCTATTTACATCGCACAGATAAATAATTTCTTAGAAACAGAGCTAAGTACATCGTTAGAAGTAATTTGAAGTGGTGTTACAAATTGTTAAGAGTATGCACGCGAAGTAGTCTCTACGTTTCCGATTCCAGTTTACTATATCACCTTTTGCACTTAGTTATAATGGACTTTGTATCTTTCCATGCGGTTTCGGCCTGCTAACAAATGACAGCAATCAGCACAATGAGAAATTAGGCATGCGATATTATTTACTAGGGGTATATCGTTTAGTTGTTTTCGAATTGATGGATGTGCATGGGAATTTGCTTCGTTCTATTTTAGCTCTGGTTCAGGGAAGGATTTTGTTTCTCTGAGAAAGTGCTATACTAAATATTTTAACGGAAACATGTTTTCTATTTTTAAACAATTAGGGGTTAATTTACGCCATTACCTGAAAGTCGGATATTACTACTAATATTTTATAGAAACGTACTACAGAAAGAAATAATTATTTAATGTCCACTGACACTAAACATTTTTTATTGACCATAAAAGCTTTAAAATAATAGACAGCATAAAAAATGTGAATTTATTTATTTTAATTAATTTCTTGCTATAAAAACCGCTAAATATCAATTATTAGCCTATCAACTATTTAATAATAATACAAAAATTTTTAGTAAACATTTATAATTCTTTTTTATTTTCGTTCTTAAAAGTTTTGTAAGAAAATTAAGAAGTATTGTTTATTTATTGATAATATGACAATTGACATTTCTATAAATGCGGTGTTGCTAAATATAGTAAATAATAGTTCCATAAATGAGGTGTTGCTAAATATAGTAGGAAAACGTATGTCAAAAAAAAGTCGAAAATTGACAGTCGGTTAGTAAGAGTTTACTATTTGGCAATGGCAGCCGAGAGATATCAGAGCGAAGTCGCAATATGTTTAAAAAAAAAGTTTCTCTAATTTTAACATAAAAAGTTTTTTGTAATCGTAGCAAGTGTCAAAATGATCTTCTTTATGCAATTAGTTGCATAAAGTTAAACAATGTGAAAGTGGTTACGAAATAGCTATTTATGTAACGTGTTACATACAAGATTTTTCTAATTTTGACTTGATTATTTATAAAATTGTGTTTGGTTAAAAAATTATTCACAGTCATTCTTTTGTTGATACTTTCAATCAAATATGTTAGAAAATTATTGTGCAGGGTGTCCCAAATAAGAGTGATCGATTTTAAATGTATATGCACAGCTTATTAATTGCTCTAATTGATTTCGTTTGTCCAAAAGTTTTTTTTCAAATTTGTTCACATTTTATCACATTTATACAGGGTGATCCATTAATGTTGGTCAACTTGAAGGGAAAAATATGTATTATTTTAAATGGAAAACCCTGTATATTTTGATAGCATTCAAAAGAGAGATATATCTACTTTTTACTTTCCTATCTGTATACAGATATAAGGAAAGTATAGGAGTATTTTCGCGATGATGTCTGTCTGTGTGTGTGTGTGTGCGTGTGTGTGTATGTGCGTGTGTGTGTGTGTGTGTGTGTGTGTGTGTGTGTGTGTGTGTGTATGTGCGTGTGTGTGCGTGTGTGTGTGTGTGTGTGTGCTCACGTATGGTAATATTTGTGGCATATTGTGCGTACTAGGTTAGTATTTGTGGCTACATTTTTTTGTGGCATACATACCTTCGTATGCCATAATTTTAATGCAGTTTTTTGTAATATACTCATTAAAACAATTCGATCTGTACCTACTTTCAATTTTTGGTATTTGGGGTGCCTCAAATGCTATTTAGGTTTGAGTTGTGTATTTCATATTTGTGGAATCCCAAACTCTGCTGCTTTGAGAGCCCTCTGGTAATTTCATAATTGTGGAAACGTCACATCTGGTAGTAATAATTTAGAAATACCAGTTTTGTTTCATTGGATTAGATATTTTCTTGTTGTTAAAATGGTTGGTAATAAAGCATTTGTGGCAACCTTTCTTTCTACTTGTTTATTGCTCGAAGATCTTATTTAGTTGAATGATTAAATTTCAAAAAACCCGTTCCTTTTATACTGGTTGGAGATTTCAATGCTCACAACATACTGTGGGGTTCCCAGCAAACATTTGGACGAGGTAAAGTTATCGAAAATACATTAAATATTTGTAATACAAACATTTTAAACACAGGCAGTAGTACGTACTTCCACATACAAACAGGTACTTTCTCCTCAATAGATCTAAGCCTCTGTGATCCTGGAACAGCCGCCCTACTTACATGGCACACCTTGGACTGCCTGTACGACAGTAATCACTATCCCATTCTCATCTCTGATAGAGAACCGAAAGCTACAACTGTCAAAACTAAATGGACCATTTCTAAAGCTAACTGGGACTCATTTAGTTTATCAGTTAAAGAACTAAGTGACCAAATAAACTTCCAGAACAATATTGACGATACTGTCAGTCAATTCACAGATTGTATCATCACTTCTGCTAAGTTACAAAAAAAGCCGTCCCCTGGTGGAACGACTCGTGCAAAGTTGCAGTAAAAGAATGTAAAAAGGCTCTAAACAAATATAGGAAAACTAGAGACGCACATGACCTAATCAACTTTAAACGACTAAGAGCAAAATCTAAACGAGTATTAAAAGAGAGCAAAAGAGACTCTTGGAAGCATTTTACCAGTACAATAACTTCTGTTACCCCTCTAACACAAGTTTGGACAAAGATAAAACAAATGAAAGGAAAAAATACTACCTACAAAATACCTGCACTTATCTATGAGCAGAAAACCATTACAGACGACCAACAAATCGCTAATATACTTGCGCAACATTTCCAAGGCAAAACCATAAACAAAAACATCCCACCTAACCTACCAAATGAACTACACCTACCCCACCCTGTTCCTCTCGAATCAGATCCAATTAATCTTCCTTTTAGTCAGTATGAACTAAACGTTGCCCTTTCTTCTCAAAAAATTTCAGCTGGTGGTCCAGACAATATCCCGTCAATTTTTTTAAAACATCTTCTTCCAAAAACACTATCCAAACTTCTTAAACTTTATAACAAAATCTGGAACACCCAACAGTTTCCAACACTATGGCGGCATTCAATTACTATTCCCATAAAAAAAAGCGACCTTTCTTCGACCAGTCCCAGTTCTTTTAGACCTATTGCTTTGACATGCACATTATGCAAATTACTCGAGAAAATGATTAATAACCGACTACTTTGGTATCTTGAAAGCCACAAACTTCTAGACAATACACAATCAGGTTTTAGACCAAACAGAAACACTATGGATAATCTCGTTATCCTTCAAGCAGAAATTGCCGACGCCATGGCCAAGAAGAATGAAGTCATCGCAGTGTCACTAGATATCCAAAGCGCTTTTGACACTACATGGAGATATGCTATCCTCGAAAAACTTAAAGAATTAAGGCTATCCGGAAATATTTTCGCGTTCATACAAAATTTTCTAAATAACAGGACCTTTGCAGTATCTACAAATGGAAGAACATCTACTACCCAGCTTTCAGAAAACGGAGTCCCACAAGGATCCGTTTTGAGTCCTACTTTATTTCTACTTAGCATTAACGACATATGTTCCAGTTTACTTCCTCCAGTGAAACACGCAATCTATGCAGATGACCTAATTATCTATTGCCAAGGTAAAATCACCACTACCACATGCTCGCTACTTCAGAATGCCATAAATAGTATTCATAACTGGTCAAAATGATTATGCCTCAACTTTTCACCAAACAAATCCAAAGTTATTCAATTTAGCAGGAGACATAATCCCCAAAGACCAAACATAAACCTAAATGGAGTTCCACTAGAAGTAGTCGACCACCATAAATTCTTAGGAATAACTTTCGATAAAAAGCTTACATGGAGACAGCAGATAGAGCACACAAAAGGAGACTGCTTAAAAAGAATGAACTTAATCAAATCTCTAGCACATCATCAATGGGGGGCTGAAGAGAATATCTTACTAAGAGTTTATAGAGCATTAATCCGCTCCAAATTAGATTATGGTAGCATACTATATATGTCCGCAAGCCCATCATACTTAAAATCCCTTAACACAGTGCAAAATACAGCACTAAGAATTTGTCTTGGAGCCTTTAGATCCAGTCCTTCCGACAGCCTTCAAATAGAATCTTCCGAACCCCCTCTTTTTATAAGAAGACAACGATTATCACAATCATATTTTGCTAGAGTTGCCGCAAATCCGAACAACCCAGTCTTTAATCTACTCAAAAACACACAATCAGCTCCATCAAACCGACCTGGAACAACAATCTCCTCTTTACAACAAACCCTGTTAAGAAACATCAATCTTACAGATACATTGCCAATCAACATTTCTAGTATTCCTCCATGGATTAAAAATCCTCCCAACTTTAATACTAGTTTATCATGTCACATCAAAACAGAAACCCCTAAGTCACTCTTCAAACAACTATTCAATGAATTGATAAATACTACTAAATTTGACAAAACTCTATTCACGGACGCTTCCAAAGATGAACACGGTGTTGGGAGTGCTGTCACCTCAACGAATACAATAATAGCATCATACAGGCTACCTAATATCTGTAGTATACACACAGCTGAATTGTATGCCATTTCAAAAGCATTGAAGACTCCAATTCAAAACACCAAATCTTTTGCCATCTGCACCGATTCTCTTTCATCCATCCAATCCATAAGAAACACTTATTCACAAAATCCGATAGTCCAGGAAATTCAAGATACATGTCACCAACTCTCTTCAAAAGGAACTACAGTTACCATCCTCTGGATTCCATCCCATCAGGGCATAGTAGGTAATGAACACGCAGATCAAGCCGCAAAAAAAGCCTGCCTCTTAGAAACAACGCCAGAAAACATTCAGCTTTTCCAAGATGTACGATCTTATATTAAGCAAATCTCTCAAAGCACCTGGCAAAATCATTGGAGCACCCTCAATACAAAACTACATAAAGTTCAACCCAATATTACCACACCCATGATGCCTTCTATGTCCAGAAAAGACAAAACCATAATAAGACGACTTAGAATAGGCCATTCACGTCTCTCACATGGCTTTCTCATGGCCTCCGAGAATCCCCCTGTGTGTGAACACTGCAACAGCACCCGCCTCACGATAGAACATGTTCTCATGGAATGCAACCACTATAGTACCGCCCGACGTCAGCATAATCTGAAAGGAACTCTGCAGAGCATCTTAAGTTCTACCAATAAGTTCAGTGAAGTGATAAATTTCCTCAAAACCTGTAAACTGTACAATCATATCTAATACTAATATTGTAATTTACTAATTTTAACTAATACTTTGTATCTGTGTCAATGGCCATTAGCTGTCGAGACACATTAATTTAAAAAATACGTATTTTGACCGTGACGAAAATAAATTATGTAGATGCCCTTAGTACTTATAAAAAAATTAAAATTTCAGGTTCTGCTCTTTTTAAATATATCTTTCGCTTTTGTTTTTTTTATATTAAATATATAAAATAAAACTAGATAAATATCTAAGGTCGATATTTGAAGGATTGTTGACATTTGAAGCAAGGGTATAATAAAATGCAATAATTAAAATAGCAACAAGAGTGGGTATAAACAATCCACTCGAGTTGTACAGTATATTTTTTTCTACGACCTACTAACGAAAATATAAAAATAATAAAAATTATTTTAGGTTATTAAGGTTAAATAATTAATTTAAAAATAATTTATGACTTTTACTAAATTTTAAAATAAAATATACAAGAAAAAAAATTCATTTCATTTTTCTCCATCTGAGATTTGAACTCAAGTCTTCAGTATGGAAGGCAAGAACCCTAACCACAGGACCATCTACGCGTTTATTATTTTATTTTAATACTTGTAATTAATTTGACTTTGTATAGTTTTATTTAAATTTACAAATCATTTATAAATATAGACGAAATAAAAATACAGTACTGTCATTTATTTAAAATTTTAAAAATAATAGCAGTATGCTCACTACCTAGAATGGATATGAAATATATTCGTTCAGTTAAAGGCAATAGCATACTTTTTCGTTTTGTAATCTCTGCGTAGATAAGCTAATATCCATGCGAGTCTAGAAAAAATAATTATTTTTTTCTACGATCACTATCCAAAGTAGGCTTTTGGCCTTCGAAATACAACCGCAAAGTTGACTTTCATATAAATAAAAATTTTCCTAGGTTTAATCGGTCAATCTTTTATTTTCAAACGATTAGCACTACATATGTTTCGAAAATTAATTTTTCCATCTTCGGGTGTAGTCAAAAGTTAAAATTAAAAAAAAATCAAGGGGACGATTACAACAGTTTAAAAAAATTTTAAAAGAGCAAAACCCCATCTTTTCCTTTCATCGTGTGAAGGTGTATTCGAAATAATATTGATTTGGTTTAACACGATAACGACAAACTATGGAAACAAAAGACGAGTTTTTACAAAGTTAAAAATTACCAGTGGCGTTACATTTAAGGATTAGAAGCTTACAATTATTTAATAATATTAAAATAAACGTTTGACAAATCTTTTATGTCTGTTTTATTATTTACACAGTTATTTATTTTTTTTTTTCGAGAATTCTTACATTTTCAAAATCAAAAGAGTGCAAATTTTCTAACGCATGTTTAGTTAGGGCAGCGGAATTTTCATTATTAGTTGCGATATTATTTTTATGGTTTTTTATTCTTTTATGTAGATATTGTTTTGTTTGTCCAATGTAAGTGGAATTACAGTCTTTGCAGTCAATTTTGTAGACAACGTTTGGTTGATTTATTTTACTAATTTTAGGATTAAAATTCGAAAATAACGTTCTAGTTGTATTGTTAGGTTTACGCAAAGTTGACGTTTTCCGCAAACTGACATTAAGTGACATATTTGTTGATCGCCTAATTTAAGTTAGATATAATATAATAATATTTCTTTTTAATAAATGGTTTTTAAGTTATTTGCACGTAGTTTGATGTTTTGTTGTTTTATTATCCAACTTAACATTGACTTTCAATATCAACTCCGTTTTTCATGATTATTATAGATTAAGGCAACCCATTAAACACTACCTACGACAAATTTTTAGTTATTATATCTATTTCTTAAAATAATGTGATCGTAAAAAAAGCTTGTGTGCATTTTAAGCGCAAAGTTTGTTGCCGCTTTCGACAGGCGTCGCGTGGTCAACTTTCTGCCTCAAGCGCGTCAAATATTACTTTTCGCTATCAATAAACAATCTCAAAATAGCTTCCAAATTTAAAAATCGTTTTCGAGAAATGTATTACTTCGAAATAGAACAAAGTACAAATAACGTTAATTTAATAAGCGAATATATATTACCTAGTTATTTAATTAAATCAAATTTTTGGAGACAAAAATTTAATGTCTGTGTCACAGTTAAAAGGGCTAAAATATTGTTTTTGTCTAAATATATTTTACTTTAGTCTAAATTCTGCAAACTTTAATTTTTTAAACTTTATGTATACGCAATATGACATAGGCGATCCCTCTTCAACTAATCGTGATAAAGTAGAAGAGGAATAGAAGGAACTTTCTGTTTAATGGCGAACCCAAACGCTCTCCTATGATTGTGTGGTTCGCTGAAAGAACGGTACATCAATTTAAAAGGATTAGTAAAAATGTTTAGTAAGAAACTGGTCCTCAAATGACAAGATTTAAATGATCACGCATGCAGCTTATTACAAAAAGCTGTACTTGATAGTAGATGCAAATACCATTTCATAATTTCTCAAAGATTTACTTGGTTTGGTGAACATTGAAATATCTTCAATTTATTTTTTTTTATGAAAACTTATTACTGGAACTAGTTAATACACAAAGAACTGCAGTATGTTAGCAGATGGACTACAAGTCTAATATTAAGGCTCTAAAAAACCAACAAAATAAAATATATTTTCCAGTTTATGGACATGTCTATTACAACTTGTGATAATACTAATTTTAGTAACTTAGGTTGATATCAATGAAAATGTATTCTGTTACGCTAACTATTTATTGAGTAACAATAAGGTATTTTTTATGAAATAAAAAATATATAATAAGAAATTCAATCTCATATATTTTTTAAAAATTATGTCATAATTGATAATTCTAACTTCACTCATCTTATTTTTAACTATTATACAAACATTAAGATTAAAATTACTTAACATCCCCCTTTATGTTTAAGCTCAAAGAAAAAACAAGATTGGATTTCATTTGTTGCTAGTGTCACACAAAAATTATTTATCTTCTGTAGTGTAATTTGGACATTTCAACTTCAAGTAGCAAATTACCCCTTAAATGTTTTTCACTACATCCTTATTCCTCTTCTGATTTCAGGTCTTAAGGCTGGGTGGGAGAGCGTGACTGTTGTGCCTTGCATTTGGAGTGCAGAAGAATTAATATTTTAATTATAAAGTATGCCATAAACACAAGGAATGTTATGCATAGGAGGGAAAATTCAATTTAATGACTATAGGGGATAGGGGGCCTCCTTGAACGGGGATAGGGGCCATTGCTATAGCCAAGCCATTTGTCCTATGGAAAAAAATGTACAGGAGACACAAGGATATTACTGTGTTCGATATTAGAAAGATGCTGTCACCATGGAAGCTGTAATAATAAAACGAAGGTGAGTTAAGCTCATTTCTGTTCGAAATTATTTCCTGAACACTTTCTTCAGTTGAACTCAAATTTACACGGGGGATTTGTAGTGTCCAGTTAGTACTGAGACATTCAGATTAGTTAAGAAATGTCAAAGGGCTCTTTTTGTAGAATTTAGTACGAAAAATTTTAAATTTGACCAAGCTGCTGGGATTATTTGTATATTTTCAACTATGTTAGGTATAGTAATAAAACATGGGAATCTAGGTGGGATAATTTCCTCGTTTTGAATTAATAATTTACAATTACACGGGACTCTTATTTTTAACGCTCCCGGTGTATTGTACGATCTTCCAGGTAGTGACTTATTGGGACATTCCAATTCAGTCTTTTCTTTGGGGTGGGTAATAATATATATTTCTTCCTAAATATCTGAAATGACTGTAGTTTTTGACTTGTGACAATTCATAGGACAGTGTTGACTAATGTCTTCCACTGCAGCACCATTGAATAATTTTTTCGTACACGCTGATCCATGCAGCGCGTCTGCCAGGTACCTTCATGCTGAATAAAATGATTTTGTTTAATTTACTTTAATTAATTTAAAAAACTTAAGAACTTAAGAAAAATTATTGATAATATTTTTGGGATTTGATAATAAGTAAACTCGCAAAGAAAAATTGTTTTCTTCAAGATAAATTTAACAAATTGAAACAACCCAGTCTAGGATAACCATACTACAAATAGGAGTAATCATTGTACAATGTATTGTACTAGGGATAAAATACCATCCTTCTATCTGTTGATAAGATAATTTTAAGGATAAGAATAATATCCGCAGGTTACAAATACAAACAGCTAGTTTACGTCAAAAATAATAGCTACAAAGCTTATATTAGCACTAAATAACGTTTTACCCCTTTTTTTTGTATATTTAAACAAGGTGAGTCAAATTTAGTCTAGTAATTTGAGCGGCTAAAAATGCACGTTACAATGTAAAGAAGTTCTTTTTTTTTCTTCGACGTATATTTAATATTAATATCATTAATTCTGGTTTACCTATGTGCACAAAAGACTATTAAAAAAATAACCACACTTTTGACACAGCACAAGGAAATTTAGCCAATAAATAATCATTACTCAACATAATTTATTGCAGCTTTGGATTATCTTGCCTTAACTTAAAACGGAAGTAAATATATAGCCTTAATAAAACTTTTAATGGAAAAAAATCATTTAATCTAGACGTTATTTTTTCTGGTAGTCAGTCAAGATTCACCCCCAGTTCATTTATTACATTGGATTACATTGCATTTTCAACCCTTATTCATGGTATTTTCTTGGTCGTTATCGAAATTGCTTTGATTCGGGTCGACTCAATATGAATCACTTCAAACGAAGGGGACGTTCCAAAAATCATCTTTGTTTACCAACTTAACGTCAAAACGGAGTAGTAATGAAATTTTGGGTAAATAAGATGGATAGTAAATCATACAGGATATAACTTATTGATTTGTTTTTGTGTAATTTATTTTTATTAAAAATATACGTTATTATTAATCAAATATGATCAAAAAAGTACGATGAAAACTGTTGATAATATAAATAGGGGAAAAAAGTAGGGATAGAGATGTTTGTCGCCATTGGTTACCTACTAACAAGTAATGGTATCAAAATTCAACAACAGCCACAAAGAAGAAGTTATACTATTTATAATAACCACCGCAAACAAGATACAACTCCTTTAATTAAACTAAGATTAAATTAAGTAAGCATACTAATTAATATGAATGATTTAGTCGAATCCCCCTTTCGCGTATTAATAATTGTTTCATCCTCCAAATAACAGATTTATATCAGTTTCCCTTCTATACAGACAGTTTTGTAGCTAGTTGGAATTTGAGTCACATCTTGTATTAAGTGCTTTGAAATATATCGTAGTTTGTAATACATGAATATTACGTTATAGAAATTCATTGTGCGTATATTGTGGCGCGTGTGTAACAGAGATACACAACTGAAATAGAAGTTGTTGATACAAAAAATGTACTATAAATTAGAGGATATAAAAAGAAGCTCTTTTGGGATTTTATATGTTTGTCACATTCCGAGTTTTTGTTGTAGGATTTTATCTGTTTATTATGGCGAGTAAAAACTGCAAAATAAATACAGCGTGTTTTACAACTAAGTTATATTAGGGTTTTAAATCATTTTATACTAATAATTTTTAGATCTGTTACTATTTAATATTGGTTTACTGCATATTATAGATGTTATTCATCTTCTCTCCCATATAAACTACTAAAAATTAATTTTAAAATATCTTTTGGTTCTTGAAAAAGTTTGAGTTCTGTTGTTTATGCCATTTTGTTCTATGCTGTTTGCGTGAAATGAATGATATCCATTATTTATTTAACTTTTAATAATTAAAAAAGTAATTTTGATACATAAATTATTATTTTAGTAATTTTTCAATCTCTGTAACTATATTTTTATTTTCTTTTTATCGATATCTATATTCTACTTTCTCAACCAATTTATTGTTATTTTTTAAAACTTTTTAAACCTATAATTTTAGTTAATAATAATTTTTGTTCGCTTGTCTTCCTCAATAATTACTACATGTAGTATCGTTTTACTACTTATAAGGGTAAAAAGTTTAACCCTTTAAAGAAGGATTTTTTATCAAATTAAGGTGTTTTTAAATTTATTACAGAAAGGGATCGTATTGGTAAAAAAATTACTGACATTAATTTCAACTCAAAAACCGCCATTTTGAATGGGATATATATATGTCTCGGTTAGAAATTTATAATAGTACATAAATAACTCAACAGGCATCAATAAAACATTTTATTATGAAAATAAAAATTAACATATCAATAAAAACCAAAAAATACTTTCAAAAAATGTAATAAGGTAGTAGTTCATAATCATTTATTTCAAATAAAACCATAGATTTTCTGCTTGTTTCTATCCCTCGTTAGCCCCTTGTTAGTCCCTTGTTCTAGTTAATCTATACCATGCTTCTCAACTTCTTGTTCTTCTTCGTCTCTACCCAATTCATCTTCATCTGAACTTGACCCATCGGCTCCATCAGAGGCCGTGTTTATTAAATTTTCTTCAATCTCGATGTCTGAAGGTTCATAATCGGAATCTTCTAAGCTAGAAGTATAAAAAGGATCAATTTCCGATTCGTCCTCACTGTCAAAAAATGTTTGTGCTTCCTCCTCTAGTTCTTTTACACTAAGCGGTTTTCGACTCATCTGGAATAAAAATGCTTATTAGGATGAATGTAACTCGAAGTAAAAGACTGAAGCGATAAAATTTTAATGTTTACGATGATTTTGGCTATATACTTATAATTAATATATTTAAAAATATGTCATTACCTTTTTATCCCGTATTTTTGCCAAATAAATGCACAATTGCAAAAATATGTAGATAAACCACCAGCAGCTAACAATAAATCATAGTAACCATCTTCAACAAACAGTAAACACTAAAATGATGACTGCTAACAAGCTTATGCTGGGTTGCCACTCTCAGTAGCATATGCAGATGACCTGGACATTCTGCAAACATAGAATTTTGAGAACATATTCTGCAAAAACAAGCAAGTAGCTCTAAAAATTATAGAATAGTAATGCAAGGACCATTCACTGTCTATGAATCCTAAGAAGACAGAAATGGTAAGATACAAGAGGCACTTCTTGGCGACGTTGTTAACTACATTAAATCTGTAGGCTGCCTCACGTGCTAGGAGGTGCCTATCACCTAAGGAGGATGCACAATGGGCCTAATGAGGCCTAAGTGTTGTGTGGGTAACCCACCCTCCACACGTTACAGAAAACTTAATTTGAAATATTCTGTACAAAGTCGGTTCGATTTTAACCAGCAGACAGTTTAGACATTTAGTTGGGTTCCGAAGTTTCCAAAAGGTTAAAAAATGGGTCACATACTCCTTATCGCTGAATGGCATCTTGCAACTAATTTTTACCTCATCCATATAAGTCGTGCAAAATTTATTCAAATTTTGCTAGAAAAATGCTTTAAGTTATCAACACATGACTTTCCTGTCTTAACTATAGTTATTATAGGCTTTTTTTAATTATTTTGTACAACCTGTTGTATTACCTCTGCAAAGTTTTAGAGGACGATACATTTTTTAAAGACATCCTACTTGATTTTTTTTATATATTCATTGCCAACGAAAATACTGGAAAAATAAAATTTAACACCTAAAATTTTTTCATTACGGTCCATTTTAGAGAAATCATATATACAGGGTCTTTTAAAAAAGGACGGCCTTGTTGCTAAGACAGGTAAAACACTGCAAAATAGGTTGGCTTTCCTTAGTAAAAAATGTTCGTAACAATATCCGATTTCAAGATTCGGGGTATTGAAAAAAATTATACAAATTGTTTACGATTACGTCGAAACCACTGACAAAATTGCAATTACATTTTGAATAAATATGTTTTTGAAGCAGACACATCGCATAAATAATTTTTTTGAGGTTGAATTTTCTAGTCCAAATTTTATGTGAACTCAAACATCATTTAATTTTATTCTAAAAACGTACTCTTGGTAAAACTCGATACTGTGTACCGTTATCAGAATATTTTGATTCGAAAATGATGCTGGTATAAGTTATTTTTAAAAACGTACTAGCTAGCCGACAGCCGGCGGTAGTTGAATTTGATAAAACGAAAACCGTCTTCCGGCGTCATGGTCTTCTCACATATGAGAAAGCCGCCGAAAATCTAAACTGATTTGTTGATGAGGGCAACAGGCTATCAAAATAATAATAAGGTACGGTCTACTATAATAAATGCCGCCGGAAAAAACTCCGGTATCGGGGACAACACTAATCATTTGTAATTTCTGTGGTAAGAGGTGTTTGTGTAAATGCGTCTTGTTTGGTTTCATTTACACCGTGACTAGCAGTAGTATTTTATAAAACTTAGAAGCAAATTTCATATACATGAATAAATAATAATAATGCCGTGACAACAAGAAGACGAAGTAACCTGGCTACGCCGACCGGCATAAATACCAACGGCCTGGACACAGCTCACTTACTCTGTCAAAAGGAGACCGATGTACAAATAAAACGCGTACGACATATGATCATTTGCCACAAAAATGCAGACGATTTTACAATTATTTTTTCTTATCACCGGTATTCATTGTTTTCAATACAGTAGACCGTAGGCCGGCGGCATTTTTCAATTTACTGACAGCATGCTGCCCTAATCAAAAAATCAGTTTAGATTTGCGGCGGCTTTCCTGTATGAAGAAGACTATGCCGCCGGAAGACGGTTTTCTTTTCAACAAATGCCAAGCACCGCCGGCGGTCGGTTAGCCAGTATGTTCTAAAAAAACAATTATTAGAAACCAAAAACAATAACATTATTCTATTGCTTATGTTATTAATTGAACAAAGAATCACAGGAAGAAAATAAATAAAATAAAAATAAATTTGTCTGAAATATTTATTGCTGGTTTTCGATACATTTCGTTATAGAAAGAAAACTATCGGTCCGATAAAGTTATATGTCCAATAAATATTAAAGCGTTTCTGATAACTTATCTATAGATAACGATTGCTGTATAACTAGGATTGACATATTCTCACTAGATGGACTTAAATATTAACTCCGTGTTGTCATTTTTATGTATCGGAAAGGCAAATTTTTAATTTTCTAAACTTTACATAATATGTCGATAAAATATCTGTTATTCGAGCAAGATATTAAGCACAGATGTCATATGTTAATTAGTTTAACGATGTATGTTCAGTAAATACAAAACCGTTCCTTCATTTATTATTACTACTATATCCTTCAAAAGGATAATTTCTAACGCGAATATGACGAACAATGTTTATAATTTCCAATATTTCTTTATCGAAAGAATCTGAGGAACTTAAATAATATATTTCAAGGTTATATATTATTTTTCTTACTGGGATTGATGGATGTCCTTTTTTATGACGTTTCACAAAACTCCTTTCATCTGCTAGATCGTTTGGCAATAGCTCTTGGACTTTTCTGTTGTGATAAGGATGTAGCTGCTGCTGTTAAGTATTCTCCAATTCTCCAAGTACTTGCAGAAGATGTATTTGTTTGTCGTGCCACATTCCTTACGCTAATTGTTGGATCTTCATCAACTAAATTTAAAATTATATTCTCTTTATGGTTTCTGGTGTTCTAAGCCTATCTGAATTATTTTTTTTTAGTCTCACATTCCCAGTTTCTCGACAACGTCAGTCCACAGCTCTGAACGTTTTTTTATTTGGTATGTTTCTTCCGGGAATAAATAAACAAGTATTTATTTAATATTTATAATAAATCATAACAAAGTACCAGAGCTGGGTAATTCCTCGTTAAAAATTAATTAATAATTACAATTACTTTTTTTTTATGTAATTTGTAATTATATTTAAGTACTTTTTTATCTTAAAGTAATTTGGAATTGCAATTGCAGCAAAATATGTAAAGGAATTGTACTTTGTAATTAAATTGATTTACATTATTTAAATTGTCCAAATACAATTACTTGTCATAAGTACAATTACTTTTTCAATTACAATTACTTTTCCAATTACAATTACTTTGTCCAATTACAATTACATTTATAAGTACAATTACATTTTTAAATTAAAATTACTTTTAAATGCACGTGATATAAAAACAAAAAGTTTCCTATTCGAACCGGTCACTAGAGCTCAGACTCGCATCCATATCATTTGTTTAAATGCATTTGAGGAAAGCAGTGAAATTGTTCAATCCAAAATAATAACAGCAAGGGGTAAGTGGATGCAGATATCCTTATTTTTAAGACGTATTTTGTATTTATAATATTATAAACAATTTATGTTGCATAATTATTAAAAACAAAGTAAATATAGTATGGAGTGGTGCAAATAGCATTTTTTATGGGGTAAATACTAAAAACTACTTATTTACGTTGCGTAGATATTTCTAGTTATTATTCTAGTTTTTTACATTGAAATGAAGGATTAACTATTTTAATAAACGAATTCTAAGTTATTTTAGCGTTACAAGTATTTGATTTTAACGTAGAAAATGCAATATATTAAAAAAATTAGTAGCACTTCTAACAGAATATAAATATATTTTATGTTATAAGAAAATACTTGATGATGTAGATCTATAACCAAATTTGAGTAAAATGTGTCTCATTTTTGTTTGTACGAACAAGATACAGAACGACACATTTTAGATTTTTCAATATTATTTTAATATTATGTACAGGGTGATTCATTAAGGGTGGCGACCGGCCGTATCTCAGAATATCTTGAAGTTGATTTTTTTTGAAAGGAACGCAAAAACAGGTCGATTTTTATTTCAATGGGACACTTTTCTATAATATCCTCAACTGTCATATATCATTCCTCTCCCCTACGTCAATCTAACCAATACAATTTAAATAGGAAAAGTACCAAGTATGGACACAACGTCGACAAGTATTAGAAATTAAAAATTTAAATAAACCGACTTCAAGAACGTGCAGATGTCATCACCACATCTTAACCAAATTTATATGGAACCACCCCTGAAGTACCCTTCTACTAACAAAAAAAATCATATAAATCGGACAAGGTGGTAAAGCATTATCGCCAAACATACATAAAAAATGAAGAGTTTGAGGATTTTCTCATGGACTCAATTATTAGATTTTAAATAAATTTATATGGGACCACCCCTGAGGTATCCTCATTCTAACAAAAAAAGAATCATTGAAATCGGACGTCATATTAAAGAATAATCGCTGAACATACATAAAAAAAAAATATCGCGACGAATTGATAACCTTCTCCTTTTTTGAAGTCGGTTAAAAAGGTAATTTTATGGGGAATTTAGAAATATGACTGTTCATTGCGTTCCTTTTAATTTTAGCGTCCTCTAGCGGGATAAAAAATTATTACCTATGGTAAAGTGTGACACTTCTTTTGAAAGCTAATTTTATTAGTACTGCAACCAAAGATATTATGAAGACTTTTGATTTCAATGAAGGCGTAACACCTTCGATTGTACAAAAAAATGGGGTACAGTTAGAAGTGTTACAATATCTCGATGATTTAAGATGCTAGATAGCTACCACTTGATGAGAAAAGTGTTTTTTTAATACGGCACTTCCTTATTCTGGGCCCGTTAAGAGATTATTCCCCTTTGCCACAATTGTCAACGCTCCCAGAAGGCATGCGCTGTCCGACAGAAATTTTAAAAAACTTGTAATGAAAAGTAACAATTTAAATATTTTATGAATAATTATAACTAGATCTTGTAAATCAGGCGTTATTACTTTCCTGCTTGAGGAAAAGTAAAAAATATGATTAATTTTAGACCAAATATTTTTCTTACAATACTTGTTAAAAAATATGTTTCAAGGGTATGACATTTGAAAAATTGGTATTAAACTTTTATCAAGCATCCTAAGCTTAAACGACAAAAATAAAAAGGCACCACATAATTTTTGACGAGAGTTGATACCGCAACGAAAGTAAATAAAGTGTTTAGTGTTAACTATTTTATCTTTTTGATTAAACGGCCAGACTAATGATGCATGATTTGTATGGTATGATTAGGTAAAATATAAAAGTACCTATGCGTAGGTACACGAACTTTTGTATTTTTGTTTCAAATCAATAAATTTTAGAAGTTCACATTTTATTATTAACTTACTTGTTTCATTTTTTATACTACTTCTCGGTTTTTGTCTTTTCCCTTAAGTTAAGAAGACCTTAAATGGTACAGAAAAAAATACACTTAGGACAGGTTGTATAAAGCTTAATTAAAATTAAGCTCAGTTTTAAGTGAAACATGTCAATTTCCGATGCTATATCGACGCTCGCAAAGAAGAACATCGTAACTCGAAATTGATGTTTTTCAGGAAACGCGCCTAAAGTTTTTAAGGTTTTTTATTATAAACAAGGCGCTCTTTAAAGATAACATTTTGATATTTGGCCAAATTATAAATTTAATATGTTAATCCACTTTGGTAGCATTTTAATAGTTAAAAAATATTCAGGAGTTTTAAAAATTTAAATTTAAAAAGATACGATGTTATTATCTTCTACATTTAAAGTAGTTAATATCTTATCTAAATATACGATGTAATTATTTGCTGCTGGCAAAGTAACCATTATCTCATCTAAAGATACAATGTAACTATTTACGCTTTTAAAAGTAGATAATATCGTAATTAAAGATACACATGTGATGGAAATGCTTATCCAAAAAGATAGCAACAATTTAGGATATCAAATTCGTTAATTTTTAAATGATATTAGCCTCAACTTATTAAAAAATAATAAAAAAATAAAATTTTGTTATTTTATTTTAGAAACACCCTGTATAAAAAACAGATTGCAATAATAATACAAAAACA
The DNA here is from genome assembly GCA_927349885.1 of Psylliodes chrysocephalus. Lineage (NCBI taxonomy): Eukaryota > Metazoa > Arthropoda > Insecta > Coleoptera > Chrysomelidae > Psylliodes > Psylliodes chrysocephalus. Next base: position 47,386,118 of record OV651821.1, read on the forward strand.
AACTAGTACTCTTATTTTAATCATGACACTAAACTCTAAAGTTCATCTTTATCCTCATCATCTTCTCCTTAGGGAAGGTTTTTATAAAAGTCATGGTACATTTCTGGAACACCATGCTTACATAGGTACTGAAGGTGGTCGTATTTCTTTTTTTTGAAATCGAGAGTGACTTTTTATATGCTTTAACCAATTCTTTATTTGCAGACTTTATTTTAATTCTTTTATTTTTATTCTTGTTTAAGTCCAGAACACATTTTGAATTTTCAAGAATAAAATCATATTTTATTTTTAGTTTAAGAGGCTCGTCACAAGATATTTCTATTTCCCTTATATCGTTTCACTTAACGTTTTTTCCTTTCTCATCTGTCTTCCAATTTCTATCGTTTCCTACTAATTGCTTTAAATTATAAATCATATTTTGGTTTACTTCGATTACTTCATAAGGTTCGCCAGTAATTTTTGCCATCTTAATTAGCATAATAAATTGCTCGGGGGTATATATAACCTTACCCTTCTTCTGACGCTTTATTAGGGCATGGACACTATCCCCTTCATTTTGGGTATGCCCTTTTTCCAGAAAACGGTGGATAATAGAAACCTTGTATTTTTCAGCAGCATACACGTACATTGCAAAGACAAACCGATTTCGGTTTTGACCAGCACAGTTATCTGTGTAAAAAACAAATGTATCTACTCTATCTCGTTTTCGATTTTTTAAGTAATCGAGAACAAAACTTCCAATTTCATTTGCTCCTGGTTTTGCAATGATTTCGTGCCATACATAACAATAGGCTTTATTACTACCAATGTCAAATACTGTGAGATTGTATGTACTGTATTTTAATTTGTAATAAAAAATACTGACATCTTTATATGGAGTGACTAGTATTTTATGTAAATCAAAACAGGCCACATTGAAGGATTTGTCCACTTTTGCCTGTTGTTTGTCGTTTTCTTTTAATTTTCCTACAGCTTCTTTATTTTCCTGGTGTTGTTTTTTTTTCACTCTCTAATTCTGCCTTTTTAATATCATTTGCCATTATGTACTTATCGCATACGTCACATTAGTCTTTTTTTGGTAAGAAAAATCCTATATTATACTCATGTTCAAAAACATACCGGTATTGTCTGCATGTGGCAATTGGATATTTTCTTTCGGTGGCCCATTCAATATACAATCTATGCATTTGGGATAACGACTGTATATCAACTTGAAGGTATTGTCGTTTTGAGTCTTTACGAATATAGTGTGACTCAGTAGTGGGAAGACTTTCTATGTGTTCTCTTATAAATTTTCTAATTTTTTGTACTTTAGGATCATTACTGCTTATTTTACCTTTGTTATCTGAGCTTCCTATTCCAATTTAATTTTTATCTAGCTTCATCATGATAGTTCTTACCCAAATGTCAGTTATACAAAGCGTATTTAAAAAAAAAGTTTTGCAAACTTTGGTTGTAACTTCTCCAACTGTCAGGTAATAATTCATTGTAAACTGATGTCGTGAATTTTTTTCTCTTACAGTCTCTACTTTCTTTGGTTCTTTTTTTACATGTTTTGCCAAAAAGTCCATATGCTTATTGTGGTCACCTAACTTCCAACATTTTTGAAAAATGACTCGTCTTTGATCTTCTAAAATTTTGGTGTAACATTTGAGTCTACATTTTTTCTTTTCACAGTTTTCTTTCATTTTTCTAGCCTTAACTGTTTTTTTGTCGAATATGATACATATTCTTGTCCCAAATTTCTTTTTCTCTTAGCTTCTTGTACTTTCCAGGTTTGTGGGTTTCTGAATCTTTTTCTACCTGGTGATATATTTTCTTTTATATTATTTTTTTGGGATGGTAAAGTATCATTATCACTTTCCAAAGATCTTGGTGTGTTCGTTTCCGAAGCCAAATTGTAATTTTCGTTATCTTCTGAACTCATAATTTGGACATCATTTTCACACTAAAATAAAACATAGGTTTAAAGTGAAGATATAATGCTTGGCATTCTATATTATACTCTTCATAGTTTAACAGACCCTTTTAACCCCCCGATTTTTATTTAATTTTTTTTTTTCGGAATCAATAAGTTTTATAGAGCTGGATTTTCCCAAATAATTTAATTTAATATCATTTTTCGCTTTTGAATTTTTTAGCCCCCAATTTGTGTTTAGATTTTTTTTTAGTAATTAGTAGTCTTCATCGCCTTGATTTTTATTAAAAATTTCACGTTGATATTGTTTTTCGTTTTTAAGTTCTAATTTTTTAAAATTCCACCCATCTCGTTGAACCAACATCAGTATTAAGAATTTTTTCGATTTTGATTTGATTTTTTGAATTTTAAACCCCTACATTTTTATTTTTGATTTATGATTTTTTTCTCAGTTTCAACCCCCTCTTAATCCCCCCATTTATAATCGGATTTTTTTTAAATCAATAGTCCTAGTTCCCATACAGATCTTGATTTTTCCTAAAAATTTCATATTGATATTGTTTCGTTTTTGATTTATGATTTTTTAAAATTTTAATCCACCCTTTTAGACCCCCCATTTTTATTCAATTTTTTTTCATTATTAAAAGACTTCGTCCACGTGTAGAACTTGATTTTTTTTTTCAATATTTTAAGTTAATATTGTTTTTGGATTTTGATTTGAATTTAAGTTTCAGCCCCCCTTTAAAGCCCCCATTTTTAATCGGATTTTTTTCAAAATCAACAGTCTTTTTCCCCTTATACAGCTTGATTTTTTCTTAAACTTTCATGTTGATATATCGTTTCGTTTTTGATTTATGATTTTTTAAAGTTTTACCCCCCTTAAACCCCCCTTTTTTTATCAGATTTTTTTCATAATCAATAGACTTTGTGCACTTATAGAACTTGATTTTTCTTGAAAATTTCAAGTTGATATTGTTTTTCGTTTTTGATTTATGATTTTTTAAATTTTAACCTCCCTTTAAACCCCTATTTTTAATCAGATTTTTTTCAAAATCAATAGGCTTCTTCCCCTTATGGAGCTTGATTTTTGCTAAAAATTTCAAAATATCCCCGTCTGTGTTTTCTACGATATTCTGTACCTCAACCGAGTTATTGAATACTTCCTCTTGGTCAGTAGTTAATAAAATTTCGTTATTATCCGCCCATAACATACTATGCTCTACTTCCATATATCCGGGGTTAAAGTCATTATTGGAATTATCACAATTTGATAATTTTTTTGGGCTGGTAGCATAATTATAATTAATACTGCTTTTCTCATCCTCATCTAAAAGTAAAAATACAGGTATACATAGCGATTCTAACCTCAAAACAATAAATGCCAGTTATTGACAATAAATCAATGATTCAATAAATAATCACATACCTGTCACAATCCCTACCATTAACTTTCCTCTAGAAGTCATATTGTTTTTTAAAGTCCGATTTGTTAAGTACTTTATAACCCAAACACAACTCCCAAAATGTATTCCTTTCCCTTCAGTTTGTAAACAAAAAATAATATTATCATATCTAACGCATTGTTACATCGTAACTAGTACAGTCAAAAAATTAAATTTATAAAAACTGCAACAAGCTTAGTAATAACATCGTATCTTAAGTTCAGATGAAACTATAACGAGTCGGCGTAAAAAGATAATATCTTATGTCTACTTCCGATAATAGAGTAAAATTATAATATTTCTGTTATTATCATATGTATAGATACGATGCTATTTTGAGATGGTAATCCCTGCAGATTTAATGCAAGTTTAGATACGATGAAATAATCTAATTAATCCGTTATTTTAGTCCGATCGCAATTGTAGTTACGATTGTCTTTAGGCCACTTTCATAAATAAATGAGATACAATAATACTACTTTTTTCATAAAATATTCATTAAAAAAAAAAATGAAAAATTTATGTTCTAATCAAAAGAGCAGGCATTTTTATACCAAAATGTGGTTTTTGCCAATTTTGGCCAAAATCGAGTTACGATGTTCTTATTTGCGAGCGTCGATATGTGCAGTATAATGTTTGGGGAAACAAGCCCTAAGTCATGTGTCATCTCAAACCGAGTTTAAATTTAAATAAGACTTATTCAACCCGCCCTTAAGATATCTTTAACTTTAAGGAATCCTTAAGAAAGTCGTTGCAAACGGCTGTTAGTTTGACACTTTGAATTACCTATTTAAAATTTTTATTTGTACCGGTCCGGTTGGTTCATGGTTCCTCAATTCTATCATAATTTGTTGTTTTATTGGCAAAGTAATTAGAAAAGTAATTATAAAAGTAATTATAAAAGTAATTGCTAATTCATTTTTTCATGTAATTGTAATTGTAATTAAATCAATATAATTCCTATTTTTACAACATTTACTTTGTACTCGTAATTAACTCCTTTTTTAAAAAAAGTACTTTGTAATTGTAATTATTTTTAAAGTACATGTTATTACCCAGCTCTGCAAAGTACCTAATCTCATTAGGTTTTCAAATTATTATTATAATACTATTTAATGAATATAAACCAATATTCAGTTCCAATCACTATACCACAAGTCTGTAAACTAATAAAACTGACCAGAAATTACGCAGTTAATTAGTAGGCAACGGTGCCAACTGTCAAATAACGAAAGTAACGCTTTAAACTATAAAAACCATTACGTTAATAATTATTTCTCGAAATTAGGAATTAACTAAAAAATTATAAATAAAACCCTATGTTTATACGTTAGTATGTATCAATTTCTAAAAAAAAAAAAAAAATTAAGAAAAATTACCACGTTTCCTTTTTACATTATCTATAGTTTCCCGATGATGGTTCATTATCCGAAAGCGCTCGACGAATTAAATAAAACTTTACACACACTTTACAAAATAACCCTGTTCTTTTAATTTTTTTAAATAAATAATAACTGTTTACATAATTATTATTATTAGCTTTTTTAATTTTTAACCTTCTTTTAAATTTTCTTATCATTATTCTCTGTATTTAATGTTAAATAATGTGAACATTATTGTTTAAGAATTGTACATTTAAGCTAGTTAACAGAAATTAAACAATTTTATTTAATAATAGTAATTAATATTTCAAATAATGGCATTATTCAAAACTAACAATAATACTGGAACCTAACATCTGTTCTAACGATTTTAATAATAAAAAATCAGAAAATCTCTTTATAATAGCTCCAAATTAATCGTAGCATACACCAAATGCCACACATTAGTTATTTTATCCAACCTGATGAAGTATACCCTTCCCACCAAATAAAAATAAATTAAAATACCAGGTACACAAACGAACCAAATAAAAACCCAACTGTTATATACAATTTTTTATCCTAAAAGAAATTCACACTTAATTATAAGTGCATCAGAACTATAATCCGAATCATTGCCGTTTTTTTAATAAAGAGATGTGACAGGTATAAAAATGATGGCCTTTATGTGGAACCCTTCATCGTTCTCCTAATGCGAGCAGATGTTTAATTGGAGATGGCAACTACGTAACTATGCCAAAATATGACAAAGCATGATGACCCAACACCCTTTTCTCGTCCTTATACCATTGACCGCATAGGGATCACATTTCTGTTGGTGGTATTCTGCAAATGTTACCTAGATGAGTTCGATAGGACAGGTCCGTTTCAATATAATTTGCATTTTAGCATGAAATTAGTTTTGGGACCTACCGCAAATTGGTTTACTTACGTTGGAACGCTTTAATGTGTTGCTAAATTTGCAGGTGATCGAAATTTTCGAAATGAATTTAAATTGTAATTTTTTAAGAGGAAAATTTACATTACAAACTAAAAGGCCTGCGGGGAACGGTAGTTAAGTAGGTTTAAAAATTACAACTTAAGGGTGGAGAGCATAAATACTACAAAATTACTTCAGAAACTAAACAAAATCAGCATTTATTGATAATTTTAACAATTGCATGTAGATACGAGGGATACATATTGTAAACTCTAACGCGCCGCAAAGTTGAGACTAAGGAATCGAAAAATATTCCACAATAGCACAAAATATTATATATTTTACAATAATTGATTGTCATGAGAATTAAAAGGCGTCCAAATAGTTTAACAATACATTCACTCCTGTACCACTAGGTTTTTAAAAAATATTTTGTATGCCTGTTATGTTTATATTCAAGTGGATTTTTAATATTCAAACTTATATGTGTTGGTTAAATGAATAGGTACCTTTTATGTAACGATCATAAGATAGAATGTATAACGGGGATATTTACTATTACTCAAAGATCGGTGTTAGTTGGTAACCTCCTAAATTTTGTATATTATTATTTAGAATTTAGAAAACCGTTACAAAAAAAAGGTTATAGTGTTCTCCTAGAGCTTAGACAAGAAGACCACTTCGGCTAGCTGTCGAGACAAAAGGTGTTGGTCATTAAATAGTTAGTTATACTGATTATCCTCAACGTTTAAGTAAATAAAACACAAGAGTCGGTATTATGGCATTTACTATTTTTGAAAAATACGTGTTCTTATAAAATTTCAGTGTTGAATTGTCTAAAAGGTAGATAGGTATACATTTACCTAGAGCACTTTTAAAACTAACCTACCTAAATAGGATCTCTATGGCTTTACTACCGATATGACAAAAAATGACAAGGAAAATACTTAAGTTAAAAAGAAATTATCTGAATTCAAAAGTATTAGAGTAAAATAAATAATTAATATTACCCCGTGATCACAAAGGCTTACAGCAGGTTAAGCTTAAGCACAATTAATATAGTTACAGAATTATTCTTATAAATAAAATTTAAATGATAAAACGGAATATAAATTACTAGTATCACTGAAGTGATTAGACTGACGGTCTTTCATACCTTGGTTTGCAGATTTTGAGATACCTGATTTCTGGTAGAAATTAATCAAGCGATGGAACTCTCCACCACTGGTGTTGGTTACGATTACCTCGAAAAAGAAACTGTCTTAAAACTTGTAGGACTGCAGGACACCAAATGAACAAAACAGGAGCATCACCCAGATGCTTCTGGAATATCCGGAACACAGGAACAGCGCCTGCGGACGGAATCCAACACGGTCGTTGACAACAACCCTCTGGAGGTCTGACACAGGCAGTCAGTGGTACGGGCCATTAGCAGGCTTCGCTCATCGCGGTCGTAATAATCCCAAAAATAATGGATTAGGGTACCAACCCCTGCGCGACACAGCAACGTGTTTAACAACCCGATCACTATCGGCGACAAACGTATTGGTTTTTTCCACGTGCTTCGCGACGACCCTCGACTCACAAGGCCAGACGAACAGTCAACCACGTACCCCCGGTACCTTTCCCAACGAAAAGTCGAAAAATAATGATCATCGAACCTCATGGCTACGGCGTATTTAACCCCTTTTCCAAAAGTCAAGATAGCTTCACCAAGGAGGATATGACCATACATATTTTGGAAATCACATTTCCGGTGATCGCCACAAGTTACCAGAAAACTTATCTAAATTAATCTAATTCGACCCCAAATGTATTTACACATTTCAACTCAGGTAAAGTAATTTCTCAATTATCACTTATTTGTCCTTCCTTAATATAATATTGTATTTTAGGCCTTCTTTTTTTTCCTATCGTAGTCATAGATAAGTTTTATTTTTCTTGTTCGATTAATTAACATTGGAACATTTATGTGTAATTCTAGATATCACATTAATTTGGGGTAGTCTCAAGGACAGCTGTATTTGGGGAACTTACTGCTGGATAGTGGTAAACTATTAAGACACCCTTTTCGTCCCTTACTTACTGAAGTTACCTACAAATGAACAAAAAGGACAATATTTTAATTGGAGGTTAAGATAAGTGGACCTATTCATACCTTTGAATCCAAGAGACTGTTTTGTCAAGCATCCCTTCCAAAGAAGTCTTCGATTTCAACCGGTGCCTATGTAGGTAACAATAGTGTCGATTCCAAGGTAGGATTTTACTGAATATACCAGCACAAGTTTCTCGGATAGAAGGTGTTACCACATAAAATATCCTCACCTTCAGTGTTTGGGAATATCCTGAAAATTGTATATATTAAATTACCAGTTTAACCTTTTAATTTGTATATATGAAAATCATTTATTTTGTAAAACGCCCAGAATAGATATCTATTTAATCGGTACGTAAGCTGTATATTAAACTCAAAGGACTTACCTATACGACCGAATTATAACTACATAAAGAATAGAATCTCAAGATTTTCTTTTTAATAACAAATAGTCGACACGTTTTAATTATACCATAACCCTAAATATTATTCTTCTTTTTTTTTGAGGTGTCCATCAGACAATTTACCCAGATAAATAATCGATTGTATCTCGGTATAATCGCCAAACGGTCTTAGCCAAATCAGCTATTCATCCCATTTCGAAGAAAAAAAAGGGAAAAATAACTTACGACCCTCTCTCTAACTGAGCAGTGAGATAATTAGTTGTATGACCCACAATTTATTGTTTTGCTCATTAGGTCCTAGCAAGTTGTTCACAGTAGTGTAACTGTACAAGTACCCCCAGGCTTTACAGTAACACAGCAACGGTAAAACATTCTAATATAAGATAACTCACTTTTTTCCACAAATAGGTGACGTGAAAACATACAAGTATTATTTTATATACACAATAAGTATGTCCCTTGGACAAAAAAAGTAAAAGAAATATAACAGGTATAAATTTAGTCGGCAGGATAGAAATCAAATTTTAGTTGGGGCAAATATTTCCCTGCCGCAAGAGTAAGCAAAAATTATTATCACAGTGAATGGCAATGCGCTGGTACGAGGGCTTAGACTGAAAGTGCTATCTACACAGGGTATCGTAAAGATAAATTTTATGAAACCCTATTAATAACACTTGATTTCCGTCGTAAAAATTACCATAACTTATTAGATAATAAAAATTAATAAAGTCACATTACTATATAATAGTCTATTTCATATGAAATAGAAATAAACTTCTTCCCGTTATATTACTTAAAAGAAATTATGTGTTTATCAAAACTTTTAAGCCATTAAAGAGCATGAAATAAAATAAACTAAAATAAATAAAAACTCTTTTTTCGGTTGGGTGTTCTCCGTTTACCTTCGGTGAACGTCCCAACTGTATCTATGTAGCTCCCTTTAATACTAATGAATAATAATACTTAACCAGAGGTGACTAAAAGAGACTTCAGATCACATTTTTAGTGCCTGTCGGGGTAGTAGCAAAACCCTTGGCAGTGGAACACCAAAATTAACTCTTGAGTGAACGTCTGTGTATTGTACAGTGAGATTGTACACTAAAATTGTAGTCGAAACCTGTACATTTAACCTGCAAACTAAAACTGTGCTCCAAGACTGTACACCAAAAACTGCATACTTAAGGTAAAGTATCCCTCCCAGTTTATAAAAAAACTAATAACTACAAATCAAACGAATTTACCCACCCACTTTAATATTTAAATAAAAATCGGTTCTTAACCAACTAAATTCCCTTCAAAAAAAAAAACGAGCAACACGTGGCCAAACTCATTACCTTTTTTTCCTCGACCTCACTAATATAAAAACTTATATAGAAAAAAGTTTACAGAAAATAAAGTTGGAGAAAACGAAGCTTACGTTCTAAACAAAAGGGTTTTCCAAAAATGAGGTTGGAGAAACAGAACGATTGCTTTCCTCGGCTTGGCTTCAGCACAATTCCTAGGTTCTTTTCCAATAACCCATTACTTTTTCGCAAATCGAATTCCAACTTGTATGCATACCATGAGTAACCGAACGTGCTTCAATATGACAACGTCGACACTTGACTTTTCCAAACGTCAAGTCAGTTAAGTCCTACTGTTTACATTAAACCAATATGCAATATAAATTAATTGAACTCCGAACTAAAAATACTATATACGAGTATTATGATATCCCAGAATACTGAAATACATGAGGTTAAACAATTAACCACACAAAAAGGTTATTAAAGGTCCTACTAAAACTATCTTACACATAATATATTTTTAAAACAATTGTACAGAGATTCTATAACCTCAGTGAAATATAGTTTTCACCGCACTCAAACTATGGGATATGGCGGAATCCCACAGGTAAGAAACAAAATTGTTCAAAAAGGTATAAGCACTTCAGCTTGCTTTATTGACAAAGTCAAACCTAGGTCAAAACCTCGGGTCATTTTAGACGTAAAGTGCGTAGATTAATCACACGATTATCAAAGTAAGTAATTCCGGTTAACAAATTCAATTAGATAATATATACGTGCCAACACGATAGGCCCCGAAGAGAACCTATCGACAGCCGTAAGCTAGAAACTCAAGAACCTCCATAGGCATTCTAGAGAAGAGAACTCTTGTTTTAGACACAAAACATTCACAATTGCAAGGTATGTACCACAGTTAACATTTAACCATAATAATAATCTTTAAAAACGTAGCTCTAACATATACAAAGTGTACCAAATGATAAATAACAGTTCATAAAACTTTTCTGCGAATTATTTAATGGCAAGAGCCTCGAAAATAGATTAGTGTCTCTAAAATGGGAAACTACGTATTAAAGTTTTTGATTGATCACTAAATTGTTTCACCATTTTGTTGAATATCAAAATATACATATTTTTAAAAATTTCAATAATAACATGATGTCGGCTTAAGGTGCAAACTCCATTTATAGGCCGTATATGTTTTATTAACTTGCGCTGTAAAATCCGTTGTGCCACACAACCTAAAATCAAGTTAACCTGGAAAACAGCGTTTTTGGCGCCTATTTATAGAAAACGCATTTGGCCGATCTCCACGAGCACTGGAAGCAAATCGCGAGTGGCTTAATTCCCAGTATTGTAATGTTGTTATGGTTGAGGCACGTGTAACGAAATTTGCTCTCTAGATATTTGTGTTAAAAAAGCGATGAATGTGAGTAAAAATTATTTAAATTAAGTGTTGGTTTATTTTTTAAAACCTTGTATAGTGTGTTGAAATTGTAGTTTTTTTTACCGACTTATACTTTTACGTTAAGAAATATTTACGTGGAGATAAGCGACTTAGTTTTTTAAGGAGTTTTTTACGTTAAGAAATATTTACGTGGAGATAAGCGACTTAGTTTTTTAAGGAGTTAGGTCAGTTGCTCCTTATAGTTTAGTGTATATATTGTGGGTTTATACATAAAATTAATTTAATTTAACAATTAACATAATTTAATTCAAAATTAAAATATGCTAGTGTCATGAATGCGTTTATTAATAAAAATTATTCTAAATTTAAGAATTAACAGAAAAATTGACCCACTTTTATGCATTGTTAGTTTTATATTGTTAAATTATTTCGAGTGACAGGTATTGGCCGTATTGTTGCCGTAAATTATTAAAAATAAGAGGTTTGGCATGTCATTTTATTATTTGCTATTATGTTTATCTTTGTAACCATGCGCAAGGTGGACAATTTTAGTGGCAATGCTTAAAAGTTAATAATTCTTATTTTACATTAATTCTTAAACTATCTAAATAATTTTTTTGTATAAATTCACCTTTACAATTTTTGTAATAAAAATAATATTTAATAACAATATTTTTTTTAGATGAGTGAAATTAGACCAAGAACATCTAGAATTTTGACAGCAGCAGACATTAGTCTCCCAGAATTAATATTAACCTCGAAAAAGAGAGAAGAAAATCAAAGTGAAAATTAACTTTCGCCAATTAACTTTTTAAGAAATTATCCAATCACCGACAATTTTAACTTAAATGAATCGATAAATGATTTCGACAATCTGGAAACTGACGACTTACTATTACAGGCAGATGATGAAAAAATTAACCAATTAAAATCCTTAATCAATGAAGATAATTAACCTACGGAAAACGCGTTAGATCAAGACTTTGTAACTGAATCAGACGTTGACTTAGTAGTGAAAAGTTCAGAACTTGTGCCTCCGACAGAACACATATTAGCCGATTCCGATATAGAAAATTCTGAACCTAATAAAGAACGCGATAACATATACAAACCAGAAACTGATAGTGATTCAGGCGCAAGTAAGGATCATACGAATCACAATTTAGTAAATAATGCCGAAGAAATTTCAGTAGGAAAACGCAAAAAAAGACAGCATGTGGACCCAGATGGTTGAAAGAAAATAAAAAACAAATTGAATAGACAATGTGGACAAAATTATTTTGGTAATAAAAAGGAAGAGCAAAAGTGGACCTACACTATTCCTAAAGAAAATAAAGCTTTAAAACCTAGATGCAACTGTAACGGAATGTCAGCATTTAAATGTAGCACTATTTTAAATGCACAAAGAAATAATATTTTTAAACATTTCTGGAGTCTAACATGGAACGAGAAAAAAATATTCCTAACAACGTTAGTTCAGAAAGAATTTACTGCAAGAGCAAGGGATAGAAAAGTTAAAGCAGAATCAAGACGAGCATTTTCTTATATTTACTATTTAGAAACAGATAAGAGAATTAAAGTTTGCAAGATCATGTTTTCAAACACATTAGGTCTCCCTGCGAGAACGATAGGACGTTGGTTACTTGAAAAAAATGCTAGTGGTAATTTTGAGCAAAAGGTTATTGATAATCAAGAAAAACAATTAGATACAAGACGATTTAAAATAGTTGATCAAAAAACTGACCTCACAAACTTTTTCAATATTTTGCCAAAGCTAGAATCCCACTATTACAGGAAATCAACAAAAAAAATGTACCTTGAACCAAATTGGAAATCAAAAGCAGATCTCTACAGATTTTACACATTTGATTGGTGTCAGAAAACTAATACCCAGCCATTATCAATTGCAACTTTTCTGAATGTATTTAGTCCCAAAAAAGGTGAATGTGATACCTGCGTAGGTTACCAAACACAAAATGTGTCTGAAACTACTTATCAAACTCATATATTTAAGAAAGAGGAAGCCCGAAAAGAAAAGGAATCTGAAAAAATAAAGAATAATATAAAAGTTTTTACAATGAATTTACAATCTGTTCTTCTTTCTCCTAAATCAAATGTTAGCGCTGCATATTATAGAACCAAGTGCACAATTTCACTATATTCGATATACAAACTAAAGATGGTTCTTGCTTCTTATGACATGAGGGACAAGCTGGTCTAACAGCTAATACATTTATTTCCATTATTTATAACTTTTTAGAATCTAACATAAAAAAGGAATCGGTAGAAAAATAATTATTTACAGCGACGGTTGCACCTGTCATCCAGTTAAATATAAAAATTGAACAAAAGTATCTGGAAAAATGACATACGCAGATGAAGTGCGACTCAATGTGCTCCACGATAGAAAGAAAATTAAGAAATAAAAAAATTAATGTTTATGCCGACTACGTAGAAGTATGCGAAACAGCCCGATTAAAGCCCAAACACTATGTTGTGCATTATTTCGATTACACATTGTTTAAAAATTTTCAACAAACTCAATTTTTTTCCTCTATTAGACCAGGAAGGAAACCAGGAAACCAACTGTAACTGACATTAGGGACCTGCAATATGGCAAGGAAGGTATAATGTATAAGATACGTCATACTGAAGAATGGCAACCACTACCGTTCATAAGAGTACCTAGAGATATGCCGATATGGAAGTATAATGAGCATCCAATGATGTATTCAACTCGGATACCAATAAAAGCTGAAAAATATCAACATCTTATGGCTCTCAAGACTTCTATTGAAAAATATTACCACCCATTTTATGACGCTTTAACGCATTTATAGTTCATCTTTACTCGTACAATCTCAAATAAGTAATATTGTTTTAGTTAAACAGTTATAAACATGTTATTCAAATTTTTTTGTTAATTTTAAGCAATTAAAACTAATGGCCTAAATCTCAAAGATTTTAATATTGAAAGAGGCATATGGCCTAACTCCTCTCTTTTAATAAAATGTTTCATTACAAAATCCGTTTTCTAAAAGTTATTTAAGCCCAACTATGTTTTCACACGAAAAAACCACAAATTACTAAAATTTATTAACAATTTAGAGAGTTTTTGCGTCTCCTGTAAATTTTTCTTTTTTAGAGGTAGGCCATTTGCACCTTAATCCGACGATTATGTAATTATGTGACGTGCAAAATCTAGTAACTTTTTGTTCCATCCATTTTGCATTCAAACAATAAAGAATGCGAATGGACTTGGGGTATTTAATATTATTGTCTTTTTACTTTCCTATCTGTATACAGTGTCTGTGTCTGTATCCACCATAACTCATGAACCGATGTTATGTTATGTTGAAAATGGGGTGTTAATACACTGCGACCTAAAAGATCTATTGTGCCCCCTTCTGTCGCCACTGCACTAAGGAAATGTCTCAATGTCTATAGCGACCCTTCCAATCCTATTTTCTCAAGGAAGTGTAGGATTTGAAGTGGCTTAAAGTTAGGTAAGTCTCCCTCTTCTATTTGATATCCTCCTAGATATAGTGCCCTTGGATTCTGGAGTGCTACACATTCAGTTAGGATGTGAATGGAGGTTTCGTCCTCCTCCTCACAGAATCTGAACTCACTATCCTCTACTACTCTCAGTTTACTTAGGTGTCCTTTTAGTCGGCAGTGCCCGGTAAGGATCCCTGTTACAATACGTAGAGCCTGTTCTTGCTCAGGCAGATGCAGGCTTCCGATCTTTTTTGGTTATATTCACCCAGAAGTATCTTGGCCTGTCTCAGCCCCAAGAGATTGTTCCAATTATCGGTTCTTCTACTACCCAATTCTTTTTTAATCTCTTCTAATATTATGTTACTGCTAATACCGCAGAACGGCTCAGGTCCTACAAAGGGTGTTTGAGCCCCTTTCCTTGCAAGACTATCTGCAATCTCGTTACCCTGTACCCCGTTATGTCCCGGGACCCAAGTGAGAGTAACTCTATTTTTCTCGCCTAGCTCATTCAATTGTTCTAGGCATCTCCATACCATTTTTGAGCTGATTACGTAAGAACTCAGCGCTTTGATGGCTGCTTGACTATCGGACATGATGATAATCTCTTGTCTATGATAGTTTCTCTCGATGTTAAACTGGATACACTTCTCGATGGCGTAAATTTCCGCCTGGAAGATGCTTGGGTATTTTCCCAAGCTTTCGGAGTGGTTGGTTCTCGGCCCATACACTCCTATTCCAGTTCCTTCTATGGTTTTGGAACCGTCCGTGTACCACTGAATAGCACGTCTTTCGGTTGCAAGCGCGATGGATTCTTGGCTCCATTCTTTCTTGCAGCCCAGCTCTGTGGTTTTGAAGTTTTTCACAAAACTGTACTTCTTTTGCATTTCATCCTGGGGCATGTCCCAGGTATCTTTAGTCCTGAAGCAAGTAGACTTTCGTCTGATTACTCCGCTCCTGATCATTCTATATCGTGTCCTTTTTGCTACATTCTCTATCATCAAATGTAGAGGGGTGAGGTTTAAGATCACCTCCATTGCGGCCGTAGGACAGGTTCTCATTGCACCAGTAATGCAAACACAGGCTACTCTTTGTACTTTTGAGATATTAGCTAAACTAGTTCTGTTACTCCAGGCTATAGCCCCGTAAGTGATGATTGGTCTCACTATTGCAGTATACATCCATCGCAGTATGTTTGGGTTACATCCCCATCGTTTACCCGCCATGTTTCTGCATACCATTAGGGCTCTTGTGGCCTTATTTACTACTTTCTTCTCATGTGTGTTCCAGATAAGTTTGTTGTCCAGGGTTAGGCCTAGATATTTGACTTCATTTTTCCATTCTATATCTATCCCGTCTAATTTAACGGTTTTGAGATTAAGTTTTCTTTTCCTTGAAAAGGCTACTAGTGTTGTTTTTGAACCGATACAAGGCAAAATACCAAATTTTAAACTGAAGCTTTATTTCAGCCTGCGGTGAACTGATTAGATTTTGGGCAAAGTCGGGACATTTGGGGGGGTACTTTAATGGTGGTCATTTTTATATTTTATGAAATATATCCGTTATTTACGTTTGAAGAAGAAAATTCTTTAAATAAGAGTTACTTATAATATTATTATCTATAATTTTTGTTCTATACAAAATTTTTCTAAAATGGTCCGTATTCGAGAAATTTGACAAAATGTAAAAAAAAATATTTTTTTATAAAAATTGTTCAAATAAAAGTTGTTTGTAATATAATTCTCTATAATTTTTATTCTTTACATAATTTCCCTAAAATGGACCGTATTCGAGATATTTGAGAAAATGTGTAAATTTCGAATTTTGAAGAAAACTCAAAAACGGATAAAGAAAAAACATTAAATTTTAAACTTAAGTTTTATTTCGGCCTGATGTGAAATAATTAGATTTTGGACAAAGTGGGAACATCTTTATGGTACTGGGTACTTTATGGTAGGCCGTTTTTATATTTTATGGAATATATCTGTTATTTATGTTTGGAGAAAAAAATTGTTCAAATAAAAATTACTTACAATATTATTATCTATAATTTGGTTTTATGCAATTTTTTTTTAAATGATCCGTATTCGAGAAATTTGACAAAATGTAATAAAATTAAAATTTTTAGGAAAATTGTTTAAATAAAAGTTATTTGTGATATCGATCTCTATAATTTTTGTTTTTTATATGATTTTTCTAAAATGGACCGTATTGGAAAAATTGAAGGAAAAGTGCTAAATTTAAATTTTTTTTTATATTTTCGTTTTCAATGAATATCTATAGAAAAATGTTTCGAGTTAGATGTGTGTGGAAAATGTATATATTTAGTTTATCCTTTAAACATTTACAGAGGTGCTGCAATAGGTTGTACAAAATAACCGGAAAAACCCTATAATAACTAAATAGGAAAGTCATGTGTTGGACACATCAGATTTTTATTCACTCTCTAACCAATTACACAATAAGCAAATGTGGTTGAACGTTCCACACAAATCAAATCATGTTCGCCTATTTGATTTTTATCATATATACTTGATGCATACTTTTTATGGTTTATACGAAATATAGTGAACCAAATGGAAAATAATTTAGGTTTATCACCAATGAATTACGTACCGGTTGTTATAGTGAATACACTAGATTAGATATATTAAATTTAGTAGTTCTTTTCCAAAGAGACTGTTTTTTATAACAGATCTTTCAGCCGGTTTCAAGAATGTTTATTAAAATTTATTGGCCTGATAAAATTTAAGATAATTTGGAAGTTAATTTTGCTATTCGTAAATATTTTAAAAATTAGTACAATGGGTCTGTTGTAACATGAATTGTTATTGTTCCGATTATTTATTATTTATCAACCTTTTGATGCTGAAACCGGCCCTTGGAAACCCTCAATTCTACGGTACGAAACGGGGTTCCATTATTAATATGAATATTCAAAAAGTGATAAATATTAACGTCGGCCCTTTCTGTAAAATTAATTGTAGACCTACCTCAAAGTGGCGGACGCAGATCATTGTCGAAAGTCCCAACAATGGAATGATAAACATTGTATGGTTACGAACAAAGAAATAAAAAGATATTTTGGGTGGTGAAATGGCTGGATTTTTAATTGGCCCATAATGAACAATAAACCGAAAATGAGGCTCTTTGTTTATTGTAGGTATATATAAATTAGTTATTGTGTAAAGCCTGGAAAAATGATGAGGCGGAACAATGAGAATGCTGTCTGAACGAGTGACGAAAGAGAGAGCGGTGATGTTGTTATTCAAATTATCCGATATACCTAAAGATTTAAAAAAATAAACCGTTGTGATTTTATATGGAATAATATTTTCTCTAGCCTGTGGTAGACCATATTTATTGGCCATATCAAAATAAAAGTCAAACTTAATTGCAATTTATTTTGTTTTCTGTTAAGATTGTTACACTTCGTTTTTTATTATTCAGTACATTCTCACATTACTCGTTAATTTAAATTAATAGTTACTAAAATTTACCATATTATATAGTAAAAATAGTTTAGTATTACTTGTTTGTACATATAGGTATTATTTATTTTTCATTCAGTGGTAATCATATTTAAATGGTTTTAGTAATGCATAAATACGAAATTTAGAACTAAAATGTCTTTATTTACATTTTTATTCTTAGGTTAAAGTGCTCTGTCAGTGTCAGAGTATTCGTCGCTCGATATTGTCCCGATTCTGCTCAGAATTTTCCGTTCGGTTTCTTTCGTTCGGTCGTTCGTGCCATTATTCAACCTATTCGCGATTCAAGCTAAGTGATACGCCCTCTGGAGGAAATTTGTAGAAGGTCCGTATAAGTAGGATATCGTTCAGTGTTGCCAGAAGTAGCAAAACTTCGCTACGTCGTACGATTTTAGCTCTTGAAGAAGTGGATAAGACCTTTTATTTAAGAATCACAATTTGTGTATGGTAATATGTTATCATACTCTATATTTATTTGAGGATTTTTTTATAAAACCGATTTATTATATTGATTTTTTTTAAATTTCAGTTCATTTATTAATTTTGTTTTAAAATCCATTCATCATTTGGCAACATTGGCGCTCATGTTCATTGTTTACATTTTAATTTGTATCAATTACAATTCGAGTTTTTTCTTACTTTTTAGCTTTAAATTTGTTTATTTCTTATAGCATGTGATAGTATTTATATTAAAAATGAAATCTGCGAAAAAGTCCCCAGAAAATTGCAATCTATATGGTGTAAATGTCAAAATCAAAACTAAAGTATTCATTATTTTCCAAGTACAAGTCATAAAATTTTTTTTTTACGATAAATGGATATCTACAAATTCACAATATTGAAATTTTACAAAACTTTGTTTAGAATCAAACTGTAATCTTATTTTTTGACGGTTTTATTACCGTTTATATGTATACAAAGTACTAGATGTTTCACTTCATAATATAAGAATAAGTCTAGTAAGATTTTTAAATAAGTTCATTAATAATAAACGTGTGGTACCTAAAATGTCCTTTAAACCACATAATAAAACATGTCCTGGGTTTAGTGAATACATATTTCTAGATGTTCTTGCAGCAACCAATAGGTAAATATTTCCAACAAATTAAGTCATACACATGATAAATATTATATTTATGACGAAAGCACGAGACTTAAACTTAAATTAACACTAAATGAAACTCAAAAACACTATTACAATGAGAATATTATCTAAAAACAGTTAAAAAAAATCACAAATATAAAATCCGCCCAAAACAAAAACATACTTATGGATGACAAATGACAGGCGCGCAAAAATTAATTTGAATCGCCAATACTTTTACTAATTTTGAGTGGCGCTTGCAGAGGCACATACACCCACCTACTTTTAAGAAATATCTTTTTTAATGTAAAAAATGGTTATTTTGGGGAATTATTTAATATAAGTATTTTAAAGTGTCGTATTTAGGGTAAATTACTATAAATTGAGTAATTTCATATGGTTACATTATGGTACGACTGGCTGAGTTGCTTTTGTTGTTAAGGCCTTGTGAGGTGGGAAAATGGAGGAGACTTTAAGTCTTTGGTTTTTGCGACTAAAATTGCTCTTTTGCTTTCTTATAGTCGAGCCGGTAAGAATAAGAAACCTTACCAAATTAGCACCTGTTTTAGTTGGTGGATCGAAAGTTGGTTTTCTGGAATAGTTTCTAATTTTCTTTTGTGAGAATTTCGTTTGTTATTGATAACTACGGAAACTACTCCTATTGTGAGGGGATTTACATATCTGGCATTTAGTCGACTGGTTGGATACCGCATCGCATGTCTGCGGGAACGCACCAGCCATTTTCATTAAGGAGCGTGGAGACATGGAGGCCATTATGGTAACTACTAATTTTGTGCTGTTTGGCTTTTTATCAGTTGAATCACGGTTTGGAACTTCTAGCCTGTCCTGGTTTGTTTGAGACCACTTCCACTCAAACCTTCTGCGGCTTGGAAGCACCATTTCGCCCAGCAGCTCGAAAGTTGGCGAGTCCCAGGGTGAAACTAAAGCTACAGACGTTGTCCTTGTCCACGGTGACATCCAACACCAAGCCCGTCTTGGCTACACCGCAAAAGTTAAGTTCAGTGTTCATTTCTTATTAACTCATTTGTTTTGCGATTTAGTTTTAGTGGAATATTTATTCCTATGGCCTAGTGCAGTCCTTAAATGTGTTATACATTTTCTTTTTCTTGTAGATAATGTATGCCTGAAACGAGCACTAAATATTTAGTTCATTTTATTATTAAAACTTATCGAGAAGCAAAACTGTTTGATATTATTGCTAATGGGTAGTATATATTGTCTTTAATGAAAACTTTTATTTTATTGTTAGTGGATTATTTACCAATATATTTTGTTATAGTAAATAAGCTTTGGTTATGGTTGCACACCTTCTCTATGCTTCTATCAATAAGTGTTTCAACAATTCAGTTCACAGGCTGTGGCAGTGAAGCTTTACCTTTCTCCTCTCACCAAAATTGTGAATATGTTTTATTTTAAGATTCTCGTAAATTGTTATACGCCGCCTTCTTTGTTTGAACAAAGGGAGTGCCTAGTTAACCGTGAGGGTTAAAAGTTGGACTCTGCTGCCTGTTTTATTTAAATAAAGCCCAGTAACAATATGCTGACATTAGTTTCTCATTAAAATTTAGGATCCTGTGAAGTCCAGTAGAACACTGGACTATATAAGGTGAGCTATTTCTTTACTATTATAACAAATGCTGATTCTCCACCGCCTCCATAAGCATTGGTAAACATGACCATATAACACTACATAATTGTTTCCACTAATATAGCTACTAGTTGTTTTATCGCATTATATTCTCTCAACAACGAGTGATTTTGGAATTTGAGTTGGCTTTATCGAATCTCTGGTGTCATATAAATTTTGGAACCCCCCTGACTGTTGAGCTAGTGGGGGTATTTACGAGTAGACTACAAGGCAAAAGATAATTGGTATTCTCAATAAATTAATATGTAATATTTATTTTTTTTAATACGGTTTTTTCATAAATACGTTTAACGAAAACTCTAAATTATATTGTTTGGTTGTATTTTTTCATCTACACTGAACGAAAAAGTAGCCATTATTTATTTAGAAAGTGAATTGAAATAATGAGTCATTAATGAGTCATTTAATCTATTAACATCACGTATTGATACCATCAAGTTGATACATAAAGTTGTTAATCTAATTGTATATGGAAATTAATATGATCAAACAATATGTTTGATTTGAGGATATTTAAAATTTAATTCAATTACTTTTGAGATTAAAAAAATACGACAAAACATCAATATTAATATCTGCAGACGAGTAACTGATCAATCCGATTATTTTGTTGATAAGCTGATTATAGTAAAATGATGAAATTATTCACTACAGGCCACTAAATGATAAATAAATAAAATAATAATAATATCAATCTTTGTTGGCCACTATAAATCACCAATCTATTATTTTAAGTTAATCATAATTCAAATAAAACTCTACGAGCAATTAACTGATAAAGCACTAGAGATTAATCCATTATTCAATTGATTTAAAGAAGACAAAATAATATCACAGTAATATCTTTAGATGACTGAACTCATAGCTCGAGAGCCATCTTCAGGCCTAAAAGAAAGATATTTAGGGTTGAGATAAAATATAAAATTGCAAGTTGTTAAGATACTTTACAAGTATTAGAAATTAAAAATTTAAACAAAATTACTTTAAAAACGTGCAGATGCCATCACAACATCTTAACCAAATTTATATGGGACCACCCTTGAGGTACCCACTTACTAACAAAAAAAGAACCATATAAATCGGATAAGGTGGTAAAGCATTGTCGCTAAACAAACATAAAAAATGAAGAGTGAGGATTTTCGCATGGACCCAATTATTAGATTTTGACCAAATTTATATGGGACCACCCCTGAAGTATCCCCTTTCTAACAAAGAATCATTGAAATCGGACAATGTGTTAAAGAATTATCGCTGAACATACATAAAAAAAATATTGACGAATTGAGAACCTCCGCCTTTTTTGAAGTCGGTTAAAAATAAATTAACCTAAACTTATTTGTTCATTGCGAAGCCATAGTAGGGGAAGCAAAATCGATACTAGAGCACTTTATACACGTATCTGTTTTACAATTTTTTGAAAACATAAGTAAAAACAATACAATGAGTTGCTGTGTTGTATATTGTAAAAATACTAGCAAAAAAAAAGTTTATATTATATAAATGTTTAGTAGCAAAATAGAAAATAAATCAAAAAAATAAATGTAAAGCTGTACCCACAATAAAAAAGTACCTTTTATTTTGTAATAATACCAGTATTACTGGAAATAGTAGATTTTAGAAAGTAGAAAGGCTTTAAATAAACAATTTTTTGATGTTCTTCAACATCTTTTAAATCTTAAATTTTCAGCAAGACTATATTTCTGCCTTTAATTATGATGTGTGGCTGAAATGCAATTTTGTGACTTATTGATAAGAAACCAGTTTTAATTATTAATTCTATGTTTTTCGTCGAATTAAAAATTTGAAAATAAATATTACAGTCGAAAATATACCAATTATTTTTCTTGTGCTAATACACTTTGATATCACGTTATTATTTAACGGTATTTTTTTGATTTTGACAATATTTAACCTATTCGTCAATTTATTTTTATTTTATTTTTTATTTATTTAATTATACATCCAACGGCCAAGGCCCATTACAGAATGGCAATATACATTAATAAACATTATGGGTATATTATACAACAAATAGTGAAAAAAACATTATAAAGTTAAACTATAAATAGCGAAATTGTGTGAGTAATCTGAAAAAACTTCAGTAGAGAAAAAAGATTAATCACACATAACGCATTTGAAACAAAGCTAGAATATAAAATATATGAAAAAAGAACATTAAAAACAAGAAAATATACACATATGAATTATTTCATAAGGAATATAAGAGATCAAAAATAGATATTTTTAAATGCTGGTAAAAAATAAATCAATATCTCCAGTTAAGTCAATAACCGTGGACAGCATACGATGCAATGGAGATTGACATAGTAAATTTGTTCTGGAAGTCGGAAGAATGAATATGCAACTATCACCAGAATTTATTTTAGGCCCAAAAAGTTAAGCTGAGCACAAAGAACAGAGCATTTAATTAAATCGTGTACTATTTTGTTAATGAAAATTATTCAATATGTAATTCTACGTTGAAATAAGCTCTGCATTCCAAACATTGCTAAAAGCTGGTCTTGTGGATATCCCCTCTCGAGGTAGGTTTCATGAAAATAATAATGAAGACGAAGACTTTTAATAAAACGTCGTAGAACATTTTCTAAAGTTAAAACGTGTGCAGTATAATTAGGGGACCATATTACTGAGGCATATTCAAGCTTGGACCTAAGAAGGGTATTGAATTACAATTTGCAAGTATCTGCATTATTAAAATCTTTGATAGACCGTAGGATGGAACCTAGAAGTTTATAACACGACGCGACAGTTACGGCAAGATGATTAATGAATGATAATTTTGAATCAAATGCAACGCCAAGGTCTTTAATCTTGTCAGGTCTCTGCAGGACGACTTCTTCTATATTGTAATCGTATCTTATACAATGACAATGACAACTTATTGGGCTTAGGCAACTTCTTATACATTTTCTCGCATTCTAAGTGAGTTGTGAGTAAAGAACAATATAACATTTTAAAAGTCTTCGTCTTCATTATTATTTTCATGAAATCTACCTCGAGAGGGGATATCCACAAGACCAGCTTTTAGCAATGTTTGGAATCAGAGCGTATTTCAACGTAGAATTACGTATTGAATAATTTTCATTAACAAAATAGTACACCATTTAATTAAATGCTCTGCTCTTTGTGCTCAGCTTAACTTCTTTGTGCCTAGAATAAATTCTGGTGATAGTTGTACATTCATTCTTCCGACTTCCAGAACAAATTTACTATGTCAGTCTCCATTGCAAAGTATGTTGTCCACGGTTAATGACCTAACTGGAGATATTGATTTATTAAGTGTTTGTGAAATACTGAGAAGTTTTTTTTAGAAATCCTTACGTCTGTGTTATTTAAAATATGTGGGACGAACGATAGTTGTTGTGAATCAAAGTTTACCCCTGGATTTATCCGGATTTAGTCTCATTCCATTTAAGTCCCACCAATTTACCAAGTTTTCTAAATCAGACTGCAATAACATGCAGTGAAGGTTAGATGATACTGTAGAGTACAGTTTGAGATCATCTGCAAATAAAAGGAATTTACCATATTGAAAACAGGATTTAATAACATTTATAAAAATATTAAAAAGTAGTGGTCCCAGATTTGAACCCTGCAAAACGCCTGAGGGCACATATATGTCGATTATTTTTGAATATTTAATTATATATTACTACAGTACAGCAGGTTAGTTAATAGTTGTAGTGGAAAAAAGAAATGACTCAAAATCAATTCCACATAAATATTTATATTTATTTATTTTTATGTGGGATTGATTTTGAGTTATGTTTTTCCTATATGATGACCAAATTTAAGCAGTAAATAGTTGTGGTGTTTAAAAATAGTTTAATATTAATAACCTTAACTACACTTAATACAAATACAAAGTTTTTAACCCAACTTACAAATGCTAAATTTATGGAAAAAAAAAATTGAACACATATTTTGAATTTCCACGAGCCGCCACTTGAATGTCTAAAGGCTTTAAAAGGATTTCCGAGGCTGTTTAAGGTTTTACAGGGAATAATGAGAATTTACAAGGATTTATTTCCACTACAAAGATGACGGTGTATAAAATTTAGGTTAGTGGTTTGCCCATAGTTACTAACCAAACTGATTTATATTTTACTAGTTTGGTACATAATTTTTTGCTTCACATATAATCATTTTTTAAAAACTAAAAAGAATAATTAGAGGAGTATTTATATTTAATACAACATATTTATAGTGCCTCCATAATGTCACTTCTTCCCTTTATTTGCGAGACGAGTTGACACATAGGAAGATATTCAAATGTGATCAAAAGTATTTATTGGTTAGCTCGTATTTATTGTGAGTTGTTAGTGGGGTCGAGCATCGTCAAGTATTAAATCAACTCTTAAATATAACTTACATGAAACAAAGGATATTACCCTACAATTTTGTAAACTACTTTTCGGCTATTGCAATTTTTTAAGCATATTTATTAAAATAACGTCCCAAAAATCAGATCATTGAGAGCAAAATGACACTATTTTTAATAACTAATAAAACCTCTTCTATAAAAGTAACAAAATTTTAAATAAAAAACACTGTCTCACTAAACTTGTTAAATAATTGGCAATTTGCAGTATCTGAAACTGAAACTAGAAATGATCACTTTTAAAACATGTTATTTGTACGATATTATCAGAAGATATATAAATGGAGGCTCAGATAATTGTTTGTCAAAGAAAATAACTATAGAGGAATATGCCGGTATTGCTGCATACATAAAACTTCAGTTGTAGATATATGGCAGGGATGTGGATAAATATATTAAAATTTAAACATATATCTAATAAAGGGAAGTAAAAGGCTCAAAGTCTGTCGACCACATAAATTTATTAGGTTGGGTTGCAAGCGCTTTCGACCTAAAAGGTCATCATCAGGCAAAATTTTTTTTTTTTTTGTAAGTGAGTTGGTAGGTACAATCTGCAATATGATTTAAGGATAACAAAACGTTTTTTATAGAAATGCCTAGGTGTTTTACCACTATGTGTCCACAGAAAAATAAGTATGTCGAATTAAAAATCTAAATTGTAAAAATTGTAAAAAATTGTAAAAATTGGCACATACTGCCTCCCTCATTCGAGGTTGGATCCTGTTCAATTTTGAATTTCGCCTGTTTCCATCTAATGAAGGTGGTTTTGAAAGAGATCAATTTTAAAGTTCCACATGTGTGCTTAAGACACCATGTGGAAAGTGTTACTTTTGGGGAAATACCGCTACTCCCCCTATCCCCAGTACAAATGGGGTAGACGGAGTCCTGCTCGTGTACACCCTTAAGTCTAAGCTTAAGGGGTATCATTAAATATTAACTTAACTTTTTTTAGAAAAATTCACTTGACATTTTCGTCATCCAACGGTGAAGTTAAATGAGAAAATGGTGGAGAATTTACGATATTTGACAACTGACATATGATGGAAGACACGTAGTTACAAATTAAATTTGACATTAGTTGAATTGAATATGTTAAATTAGTTTTGTGACAAATTTTATAGTATAAATTTAAACAATTTGACTAGATGTCCAAGACTTTGGAGAGGCCACAAATAAGTTATGCTGGTGTTATGAAGTTAGAGTGACATTTGATATTTTAAAAAAGAAGAATTTGACATTAGACATTAGATTGAGGTTAAGGACATTTATAATAAATATAAATATAATATTATATATATTATTACAAGTAAAGAGTTGAAGGATTTACAAAGGATTTAGGAAACTTGTGAGGATGATGGGATTCATTGTAGTTGTTGAATTGAAAATACTAGAAGGTTAATCTGGAAAAGATAGGCTTATATGTAGGTTGTAATTGATCATTTAAACAAACCACATCTGGGTTATTAATATGTTGATGAATGTAATACATTTCAAGTAAGTCCAGCTTAATGCCTTTGGGGCATTGGATAAGAAGAGAGGCGTTATCTGGAAAAGTGAAGTTATGTTTAGTATAGAGAACATGATTAGCAAATGTGGGATTGGTATCTGAAATATTCGAGGATTTATATCTGTTGATAGTTTTGTAATGTTCTAAAATTCGGGTTTCTGTCTTTCTTCCTGACTGGCCGACGTAGATGGCATTGCAATCATTACAATTCAGTAGATATACCCCTGGTTTATGGAAAGTAGGTACAAGATCTTTATTCCGTACTAGAAGTGAGTAAAGTGAGTTGGTACTTTTAAAGGCTATGTTTATGTTGAATTTTCTGAATATTTTAGCTAGTTCATATGACACACGGCTCAAGAAAGGAATAGAACAAGAATAAATCCTAGGAACAATGGAATTAGAAGAATTAAGTGAGATGGTGGGATAGGACAATCTAAATTTGTTGAAAAATCTGAAATACATTTTATTAAGAAGCTCCAAGGGGAAACCATTGTTGATAGCAAGTTGTTTAATTAAATCTATCTCTTTATTAAAGTTTGATTCTGACAGAGGGATGGTGAAAGCTCTATGTAGAAAACTATTAAAGGAAGCTTTTTTGTGTGACAAAGGGTGGCATGAGTCGAATGGTATAAGGGTATCTGTAGTGGTAGGTTTTCTATATATATCAAACTGTAATCTATTGTTTATTGTGTCTTTGGTAATAAATAAATCTAGAAACGGTATAGTGTTATTTTCAAATTCTACAGTGAAATTTATACGGTGATGTAAGGTATTTATGTAAGTAAAGAAGGAATCAAACTGTGCTAAGGAACCATTAAAAAGCATAAGTCTGTCGTCTACATATCGTTGATAAAAGATTATTTTGTCAGAAAACGGATTGTTTAGAATGAGTTTTTGTTCAATATTGTTCATGAATATATCTGCCAAGAAGGGGGAGAGGTTGGAGCCAATGGCTAAACCGGAGGATTGTCGATAGATTTTATCGTTGAATTTAAAAAAGTTTTGACTAAGTGAGATCCCTAATAGGTAGCAAATATCTAGAACGACATGAGTTTCAATATTCTTTTCAAAGAGGAGATTCCTGACCAAAGTTATGACTTCTTCAGGGGGAATACTAGGAAAGAGATTAGAAACATCCAAGGAGAGTAAAATAGAATCTGGTGGTATGTGTAGGTTAGAAATTTTTGAAGTTAGATCCAGTGAATTTTTTATCGCATATTTATTATCAAATTTGGTCAGATCCCTAAGTAAGGAATTAAGAAATATAGAAATTTTTGAAACAGGAGAATCGATGAACCTTACGACTGGTCTTATTGGGATGTTGGTTTTGTGGATTTTAGGAAGTCCATAGAGGAGAAGTGTAACTGGTTTCATAGGTACTAGGGTGGGTAAGACACCTAGCATTTCTATAAAAAACGTTTTGTTCCATCATATGTCAAATGTCGTAAATTCTCCACCATTTTCTCATTTAACTTCACCGTTGGATGACGAAAGTGTCAAGTGAATTTTTCTAAAAAAAGTTAATATTTAATGATACCCCTTAAACTTAGGCTTAAGGGTGTACAGCGGGACTCCGTCTACCCCATTTGTACTGGGGATAGGGGGAGTAGCAGTATTTCCCCAAAAGTAACACTTTCCACATGGTGCCTTAAGCACACATGTGGAACTTTAAAATTGATCTCTTTCGAAACCACCTTCATTAGATGAAGGCAGGCGAAATTCAAAATTGAACAGGATCCAACCTCGAATGAGGGAGGCAGTATGTGCCAATTTTTACAATTTTTTACAATTTTTACAATTTAAATTTTTAATTCGACATAATTATTTTTCTGTGGACACATAATGGTAAGACACCTAGCATTTCTATAAAAAACGTTTGGTTATCCTTAAATTATTATTGCAGATTGTACCTACCTACTCACTTACAAAAAAAAAATGTTGCCTGATGATGACCTTTTAGGTCGAAAGCGCTTGCAACCCAACCTAATAAATTTATGTGGTCGACAGACTTTGAGCCTTTTACTTCCCTTTAATCTACTTCGGACCACTTTGAGATATGGATAATATTTGGAATATATCTAATATTTAGGTACCTATCTATAATAGCGTTACAAACAAGACTTTTAATATCTTATATTCATTGTATTCAATAAACAAATAATATTGTAGAGATATCCTTATTTCAACCTTTTTCTAAGCATCCAAAGTACATTCTACACCTCTATATTACTTTAATAAAACCACAAACGACCGCTCTGACAAGTATAATCATAAAAAAATCCTTTTATTTGCTTTACTGTCGCAAAGGAAAAAGCAAAATAGAAACCGACTGTCTCCCGCACAAAACAGCTAAACCAAATATTGAAAAATTCTAAAATTCTAACAGCATGTCTATGCATTATTTGTCTGGAATATCCAGCCGTAAACCGTCCCATATCCCGAGTAAATTGAAATGCAAGCCGGGATGTTGTTCAGATTTGCCTGAAAGCAACGCCTTAGGTAAGTTGTAACTCTGCCGTCCAAAAAGCAATTCAGATTCAGCGCACAATGCAACCTTATATATTTATGCACGATGTTATATACAAACTTCCTGCGAGCAGTTTGATTATATTCTTTGAATGCAGAACAAAATATATTGTTTGTGCGCTAATAGTACAAAAGGGATTTGCATCATCTAGAATAGTCGATAACAGTATTTATTCGTTATAGTTTAAATATTTTTGAAAATTTCGATTTTGTAATAAAGTTACATTTAAGTATTTTTCATAGGGGTGAAAAAAATTACTAAAAATAATTTATTTAATATAAAAGAGTCGTGAAAGTATAATAACTAAAACACGTGATACAAGATAGAAGCCAATAAAGCTCTCAGTATTTAGGTTGCTAAGGTGGTAATTTAGGTTGACTATATACAAAAAATAAATTATTTTTCGACGACAAAAAAGTAATACGATGATTTTTCGTAATACTTTATTAAATTATGCTACTTTTACTGGCACAGCTGCAAAGCTGGATATCATACGACCATATGGGTTTCAAGATCTGCCTGTAAATCAGCAGTTACCATATGGAATTTCTTCAGCCCGCAAAATATTTCAGAAACTTATATACGACATTTTGCTTGGTGCTTCTGATGTTATCGCTTATTTTGACGATATCCTAGTCTTTAGAAAATTACTTGACAAACATAACTCAAACTTAGAAATAGTATTATTAAAATCTCCAAAAGTAGCCTTTAAATCTTAAAAAATCCAAGATTTGTGTAAACTCACTAAAATTTATAGCACATAACATCAGTTCGCAAGGTATATTGGTTGATGAAACCAAAACACAGACTATTAAAGAAGTGTCCTCTTCTAAAGATGTCAAGGAACTGCAGAGATTTCTCGAAAGGATAGTATATCTTGCAAAATGTATTCCTAACTTGTCCCATGAAACACATGTACTTCGTAAGCTTTTAAGTTCAAAAAATGAGTGGGTTTGGTCTGAAACAGAAAACAAAATTTTCCATGACCTCGAAAATATGGTTTGTACAGCTTCAGTTTTATCATATTCTCATTCATTCTATCAACTGATGCTTCACCCTATGGGTTAGGGTCCGTAGTCCTACAAGATGACCACCAAATAGAATTTGCATAAGTATCACTTACTCCTGCTCAGAAAAAATACAATAATATAGAAGAAGAACTTCTTGCTTTAGTATTCGGCTGCGAACATTTCCACTACTATTTATTTGGAAGATTTTTACTATTGAAACTGACCATCACCCACTTTTGGGTCTATTAAAAAAACCACTCAATGACTTATCACCCCGAATGCAGAGACTAACAACAAGACTTTTAAGATACAATTTTAATTTAGTTTATGTTCCAGGAAAAAAATGTATGTGGTAGATGCCCTTAGTAGAGACCCAGTAAAAACAAATTTTAATACAGACTATCTTGATGTAAACCTCAAAGTAAACTTCACAATAGCAACGTCACCTCAAAAGGAAGAACGGTTAATTAAGGCCACCAGTGAAGATGCTGTCCTAATCAAAATACTGTATTTAATAGCAAATGGTTGGCCAAGTCACCGATCAAATATACCGCAAGAAATCAAAATGTATTGGGCCATCAGAAATGATATTTATGCCCACAAAAATGTACTATTTAATGGAAAGCGACTAATAATATCAACTAGTCTTCGTCCAGAATTTTTAAACCTCCTTCACAAAGCTCATCAGAGTATAGTTTTATGTAAAAAACTTGCACTTGAGAAGCCATCTATTGGCCAAGCATTACTATAGACATTAAAAAACTAATATCCAGCTGTCAAATTTGCCTGCACTATTCAAAGGATAATCCAAGAGAGCCATTAACTCTCCACGGAGTACCAGATATTCCTTGGGAAAAAGTCGGCATTGATTTTAAAACCTTAGATAAACAAGATTTTCTAGTGATTCTAGATTATTATAGCAAATTTGTGGTGGTAAACAAATTGAACTCTAAAACCGCCCAAAATGTAATATCAACATTAAAAAATATTTTTTTCTATCTAGAGGCTCCCACTCGAAATTTTTTTAGATAATGGTCCCCTGTTCAATTCCGGCGAATTTATTTCATTCACATCAAAATACGACATAAAACATACTACGTCTAGCTCTTTATATGCCAGATCCAATGGCATGATAGAAAGATTCAGACAGTTAAGGGATTGTAAATTAAAGTCGCAACAGAAGGAGAAGATCCTTTTTTATCAATCTTGAATTATAACATCACACCCAAGCAACACGTACCAGCACCATGTGACTTGCCACTAGAAAAATCAGAGCCAAATGATTATCTTTTAAAAACTGAAGAGGGTAGTGAATACCGTCAAAACAGGAATTTTATTAGACAAACTTCATTAAATGTAACTCGGCCTTCAACATTCAATTGTCCAGATAAAATTAACCAGTACAATATGCCGTTACAGAAGAAAGATGACACTGACAATTAAACTGAAATAGAAAATACTAAATTTATTAAACCCAGAAGTGGACATGTTGTTCGACTACCAGTAAAATTTGACGTCTAGTTTCTGTTTTAAGAAAGGGCGTGTGATGTATTATACTTACAACGTGGCAACGCTGCAAAGTCAGTCTTGTTAGACCCATTGACACATCCACTTCGCGTTTATTTGCGCTAGTTCAGTGTGATGTCATTTTGTTTCCAATGACATTTAATTCTAACCGAACTTTTAACATAAACATCAATAAATTTGACGTATAAGTTTTTACTGTTTTTAGTTTACTTCTAAATATTGTTTACAGGTCGTAAAAAATAATTTAAAGGTATGTAATTGGTAAGTAAACGATTGAATATTTGATGCATGTTGTCTACTTACTTTAGGAATACATTTATAAAAGTGAAGAAACGATATAATTTAGGTAAACAAAACGAACAAAACGCACTCAAAAAATCTACTGTCACTTAAATTGTCAGTGGAGTCATAAATACATCATCACTGAACTAGCGCATTACTTATTGTAATAATTAATATAAATAAAGTTCTCAATGAACTAGCTGTGTTTGAAGTGCCTTGTTATCCCTATAATCTCATATATTACACGCAGGAAAGTATTTAGGCCACAGTTGATTCCAAAGATTTTAATGTAAAAATACAAGGTTTTACTTTTGACAATCCTTTTTTATTTTCAAAAAGAAATTACATCAAAGTCAAAAACTAGTGAACAGTACATAAAAAAACAATACTACTAAGGCTTAAAGATTAGCATAAAATCTCTAACAAATTATTGGTAATTTTTAGCTTTAGGGATCACTTCTTGAGCACGATGTTCCAAATTTG
This sequence comes from Psylliodes chrysocephalus, assembly GCA_927349885.1. NCBI lineage: Eukaryota > Metazoa > Arthropoda > Insecta > Coleoptera > Chrysomelidae > Psylliodes > Psylliodes chrysocephalus. The sequence goes on from OV651821.1 coordinate 47,418,449, forward strand.
AAATACGCTCATCCATTTTATCCAGTCTATCTAAGATTCTATGGAGCATTACATTAATATTCTTTGTATTTTGTAAAGTGATATATCCATTCGTCTCTTCTTACGGTTCTTTACCATAATACTCATTATCTGCAGCCAATTCTTCTTCATCGGTGAGATAATCATCTGGCTCCTGTTCAGTCTGTTTTGTGGAATAACCTTGTGATACACTTTTTTTTATTACTGTATATTTGTTATGCAAATCGCTAAATACTTATAGTTAAAAGTTGCATTGCATTTAGTTGATTAACCATGAGTTCTTTTTTAAATTCTGTTTTTTTTTTTCATGAGTTCATTAGTTCTTTTTGTGTTTGTAACAATATTTTCCTCGGTTAATGTCGCCTCTTTGGATGTATTAAACACCGCGGTGACCTAATTTTTCATGTTTCCCTGAGGTAATACTTTTTAAATTAATTTTGTCACCTGATTGAAAACTAAACATTGTTAAAAACTACTAAACTATAAACAAGCTTTGTTTTTGTTTGTTGCGATTTGCGATACGCAATGCACTTAACTTGGTCTACTTTCGAAGCTGGGATATTTGACATAATCGTAATCATTGGCAATCAAATGAATATTCTATAAGAAAAAAAAATGAAGGACCTGATTTTTCTGGATGTAGAAATATGAATGTTAAAGCTGATATATGATGTAAGTACATTTTATAATATATAATATATTTGTAGATTACAATTTTTCTAGAAGAAGAACAATGAAAAAGGTTCATTAATTTTGTTTCCTCGTCATGAAAATACGATTTATGTTATATTAAATATGTATTTGTATATCCCTTATATCCTACAATTCGTTCCCGTTTCCGTGGATCTAATTTATTCGAAGCAGTCATTTCTAAAGTTATTCCATAACTTCCGCGCGAATATTTACACCAATAAATAAAAAGGTGATATTTTCTAAAAGGAACTCTCAACAATTTTTATCCTTAGATATGAGTTCCTGAAAGGAATACTAAAAAAGCTACAGTTCGCTCGTTATATCTTCGGAAAAATAATGGAAAAGCATGAAAATGTTAGCAAACATTTTGAATTAAACTACATAAATTGCTATGAAACTTTTTCGTGACCCCGTTCCGAGTTCTATAAACAGGCGTGCCAACTTGCTAGAACAAGAACTAAAAAGTTGGTGGCAGCTTCCAAGTTGCACTAGTAAAAATTCAATTACTGCCAGAAAATGTACGTTATATTTAGGAGAAAAAAGAGCACACAAACTTTATTTGATGCATATGTGGAATTGGATGGCGTTCGGTCATTACACATTAAATGCTACTTAGCGGTATTTCAGTCTAAAGTGTGCTCGTTAAAAGAGTTTGCCAAAAACTTTGACTTTTTACAATTACTGATATTATTATGAGAAATTGTATATAAAAGTTAAAAATGCATATGAAATTAAAGAAATTTTTCTGTTTTCAATTTTTACTTTCCTATCTGTATACAGATAAGGAAAGTATAGGAATCATGATTTTTTATTTATTATCATGCTATCATTATTTGAGAATAAAATTATTATAATCAATATAAGAGTACCTAACTCTCAAGGCATGGTAACGACTTACCCTCTGCAACTTCTAACCAACATTGACGAAACAGAATGTGTATTGTGAATATTATATATCATATAAACACTATATAGATTTCCTTTTTTTTTTAAGTGTCCATCCGTCAAATTTTTTATGAACGAAAATCGGTCAAATTTTTTAAAAAGTTCATTAAAAAGTTTTGTTAGTGCCCATCTGTCAAATTTTATCTAAAAATTAGAACTCGAATAGTCAATGATAATATAGGGACCGTGCGTGAAATATAGAGGTAGCATTATTGCCGAAATTATAGTCTTAATAAAGGAGGAGTGCAGCAAAAGTAAGGATATAACGTCAAACTCCATAGGCGTACTTTGTCAAAATATATTTCTATAATATAAAAAGGTCACGGCATATAAAATGGTATATGCGCACTTCGTAGATTAGTGTTTAATTTTGGAAAGCAGAGAATAATAAAAGATATTTTTTAAAATATAAAATATATATACCGGCCCGTAACAAACAATGGTATACATGGTCAAACTGATATCAAATGTAAAAAATTAATAAAATCTGGATATGTATATAAAATTTAAGGAAAATGATTTAAATGGCTAAATGACAATGATTGTAAAGTTGTACCTCAAGCAAGTGTATTCAATGGTTACAATGTCAAAATATCGGTATTTATTTTACATAGAATTTAAAAGTAGTACAATAATATAAGGGACCAAAGTGCCAATTTAAACCTCTTGGGTAACAATCACTCGAGGGATTAAAACGAACTTTAGTCTCGTGGTACATACGCTATTTTTTGTACCGCAGTGACTCAAACTTAGAAATTTACACGATAGAGAAACACTCAATATTATTTCATAACGATTATTTAATGATTATGGAAAGTTATTAAAAAACTAACCTGTCGGGGATTTGAACTTGGGTCCTCTGCTTACAAGGCAGGCATACTGCCGTTGCATTACACTGACATACTAAGAATAGTGTAGAATTTTACTAAAGTGTGGGACCTACGTAAACGTGTAATATTAAAAAAAATGTTTGCTTAAGACCGCACGACAGAAGTGAAAACCTTTACATCACATACAAAATAAAATGGTTTTAAAATAAATATAAACAGTAATATAGTCATATATTTTTCCAAATAAAAAAAATAGAAAAAATAAAATGTATTTACCTAAAATATATATATAAACAATCATATTTTTTTCATTTTCCATATTTTTCAAAAAAAAAAAAAAAAAAAGAAAAAAAAATAGAAATTAAACTATTTCAGAAAAAATAGATAAATTTATTCGCTTATATTATAATACCTTCCGAATAAAGTAGTTTGCTATGATTTATATTGGTTTTGTTATTTGCTAGACTAAAATTTTTTAATCCCCTGGGACTAAAATATTTGTTTTTCAAGGGAATAAAAGTGGTACTTTAGTCCCTAAAATGAGAAAGAAAAATACCTGTTTTAGTCTCTGGGGTACAAACTAGTATATAATGTACCAAGGGACTAAAGTACCACTTTTAATTCCCAGAGTGAAGATTTACTTGAGGGATTAAAACGCACTTTATTCTCGTGGTACATACGCTATTTTTTGTACCGCAGGCGGTTCGACATTCACAACTAGTAAAGAATATATTGAAAACTTAATTCCATCTTCAACATCAAACATGTGTTATAAACCATTAAATAATGTAGTAATACAGATTCTGATCTTAATAAACTTTTAAACATTTCTAATTGTAGTAATGTTACTAATAATATTAATCGAAGATAATTTATTTTTATTTTTATGGTATTTCGCTTACTGCGTTCTGTCATATTGTTTTTTAATTAATTTCAATAAATAAAGTAGTTCATTATGTTTTCTTTTGTTTTTGTTATTTGAAGGACTAAAGATTACTGCTTTTTGTTTTTGTTAATTTAATTAATTTCAATAAACATTTATTCACTAATAAACTCGCCTTCCTTCCTTTGCGAATGAACTTCAATGTCCTCGTTGACAGTTCCTTGAATATAAGCAACATAATATTAAATATTAATAAATAAGAATATAAGCAATATAATAATAAATATTAATAAATAAGAATATATGCAAAGTTTCAAACAAAACAATTTTCGGGAAAATTGATAAATTTATTCGCTTATAAAAGAGGTCTTGCTATATTTCCTCCCGAATAAAGTAGTTTGCTATGGTTTCTATTGGTTTGGTTATTTGCGGGACTTAAATTTTCTTGATCATTTTTGGACTAAAATATTTTAGTCCCAAGGGAGTAAAAGTGGCACTTTAGACACTAATATAAGAGAGTAAAATGGATGTTTTAGTCCCTGAGGTACAAATATACTTTTACAAAATTCTTGCAAGACAACTTGCCGATTCATACCGCAACATAAGATTGTGCAATTATCGATTACCTAGAGAGCTTCATTTGAGTACCCAGGCAGCAGACTGACGTCATGGTGACATCTTATTTTCGTCATACAGGACGTCATTTATCCTTTGAAAATTAACGTGATAATGACGATAAAATGACGTGAATATGTCATAGCACAAATGACGTCATATTTAGACGTCCTTTTCACGTCTAAATATGACGTCTTTATGACGTTTCCTAGTAGTCTTTATAACGTCCTTATGACCTTTTTATATCGTTGTTTTAATGTTACCTTTATCGTTATTTGAGACGTCACCATGACGTTATATTTGATATTGTTACTCCTTTGTAACTTTTCTATAGGAACTGTGAGTCACTTAATAAAACAAAATTAGAAAATGAAATAATTATAATTAAAAACAAAAAACAGTTTTAATACATGAAATGTTATTGGCAAAAAACATTAATTTACATAAATCCAACTGCTGCAAATGTGACCAACTTGTTCGTTATTAGTTTGTCTTTGGCACAATTTTGAAGACCATGAGTGCCGCCATTTTATACTATTTCACGAACCTGGGAACATTTTAGGAAACAGCCTATGAATGTAATAGCTATAAAATCATTCAAGAATAAGGAAAATATACATATAAAAATACTAAAAGTCACATACCTTATGCTGGGTTAATATTGATATAACTTTTTTCACTGACCTTCTCTTAACTTTTAACGACAATCCTGAATGCATACGGGCCACAATCCACGATGCATACACCATTACACATGGCCGATGCAACAATCCGTGATACCGTTTTAGTGCTTGCTCGAACGGCTCGAACACACACGAGCCATACTCCAAAGACCGATAACCACAGACAGACGCAGTCCTGTGTCACGTCGTATCATACAATCTTTATGCATTTTAAGCGCCAGATTTAAACGTTAAACGACCTAAGAAATGTAAAAAATAATTGTTTAAGCAATTCCATTTTCCATAAATAAAATGTATTGAAATCACATTTAATATAAACCTTAATTTAATAGTGACAATAAATTGACGTTACACTGACGTCGAATTTGTGACGTCAAAACCACGTTAAAGAAGTGACGTCATAAACACCTCATTTTTTGGTAAAATGACGTCGATGACCAAGAATTACCAAAAAATGTCGTCAAAATGTCGTCAGTCTGCTGCCTGGGTATTGGCACTGTACTCAATAAGCCGGTACCTGTAAAATATTGAGAATAATTGAATATTCAGAACCAGAAGAGAAAAAGATGTCGTATATGTGATCGCAAGAGTGATAAAAAACGAAAATGTCGTGCAGCAAATGTACCCGACCCATTTTTAACGGCTGTAGAGAATACGTTTGCAAGATTTGCATTTAGGAAAATGGAAAATGTTCAAAGTTTAATGCTTGTAGTTTCGTTAAAAATGTTTTTTTATTTTGTAATTTTTACTTACCATTACTTTAAATAAAACATAAAAATCAAAAAACATTTTTATTTATTTTATAAGGTTTTTTGGAAAATTTTATTTCCGATTATCCAAAAAGGCTTGAAAATGCCATATATTAAATTTATATAGACATTGGCATTAACAAAATAAGAATTTATAAAAATGTTCATGCACAAGCTTTAGTATAAAAAATTTAAAAAAATATTTTTCTAATACCTTCGAAATAACGAAAAAAAAAAAAAAAAAATTGTGTCCGTCAGACCCCAGAACGCAAATAACGTAAATATAAATCACCACGTCAGTTGACGGTTAAAATCACATACTTTGATAACTATACGAGGCAAGAGAGAGGTCCGACACGCCCAACATAGGGCGCGGCCATTTTGAACCCTGTGACACAGTTTACAGCTAAAGAATCAGATCGCTCACTCTGCGTCGGCACTTTGGATCTCAATGTTTTAGTTTATACACTGTGCAACTCGGATGATACAATATATGACAACCGCCTATAATAAAACAGTAGTCTTCTGCGTATCCTGAATTTGTATCCCTGGAGTGGATGTTATTTTGGAACTTTCAACTGGTCCGAGTGAGCTAACTGATTCTTTAGCAATAAACTGTGACTTCAAAAATAATATTCACTGACACTGACAGCAGCAAGCAAAATATCAGATGCGTTTTAATCATCCGCTTCTGCTTCCGGAATTGTCGGTTTAGTCGTTTTAACCTGTCAGATTAAAACAAGAAAACTGACAATTCCGAAACAGAAGCGGATGATTAAAACGCACCTATTAAAAATATTGCGCCAAGATGTAGGCAACACGTAATAAGGGTTCAAAATGGCGGAGTTTTCTATCTCCTTTTAAAAGGCACTCAGAAAGCTGCGCAGTGCGACCATTCTCCGTATAGTAAAAGAAAGTCCAAGTATGTGGTTAAAATGATTATTTGACAGGTACCGCTAGCGAGGCGTGTGTTGTGCGTAAGTTGTGTTGCCTACTTGGGTGGAAATTGAAAACAAGGTAATCTGTTTTAATAATCGTTTAAATATTAAATGAAAAAGGTTTGAATACTAGATGTTTAAAAATATTAGTTTGTGAAATGAGCACATGCGCTCTAGCTGTTGTATGCAACAATGGAATAATGGAACATTAAACAATGATGATGGAACTTTAAATTTAAGTATAAATACATATTCTCATTATAAATTAGATTTGTTATTAATTATTTAAAATATAGACAAATACAGCAAGTTTCTCCTATTCGCGGGTACATACAATTTGCTAGAAAATTAAGAATATTTCTAATGCCGAACAACTTTACCTGAGCACCCTTAAAAATAAACAACTGTCATGGAAGCATGAACTAACCCTTTAGAATGTTTTCAATTTATTTGTAATGGTACAAAAACTGAAACATTCATCACATTTAATTAAAAAAAAGGTTTAATTCCTAATTTAGCAGGTGCTCGTTATAGCCACTGAACAAGAAATTTTTAACCACTCCGATATTTTTTCTCCACCATTTCTCACAGTTTCAAATACACTAAAACCCACAATTTAACGAACATTTCAAAATAATATAAATTCTTCATACAGGTGGTCTCATATAGACAGCTTATTGATGTCGAGATATCATCTAAATGCTGCTCTTAAATTCTTACAAAAATTTCTTTGTGTACCCCGAAACAAATGGTTACGCTTAAAAATGGAATAGCTACCTGAATTCCTGCATCCGATCGCATTAAATTGGTTCGGTATGAGAGATACCGATGAATGTTTTGAATACTTGTATAATGCTCAAGTTTATGTCGTTACACGGTCCCAGGAAGCTGTCTAACCAGTTTGTTTAAATCCATTGAATTCCTGTAATTTGTAAAAATTATACTAATGAACTCGAGAATATAAAGTTACAAACTAATGACTATTTTGGAAACAGCACAATCATTGTATACTAGTACGTACTGTTTTAAAAAAGTTACAATATGTATTATAATATTTTCTTACGAACGTTCTTATTATACTTATTATTGATTTTTTTTTTAGTAAATTTTATTTTCCAATGTATTTTTTTTTGTATTTTCTCTCTCCATCCCTCTCTGTCGTGCCATCTTGATCTTTTGAATTTACAAATAATTCTGTATCTCAGTGACGGGATCACGAATTTACTTTTATATAAAAAATAGTAAATTGTCAAAATTAAATACTCACATTTATTTTTATGAAAATAGTATACTAGATATTGGGTTTCCTTAAAATTAAATAATAAATAAACACACAACCAAATTTATAAGATATACTAAAAAAAATCTTTGCAAAAAAATCTTCTCACAAAACACTTAATATTTCGGTATTAGAAATAAATTTGTTTGTATTTCGGGAACTAGCGTCATATAAACGTATTATAATTAATATCAGGGTGTCCATAAATACTCTTCGAAGAATGAAACCACGAAATCTGGAGCTGATTTTATGACGATTTAGCCTAAATTACTTTAATCCAAAAATGATTCCCAATGGAGCTCTTTGAAGATAGCTCTCTAAAATTGTTTTAATTGAAATACCTTTAAAACGGATTTTTTTTTTATATTATTTTGTAAATTTATTTATTTGCATCTAACCAATCAAATTTCGTAAATAAGATTTGTTTAATGTAGTCATAAGGGGGCTCGTTTAAGTGGGGTATTGTACATTTTTATTCAATTTTTTTTGTCGTTTGATAAGTCGCCATTTTGAAATGAAATTTAAAATTTTTTGTTATTTTGACATAAAAATGGTGCTCTTATCTGAAGTCTCCATGACCAACCGTTTTCGAGAAAAATCGACTTACCCTTTTCATGTCTTTACATATGTTTTTATTGATTAACAAATACATTTCAAAATTATGATAAGGTGGCCATGGAAAATAAACAAAATACCTAAGAATTGTATAAATACATATTAAACTGTTTTTACCCAAACTTTAGGTAGATACTGAAAAAAATGTTTTCAATTAATGACTGCGCTTTTCTGAAGTAAACAACTAAATTCATGTAAAAATTAAAGTTACTGTTGATACAATTTGTTTAAAAAAAATATTGACGGAATAATAACTGTTTAAACTATAAACTGCTGGTTCAAATAGTTAAATAATATTTTTAAGTGGACTGTATAAATCCTTTTATTTTAAATCCTGACTTTACAACATTCTTTTTAATAATTGTCATTTATTATATCATATATCACAAAGAATAATCACTGATAAAACAAATTTAAACAAATTTTTTTAAACATAACTACTTTCTTTGAAGGGTACCTTCAAAAACATAATTACATAATTTAAATACTACAACTAATTATCAGTGGAGTGGTAGAAGACAGATGTCTTATGGATCTTGTAATTTTTCCATTTGATGTAAGAACTTTGGCGACTCTTGAAATTCCGTGTTTACTGGGGAATAGCTGAGTGATACTTCCAAGAGGCCACTTATAAGAAGGTTACGTAAGAGAACTAATGAATTACTTATTTTTGTAGGTTCTTCTTTCCATTTATATTGAGCATGTAACTGGGAAATATAGTGTTTGGAAAATTGAGACCAAAATTGTTGACATAACTTTTGGACATGCTGTAACCTGGTTAGTCTGTTAGATTTGATCTCTTGTAAGTCATATTCAGATATTGAGCTTCTAGAGGATCCAATGAGAAAATGAGAAGGAGTAATTGGAAATAAGTCATTAGGATTACTTGACAGATAAAATAGAGATCTAGAGTTCAGGATACCTTCTACTTGAATACCTAGTATATTTAACTCTTTAAAAGTGACATTATGATTGATTAGAGCTCGCTTTAAATGATGTTTGGCGCTTTTTACAGCTGCCCCCCACAGTCCTCCGAAATTCGAACTATATGGAGGCATAAAAAACCAACGTATGTTGTATTGACTAGTAGAGTCGATAATATAGTTTTGGTTTGTGTGTAAAAAATGCCTAATAATTTGAGCTAGTTAATAGTTCCAATAAACGTACTACCGTTATCCCAGTAGATTTGAGATGGCACACCTCGTCTTGAGGTAAATCGTTTTGAACAAGCTAAACAATTCTCGGTAGTAAGACTGCTCACTAACTCTAAGTTAACAGCTTTTGTTCAGAAGCATATAAATACTTCCAAATAACATTTAATTAGCTTAACTCCTTTTCCTGCTTTATTTAAAATTTGAAATGGTCTAGCATATTCGAGTCCAGTTATTTGAAATGGTAAACTAGGTTTAATTCGACTATCAGGTAAACTAGCCATAGTATACACTAAAGGCTTAGGATTAAATTTAAAACATACAATACAATTTTTAACTGTATTGTCAAATTGCGACCACCAATTGGCCAATAAAATTGCCTTACAGAAGCTAACAACAATTGGAGTCCTGGGTGTAACAGTTGTTTGTGTTTATAATCGAAGATTAATCTTGTAAAAGAATGTTTAGAATCTAATAGAATTAGATGCTTAGTATCATACGGCAAGTACGTGTTTTCAACCGACTTCAAAAAAGGAGGAGGTTCTCAATTCGTCGCGATATTTTTTTTATGTATGTTCAGCGATAATTCTTTAACAAGGTGTCCGATTTCAATGATTCTTTTTTTGTTAGAAAGAAGGTACTTCAGGGGTGGTCCTATATACATATATATTCGGTCAAAATCTAATAATTGGGTCCATGAGAAAATCCTCAAGTTCTTCATTTTTTATGTATGTTTAGCAATAATGCTTTACCACCTTGACCGATTAATATGATTCTTGTTTGTTAGTAAGGGACTACCTCAGGGGTGGTTTCATATAAATTTGGTAAAGATATGGTGATGGCATCTGCATGTTTTTGAAGTCGGTTTTTTTTAATTTTTAATTTCTAATACTTGTTTAAGTGGCCACTTACACGTATGATGCCATTGCTATCAACAAATGGTGATAATGAAGACAACCTGTGTTTCTTATCTAGAAAATTATTTTTATTTAACAGAATTAATTCAGATTCATTCTAAGCCAATCGAACCAAAACGTTATTGGCATTATTTACCTCAGAAACTGAAATGCAGCCTGTTTGAATAGGTTGCTTATTACACTTGTTTTTTTAAATTATTAATAAATCTTATGCAAAGCGCTGTAATGCGTTTTAAATTAAGTACATCAGAAAATTTATCAAATAAGTAAAATATTTCATAATTGGTAGATTGCAATACGGTAGTTATTTTTTTCTTTAATTCTGATAATTTATTAAATGGAATAAAATAGTTAAACGAAGTCCAATTGAAAATGTTAGACTTAATAAATGGAGAGTATCTCCACCATAATGTGGATTTTAAAAGATTTTCTGGGGTTGCGCCTCGTAAAGCTAAATCTGCCGGGTTGTCTTTACTATTTACGTATCTCCAGCTATCTAAATTTGAAATAGATTGAATTTTAGCAACTCTGTTAGCTACAAAAATTTGTAATAAACTAGACTTTGTTTTAATCCAACTAAGGGCTATTTGGGAATCAGACCACATGTAAATTGAACCGGAAAATAATATTGAATTTTTAACTGATTCGTTTAATTGAGTCTCAAGTAAACTTGCACATATATCTAGTTTAGGAATAGAGATTGTCCTTAATGGAGCAACTTTACTCTTAGAACATAATAAATGAATTTGAAAATTACCGTGTACGTCTTTGCTTCCTAAATAAACAGAATCTGCATAAGTATCTTTGGATGCATCACAAAAACAATGGACATCGAACAGTTTATAACCTTCTGGAATAGTAGACCTACTAATATTAAAATTATTAAGGCATGATAAATAAATTTTCTAAATCTGAAGGAATTGAACTATCCCCTAATATTTGTAAAGACCATAACCGTTGTAAAATAATTTTAAAAGTAATTATAATAGGACTTATAAGACCTAGTGGATCATAAATTTGTGCAATAATAGATAAAATTTTCCTTTTTTAAACGTTATATCGGAATTTAAATCAAATTGTTTTATGTTATATTTTAAATTGTCTGATAGGAACCCATCAAATATCTAATGTTTTACAACTTTCATGTTTTCCAATATCTAATACAAAATTGAAAATATGAGTCATCTATATCAGATATAACTTGAGGCTATCTTAAAATAAAATTCCCTGACTTTAAAATTGAATAAATTTCTTGACATTTTATTTAAAGTTCTATCAAATTATTCGATCCTGTTAGCAGATAATCGACGTAAAAGTCGTCATAAATAGTTTGACATGCTTCAGGATATGTTTTAAAATGTTTTGTAGCTAATTGTTGCATACATTTAATTGCTAGGTAAGGAGCTGACCGTGTACCGTAAGTAGATGTAATTGGCCGGTTCTGGAAATGAGAAAGAGGTACAGAGAGAGGTAATTGGGTAATTAGTAATTATCCTAAGTACCCCCCACCCTTCGCGCAATTAGCAAGTACCTCCCAATTACATCATGTACTGTAATAAGTGCAATTGCACAGTAAGTACCACCCAATTACATCATGTACTGTAATAAGTGCAATTGCACAGTAAGTACCTCCCAATTACCATGTACACGCCATACTGTAATGATTGTATTTGCATAATAAGTACCTCCCAATTACCCACAGGGTATACATCTCATTACTTCATACATATTAAAGTGTAAGTACACTTTAGGTAGTAATTACTGTATGCAATGTAGTGTAATGAATGTTATCTAAGTGCCTCCTAGTGATTAATGTTGGTAGCACGTCCTTAACTCTCAGCCGGCGTGCCTAGAGTGCATAGCTTGCGTTAGAGACGGTCGTGCTTAACCGAAATATCGAAGTAAGGGACTAAGAAGGGGTAGCCTGCGCCAGAGATAGACGCGCAATTAGAAAGTACCTCCCAATTACAGCATGTACTGTAATAAGTGCAATTGCACAGTAAGTACCACCCAATTACCATCTACACGCCATACTGTAATGATTGTAATTGCATAATAAGTACCTCCCAATTACCCACAGGGTATACATCTCATTACTCCATACATATTAAAGTGTAAGTACACCTTAGGTAGTAATTACTGTATGCAATGTAGTGAATGTTATCTAAGCGTCTCCTAGTGATTACTGTTGGCAGCACGTCCTTAACTCTCGGCCGTCGTGCCTAGAGTGCTTAGCCTGCGTTAGAGACGGTCGTGCTTAACCGAAATATTGTGGTAAGGGACTAAGAAGGGGTAGCTGCGCCGGAGATAGACGCACCCAACTGAAATATCGAGGGAGGAGCTAAGAAGAGGTGGTGGAATTTTCTAGAGGATATATATAGTAGGACCCGCATCCAAATCCGTACAAATATCGTTAGCTTTAAGCCTATCGGGAGTTCTATCATCTAATATCGAAATAATCATAAAAATAATAAACATGTATAAGTGCAATTGTGGTTTAACATATACAAGGGTAGATAATTTACGTCGACATCAAAATAAAAGTTGCAAGCTGATATCTAACCGCATCGGCGAATCATCCGGAGGTACGAAGAGATCTACTACTCCCAGTAATGATGTTCCACCTGAAAAAAAAGCCCGGGTAATGCGAGTTCCACAAGTTCATACGCATCGCATCGTAGACTCAAAAGCCCATAATAGAAGATGTGAATCATGTAATGTAGATGTCCCTACCAATCAGATGACGTCGCATATGAGGAGTCTTGGGCATAAAGAAAAAGCCTGTGCAATTCATGCTGATGGTATATATTTAATTAAGAGCGCGTTTAAGTGCAGAATCGCAACTTACAGGCTTAAATGTGATGAAAAACATATAGATTATGTAACATTTTTTGATGCGATAAAATTAAGAGTATTGAAATTGTTAAAAGTTGTTCTGAAGGCCCATAATGCCATTAAAGTTAATGTAGAGGCCTTTGCTACTTATGCATTGGAGAGCCAAGATGTTTCTGAAATCAAATCTTTTAACAGCATAAATCGAATACTCGATTTGTCGACGGATTTGGATGCGGTATATGTAGACTTTAAGGACGCTGTGGTATCTCAAACTGCAGACTTTCAACATAAGGATTCAGGTATAGTAGTTTTATAATTCATAGTATAGCGTTTACTAATATATTACTAATTGTTTCAGGTTGGACATTACGGGAAGTACTATTTTTAGAAGTTAATATAAATAAGTACTCCCCATTGGGCGGCTGCTCGTACATTAAGCTCCCTAAGTTTATTGAAACCAAGAAGGGTGTAGTTAATGTCCAAAACAATGATGCGTATTGCTTTGCTTGGGCCATCACGTCGGCGCTATATCCAGCGAGGGACAATGTTCACCTAACGACATCGTATCCACACTTCGAGGCCGTGCTGAATGTTGATGGTATTGAATTCCCTATGAAGCTTAAAGACATTTCAAAATTTGAAGATTTAAATGACATAAGTGTTAATGTTTATGGTTTGGAACGTAGTTATGAAAATGGTAAGGTTAAATTCGAAATAGTAGGCCCATTACGATATTCCTCTAGGAGGTTAGGTCACCATATAAATTTACTATTAATAACGGAGGATTCAGGAAATAGTCACTATTGTTGGATTAAAAATATTTCCAGATTGGTATCGAATCAAGTAACTAGAAATGAGCACAAAAAATTTTTTTGTGACGGCTGTTTACTTTATTTCCGATCTGAAAGCATACTATTGCGGCACCAATTGCGCGATTGTAATCATATATACACCAGCACGCCATCAGTGGAGCTGAAAAAAGATAAACGCGGTAATTATGTACCTGAAAACATACTTAAGTTTCAAAATTATGATAAGCAACTTAGGGTTCCATTTGTAATTTACGCTGATTTTGAATCGATTTTAAAACCAATAGATACTTGCGAACCAGATCCGGAAAAAAAGTTTACTATCCCGACATACCAACATGAACCATATTCTTTTGCATATTTGATTAAATGTTCGTTTGATAATTCATTGACGAAATTTGTAACTTTTACGGGTGATAATGCTGGTAGCGATTTCGTGAAACGGCTAGAGGACGATGTTTTAACTATTTATAATACCTATTTAAAAGACGTTGTTCCGATGCATCAGCTGTCTAATGATGAAATAGATGATTTTAACTCGTCAACTATATGCTCTATTTGCGATGAGCCTTTTCAGGAAGGTGACGTTAAAGTAAGAGATCATTGTCATGTTACCGGTAAGAAAACACCTGGCGCCGCACATAGCAATTGTAATTTAAATTATAAAATCCCACAATTTGTTCCAATCTTTTTCCACAATTTGAGTGGGTATGACAGTCATTTATTTATTAAAGAATTGTATGGCGAAGGTGAGAGGACCGAAGTTATTGCACAAAATAAAGAAAAATATATTTCGTTCACTAAACCATTGTACACCCATAGCTATGTAGATAGAGATGGTATGTTGAGAAAAAATTACATAAAACTTAGATTTTTGGATAGTTACAGATTTTTAGCTGATTCATTGGCTGGACTGTCAGAAAACCTGCCATCAGAATTTTTTGTTGAAACAAGGAAATGTTTTGCAGAAAAAGAAAAATTCGATTTAATGAGGCAGAAGGGGGTGTTTCCATATAATTTCATGGATAATATAATGAAATTAGATCACCCCAATTTACCTTCAAAAGATGAGTTTTATGACAAGTTAAATAATTGCCACATAACTGATGAGGAATATGCTAGGGCTCAGAAAGTTTGGAATGTATTTAAATGTCAAACTTTGGGATCTTATTCTGATTTATACTTAAAATCAGATGTTTTAATGTTGTGCGATATATTTGAAAATTTTAGGGATGTATCACTTAAAGCATATAAACTAGATCCGGCGCAATATTATACATCTCCAGGTCTGTCATGGGATGCGATGTTGCGGTACACTAAGGTGGAGTTGGAACTACTGACAGATATAGATATGATTAATTTCTTCAAAAATAGTATACGCGGCGGTATAAGCCAATGCGTTGAAAGAAAACATATCGCCAATAACCCGTATTTGTCCGAATATAATCCTTTCGAGCCAAAGTCTTCCATACATTATATCGATGCGACAAATCTCTATGGTTATAGCATGAGTCAACCTCTGCCCACGGGAGAATTTGTTTGGTTATCGGCTGAGGAAATTAATCAACTCGATATTATGTCTGTTGATGATCTCGGGGATTATGGGTATGTTTTAGAAGTTGATGTAACATATCCGCATCACCTTCATGATAAACACGCTGATTTGCCATTTTTAGTAGAGAATATAATTCCACCTAATTCCAAAACAGAAATCCCCAAATTGGTTCCCAATTTAAATCATAAAGACAAGTACGTATTACACTATAGAAACTTCAAGCAGGCCATAAATAATGGGCTAATTGTAACTCAAATTCATCGCGTCCTCAAGTTTAAGCAGTCTCGTTGGCTGAAGAAATATATAGACCTCAATACAAATATGAGAAACAATGCTAAGGACACATCTGAGAAAAATCACTTTAAGCGCATGGTCAATTCTGTGTACGGGAAAACTATGGAAAATGTAGATGACAGGCGTGATATTTACCTTAGAACCCACTGGGCAAGTAAGAGAAATTCCCCAGGCGCAAACAACTTAATTGCTAGACCTAATTTTAAGTCTTGTTCCATATTTTCAGAGCACTTTGTGGCTATACATATGGGTAGAACTAAAATTTGTTACAACAAACCACTTTATGTAGGTTTCACGGTGTTGGAATTGTCGAAAGTGAGAATGTATGATTTTTATTACGGCACATTAAAACGACAATTAGGTGATAACATTTCCTTACTTTACACGGATACTGATAGTTTTGTGCTTAAAGTTAAATCAATAAATTTTTACGAATTTATGAAAGGAAATATCGAACATTTCGACACATCTAATTATAAATCGGATAATAAATTTAACCTGCCAGTAAGTAAACCAATATTGGGAAATTTTAAGGATGAGTATCCAAATCAGGCCATCAGCATATTTTTAGGGACAGGCGCCAAGGCCTATTATATTAGATCAGATGAAAAAGAGAGCAAAACCGCTAAGGGCGTAAAGAAATCCGTAATTCAAAACAGCTTAAACATGGTGGATTATCAAAAAATTGTAGAAGGTGGGGGTAAGATATTTAGAAAAATGAATACATTTAGAAGTCAGTTACATGATATCTATACTGAAATGAAAAATAAAGTTGCATTATCTTACAATGATGAAAAAAGGTTTATAATACCAAACACCGCTAAAACTCTACCGTGGGGACATAAAGATATTCAGGAATATCGTAATGGACCTCAAAATACTGTGGCTGAATTTAGATGTAGGGTATCCAATATTGTAAATAATAGTAATGAAGAAGATAAATTAGATTTACTTTTAAGACTATTAGAAGAAATGTAAACATAAATGTATGCATAAGTTTGTAATATATTTGTAACAAAATTACTTAATTTTTTTTTATTAATTTCCAACTATCCCTCCCCTACACTTCCTACTCATTATTATTAAAAGCGCTATTTATAATATATTGATATATTAAGAAAGTTTAAGATATAAAAGCTTTATTCTCGGCGAGTCTTCTACTCTTGCTTCTCCCCACTCTTTCCCCACTCTACTCGCTTTGTTCAGATCACTATAAATACTCATCACATGCATGCATAGTTTCATTCTGATTTAGCCAGACCGCACAGAAAAAACATAAAAAATGTCTATCAATATTGCTGACATAAACGCCAGAAAACAAGCCGCAAGCCGCACCCTTGCCATGTTAAATAAAATATGGGGGAAGGTCCAGCCTGATGCCGAACAGCAGGCCGTAATTGACCATGCTATGTTAAACAAAACATGGGGGAAGACCGGAGGTGAATAGCTGCAGCAAGAACATTTAATATTTTCAATATTGTAAATAAAGGTGGTGAAGAACCTATATTAGATTTACTGTTATTATAAGAAATGTAAATTAAGTTTATATTATATTTTAAAAACCTACCTTATTTGCTTTTATCAATTTCCACCTACCCACTAGTCACAATTAGATAAATAAAAAGTAATAAACATATCTGTTAAAAGAAAAAAAGAATTAAAACGGCCGAAGGCCGTTTTCGGGAGGCCGGAGGCCTCCGCGGGCCCGGCCTTCGTTGAGAAGTTTAAGAATTTAGAATTAAAACGGCCGAAGGCCGTTTTCGGGAGGCCGGAGGCCTCCGCGGGCGAAGCCCGCCCCGGCCGAAGGCCGGGCCCGGCCGCAGGCCGGGCTTATAGGGCCCGGCCGGAGGCCGGTTTTTTTTCCCCACTCCCACTCTCTCCCCTCCACTTTCCGATCGCTATATATACGGGAACAAGACCTGAGAAATTCAGTTTATCACAGCTCCTCGCTGAGTAAACAACTGGATGATGGGCGATTTTGATGATATTTTTTTTGGTCAGTTGTTTAGAGAAGCGATCCTCAGAAGGCTGGCCTGGCGGGCACAACAATTGGATCCGTCGGAAGAGGAGTTGGGCCCTTGCGACTCATCTTCTGCTTGCCCTCTGCCAAGGCCGCCATCACCTGCGGGGCCTTGCGATAGCACCACGCAAGTGGTGGATATCGACATCGGTGATGTCGATATGAGTGGCTACGAGTCAGATAATATATCGGTGATCGATATATCGTCTGATTCGGATAGCGATTCCGGCTCGGATTAGGGCGTATGCTCTAGCCGCAAAAACGGCCCTTTTCAGGGCCAACAAAAAAAAAACAAAAAAAAAGGTGCCATGAGCGTTATAGAACTTATGGGGACATAAAGATATTCAGGAATATCGTAATGGACCTCGAAAAACTGTGGCTCAATTTAGATATAACGTATAGGCTGGAGGCGCACGCGGGCGAAGCCCGCGCCCGGCCGATTTTCTTCTTTTTTCTCCCACTCCCACTCCCACTCTCTCCCCTCCACTTTCCGATCACTATATATACGGGAACCAGATCTGAGAAATTCAGTTTACTACGGCTCGCCGAGTAAACTATTTAATTCTTTTCGAGTTATTTTTTCAGTTCTCAGCAGTGTTTCAACATGACTTCAATCGAAGAGACGATCGCCGCAGCTAACTCAATCATTTCAATCGATGCTGTGGAATTCGATTTTGAGGAAATCTTCAAGGAGTTGACGGTTCCTTCACCGGTATCGCCGATGGAGCTGTCGCAAGTGTGCGACATCCCATTACCGGCCCCGTTACCGGCTCCTTTGCCGCTCCCGTCACCAGCTCCGTTACTAGCCCCAGTACCGATATATGATAGCGGAGACGATTTTGAAGCGCCCAAGAAGATCCGGGTCCTCAGCGATGTACGCGTTGATACGCTACCCTCGTCAGCCACATTGTCAAAGCTTGTCGGCACAATGGAAGATGCGCCCTGTAGGTCGAAGCCAACGAGACCGCGGGTGGTTGTGCCGAAGAGTAGAAAGCCGAGAGCCACCGCAGCGAAACCAAAGACCGCGCCAGTAAGGAAGTTGAAGGCGGTAGCCTCAACAAGTGCGGCGATACCAATCCCAATACCGCCCAAGGATGACGGCGAAGAAGACAGCATGAGGAGGAAAATCAACTCCGCCGCCACCGTCCTATTGAATAAGGAGACGCGGTATAATGCTGATAGGGAGCAGTTAAGTATCACTGAAGCGACACTAAAACAGCTGAGGATGGAGGTGGATGGTATGGCGAGAGATATGGAGGTTACCTTAGCGCCACTTCAGCGCGAGACTGAAGGATTGGCAGATGAAGATGCCCGCATCCAACGGCACTTGGTTGACTTGCAACGGCAGATGGATGAGACCATTCATCGTCGGAACAATGTGCGCCAAAGGCAGTTGGATGTGGGCATTGAAATTGCTAGGGTCAAAGAGACCCAATCGGAGTTTGAAAAAAAGAAGGGTGCATATGATATGATGCAGGGCCGGTATCGCGAACTTATTGAGCGGGCGCGCGTTAGGAGTGCGGACTACACAAAGTTTTTGGATCGCATTGTGTTGCATAAGGACAGGTAGACATTTTTTGGTATTTGTTAGTTTATTAGTCGTGGAGATATGCCTATAGGGGAGCTAACCACGTTAAAAAAAAGCAGCGCGCCATGAGTTCTATCTCCATATATTATGATTAGTTTATGATGATAGGCTAGTTGTAATATATAAGATGGTGTGGAAACGAACTCCCCAATATACTTCTTTACAGACTGCTGATGCTGCCGCTGTCGATGGTGATGGAGAAAGTATGGGCTACAAACAGTTTCTGGGGCACATAGTTTTGCATAAGGACAGGTAGACATTTTTTGGTATTTGTTAGTTTGTTAGTTGTGGAGATATGCCTACTGGGGAGCTAACCACGTTAAAAAAAAAAGCAACGCGCCATGAGTTCTATCTCCATATATTATGATTAGTTTATGATGATAGGCTAGTTGTAATATATAAGATGGTGTGGAAACGAACTCCCTAATCAGAGCCAAACAAAACAACAAAATTTTAAGATATAAAAGTTTTATTGTCGAAAGTCTTGCACTCTTAATTTTTACTATTTAATAATATAATAGCGAAATTTTAAGATATAAAAGTTTTATCACTGAGAGTCTTCCACTCTCGCTTCTCCCCCACTCTCTCCCCACTCTACTCACTTTTTTTCAATCACTATAAATACTCATCGCACATATGCATACAATCATTCTGCTTCATGATGTGCGATTCTGCAAGTGGCTCTGGTTTCAGCCCACCCGGACTATGTAGGACAACCATCGCATGGTTGTTTCCGACCACGTCGGAAGAGGAGTTGGGCCCTTGTGACTCAACTTATTCTTCTCCCCCTCTGGCAAGGCCGCCATCACCTGCGGGGCCTTGCGACAGCACCTCGCAAGTGGAAGTGGCGGATATCGACATCGATGATGTTGATATGGGTGGCTACGGCTCAGACGATATACCGGCGATCGATATATCGTCTGATTCGGATAGCGATTCCGACTCGGATTAGGGTGTATGCTCTAGTCGAGAAAAACGGCCCTTTTCAGGGCCAACAAAAAAAAACAAACAAAAAACGGTTCCTTTTAGAACCAGCAAAAACTAGCGGACTGCTCAATGGGCTAAAAATTATAATTTTGCGTCAATTGTAATTTAAAATTGGTCCCACTCAACATCTATCCCACCATATTTTTAATGGTAGAGTAGAAGATATTTCGTCTTCCGAAAAAATAATATAAGAATAACAGGAAACTATTATTTTATGTTTGAAGAATTATGTACAGTTTTAACCCAAATACTCATCTACTAGAATGGGCGTGAGCAAGAAAAATAGAACTTATTGCTAGCCCAGACAAAAAAAGTTTGCATTGTTAAGGTTCGAACTATCTATAACATCCCCCCACCTCAACATCCATCCGCCGACCTCTTAATAAAAGAGTTCCTATAGCCTCAGATATTCAGTTGTCTAAATTCAGCTTGAAGGCCCTGCGCTACTATGAATAAATTAAATGATACTTGTTCTATGAGTAAGCGCCTTACTTGTAAGATTTGTGGCGATAAGGAGGTGCAAATGGTTTTTATACCATGCGGGCATGCCGTATCTTGCGTGAGTTGCAGTCAATCCGTAGTTATTTGTATTATCTGCAGGGCGCCGATTAATGCTAGAGTAAAATTTTTTCTGACTTCCAACTTTCCGGAACTAGCCGAACTCAACTGAGCGCGGTGTAATGCAGGGGAGGTGGTAAATTCGTGGGTTGGTGGAGTGGAGGTGGAAATACATAACATATATAAGGAGGTCCCGACCACGTACCAGCATCAGACATTTAAGTGTAGCTGACCTGACCACCGTCATGAACAACCAAAATGAATACCAGGGTGAAGAAGATGAAGGAGTTAGGGAGATCATTCGTCAACTGGCCTTAGTAGCGCGCTTTGATGCCAACAAGCCAGGAATTGACGAATTTTGGGCCGCCGTAGAACGTGATGTAAGTTTTTAACTATTACCTTATGTTTATAAAATTACTACTCATTATGCTTATAAAATATCTAATCAATATACTTCTTTACAGGCTGCTGATGCTGCTGCTGCCGCTGCTGATGGTGATAGAGAAGGCGCGGCTGGTCTAGCTCAACCTGCCGACGAGGATTTGGGTGCTGTTGGTCCGGCACCACCCGCCGAAGAGGGTGCAGACGCCGTTGGTCCAGCCCCACCCGCCGATGAGCCCGCCAGCGACGACGACGATGAGGGCATTGAGGCTGATTGCCCTGGATCACCGACTTCAATAAGAAGGGAGCTGGCTGTATTTCAGGCCAGAGGCGGTAACCACTTCTGCGTTACAACCAGCTCCGTTATTGTGAAGTTGGTTATTCCTGGCATGGAACGGAGCAAACGTCTGTGCAACCCCTGCTTCCTTCATTACGAGCAGATGGATGTCGAAAGAAATCCAAATGCCAGGTACATACATGAGCATCAGCATTTTGTTGTAGAAGGGGGGGATTTGGAGGATCCGCAAACATGCGATGTATGCGCCCGATATATTTCCCACTTCTGCGACACAAATGTTTGCCCTGTATGCATCGGCGCTTGAAATAAAGGAGTCAGGGGTTGCAATACGGCGGCTTTGTTATGCATCCAATGACCCTCTATATATTAGTTTTAGATTTAATTTGTATAGTTTATTATTTAAGCTTTATGTATATATTTAAGTGTAAGTTATTTTATTATTGTATATGTAGTAGTTAATAGGAAAATAAAACTTGTTTTTTTTTAATCTTTATTTCATTTAATATCCATACTAAACAATATCATTTATATTAATCCAAGAGTTTTCTTGCTGTGGGAATCCCAACCACTTCACCAAGGCTTTGTCCCCTTTCGTCCGAATGACCTTTTCCACTAAATAAACATCTTTCCACTTTGTTTTTAATAATTCCAACTCATAAAATGAGCCTTTAATCGATTGACCATTCATATCTTCTAGAATGTATGTTACGGGGTATGTGCTATTTATTTTTCTTATTTTGAATAATTCAGTTGTATAGTTAGCAGTATACCCTTTTTCAAATATGCTTTTATATTTACTTATTCTTACGACATCGCCGACACGATATTTCGGTTTTTTACGCCTTACTTCATTTTTGTTTTGCCTATATTGGTTGAGTTTAGTTGTCGGCAGGACATCTATTGGCTTCATACCTATGATTGAATGCGTGGTGTTATTATACTTATTAATGACGCCGTTTATAATATCTATCCAATTGTATTTCCCTCTCATAGCCATTTTTTTATATAATAGGGATTTTATCGTACGAATCACACGTTCTGCCATTGACGCTTTCATTGTACTATAAGTCGAATAGTGATTTATATCATATGTTTTCATTACTTTCCCAAATTCCTTGTTATAATATTCTGTCCCTTGATCCGTTTGTAGATTTTTAGGATGGTGTGCGCAATTTTGGAGTATATCTAAAAAGGCATTTCTAACATGTAAGCCTGTTTTATTTTTTAATGGTCTCGCCCACACATATTTCGTATAACAGTCGATGACAATTAGAATATATCTGTAACCATCGTTTTCATCTTTATAACTTTGCATATCAGCCAAATCACTTTGCCACAAGTCGGCATATCCTTTTACAATAGTCCTTCTCCTGGGAAAATTTCGACGGGCGGATCGGTGGATTTCTTCAATTATTTGGCGTTTAGACATTCTTTCCAATTAAAATACAATTTTTTATTCAAACTTTTCGATCCTTTCTTCCAGTCCTACTATAATTTTCGATAAAACCGACGTATTTTGCCCAATACTTGCTTTGACGCTTTTAAGGTCTCGAAGAATTTCCGTATTACACTTAAATGAATCTATCGCTAAGATCAGTTAAACGGTTCTCTAATATTATAGTAAAACTTTTTATGCCTTTTATTTCACTTTCCAAATTATCAACTTTAGTAATAACTTTTAAAATATTACTTTTTGTAGTGGTAAGTATGTCCTCAAAAAATTCTCTATTGTGCTTCACTATTTGTAACATCGATTGGTATTTAACATTAACATCGCTAATACTATTGC
Source organism: Psylliodes chrysocephalus (assembly GCA_927349885.1). Taxonomy (NCBI): domain Eukaryota; kingdom Metazoa; phylum Arthropoda; class Insecta; order Coleoptera; family Chrysomelidae; genus Psylliodes; species Psylliodes chrysocephalus. Next base: position 47,441,879 of record OV651821.1, read on the forward strand.
TTGACACAGTTCGATGTTCAAATACTAATTTCTTAAGTTCACTCTGCTGTTTTTCGAAATAAATTGTAGCTTCGCGTAATATGTTTTTAATGGATTCCGCTAAAGCTTTTAAAACGAGATCTTTTGCTTGCCTAGTAACATCGTCAACATATCCAACTGTTACAGCGTCGGTCGATTGTTCTGGCTCTCCAAGGTTTACCAACCGTTTGGTTTGCATATCATAATTACCGTCATCTGTTAATTTGAATCCAAGACCCCTTTTTTCTCGAATAATTACTCGTTGATTTTTCTTTTTTCTTCCGAATTTATCTACAATGTTTCTTGAAGACATTCCGTTTACGACTGACCTCTACAGCGCATGTAATTAATATATTATTCGCTCTTCTCTTAATTCTTCAATTATTGATAAAATTTCATTATCGTGCCCAGTATGACCGGCTTGCTTTGAACTCCATAATAAACGCAATCTAGCCACCAATTCTCTCGGCTTGTTCCAATAAACATATGTGGGTTTAGAGGTCATTATTTTTTTGTATTTAGGTATTTTTGAAAACCCTTTGCCCTTTACCTTTGCCGGAGAGAACAATGGTCTAATAATTTTTCTCAATTTATTTACATTTTTGTTACTTAGCCCTTTGGACTCGTCATACTCCTTAAAGGCCGCTCCGGTAAGTTGTAATATTTCCTTATATGTGTTCTTAGTCGCATTACTTACTTTCTTAGGGCTTCGATAAAATAGTAGCTCATATAATTCCGGATTGCCGCGGTAGTCAGCAACTCTTCTATCCCCATCCCAAAACGAGATTTTGCCATCAGAAAATTTTACTTCTAAATTCCCAACCATTGTTTTCATGTCATTGTCCATATATACGCCGTACCGAGTATCATAGTGTTTATTACCTCGCGATATTTCTTCTAAATGTTTATCAATATATTTTTTATCATCATCATCATCATCATCATCATCATCATCATCATCATCATCACCGTGGTCGGATATTGCATTTTCAAAACTTTCTTCATATTTTGTCGAGTCCGGTGATATTGACGCGAGTTCCCTTTTTATGCCAGATCTTTCTTTTTTAGTGTTAGCGGGGTTTTCTTCTTTAGTGTTAGAGGGGTTAGAGGTTGCGGCTTTTGAAATTGTTTTCAACGGTTTCGTCAGCGGTTCATACATTTTTTCTAGAGCTTGTAGAGTTTCAACGCGCCCACTTTTTAAGGCATTAAATTTCTGTCTAACCGAATCGGAGACAGCAGCCAGCTCCGATTTGACGTCGAAATGTTTTTTATTGCTATACATTTTAATCGCTGAAACCACCTACCGCCTTGGACGCTACTTGGAAAATAACACGTATTGCATTGTTTATGGGTATATGAAGCTATCGAATCCTTTCTTATATCTACCGGCGCTTATATCTTTATCTTTATCGACCACTAGAAATCCATGCTTTTCACCCCAGCATTCAGCACACATTTCCTGAAATTTTTTAAAAGGAACATCTGGAGCTACATGGTCTGAGTATATGTGATGAAGGTTTAAGTCATCTTGTTTAAACATAATAATTAGATTTGCATTGTCTCTAATCAATTGTTTCGGAATCTTCGAATACGTTTGAGCCAAATAAAAACAATCTATATTTCTGTGTCGCCCCATACTAAAATATGATCTAATAACATCTTGCTTTTCACAAATCACATCATCAAATATAAATATAGAATTCGGTTTGGCATCTACTGGTTGAATTATATCTTCATTATTGTTAAACGTAAAATAACCCAACCCTTTTATCGGCGTCAAAACTTCATGCAAGTATTCATACTTCTTCTGGTATAAAGATTTTGAATAAATATATACGTTTTCAAATCGTAGCCCATTTGGTTGAATGAGTAGTGATAACATCACATTTGTTTTACCGCAATTTGATGGTCCTATTAGAAGGCCGCGTATTGTATCAGGCAACAAAGGGCCGTGTCTGGGAACCTTATTTTCACTAACCCCATCACCAACTTTTTCATCTAAATTCTCTACACAAATACTATTTTGTACTTTGACTATGCGCATCGTTTGAATGTCTTTAGCTATATAAGCGATCACCTCATGTAACATTCATTTAAATGCCTAGCGTCAAACGAGTGCGATCTATCACTAAACGTTATTCAAAAAGAAAGTGTGGAAGAGGGTTTGTTAATTCCCTAATAAATAAATTACCATTTGAACTGCACATACCGGGGTACCAATATTGTGGGCCAGGTACGCGCTTACAAAAACGTTTAGCACGTAACGACCCCGGAATAAATGAATTAGATAAAGCCTGTAAATTACATGATATTGCTTACTCTAAAAGTGCAAACGATTTGAAAGCTAGACATATTGCTGATAAGGACCTTCAAGAATTAGCTTGGACTCGGTTTAAAGCTAGCGACGCGTCAGTTGGTGAAAAAGCAGCTGCCTGGACTATCACAAATATTATGAAAACAAAGCGAAGTTTTGGTATGGGCCATAAATTACGGTCTAGAAAGCGGCGTCGCGGAACAAAAAGCAAAAAACGAATTGCTTTCGGTAGAGGAATTGTCAGTAAGATTAAAGGGGTATTAAAGACATATGGCGGACAGAAAATGGGGGGAAAAACACTCAGGAAGATGGCTGCATCATCTCTCATGGCTGCCCGAAAATATGTTAAAGCAGCCGGGGGAAAGAGAAAAATTATTATTCCCCGTATTATACCGATACCAAAAACAGGTGGATTTTTACCATTAATACCTATTTTTGCTGGATTATCTGCATTGGGGAGCTTGGCAGGAGCGGCGTCCGGAATCGTCAAAGCAGTGAACATCGCTAAAACAAATAGTCAACAATTAACAGAAGCTAATCGACACAATAGAACCATGGAAGCCATCTCTCTAGGAAAAAACGGTAAAGGATTATACTTAAAGCCCTATCGAAAGGGGTTGGGCCTTTACATGAAACCATATCGGCCAAAAAACTCGTAAGTTCACTACCTCGAAGACCTCTCAGTAATTTAGACATACAATCTTTTGCCAAAAGATTCAAGATTCCCTACTTTCGAGGTGTGTATATGAGAGATAGTTTACCAAACTGCGGGCCACTAAGAAACGAATCAGCCATTGTCAATTTGGATAGGAGTAGTGGGCCAGGAACACATTGGGTCGCTTACAAGAAAAGAGATGCGTCATTAATATATTTCGATAGTTATGGTGATTTACCCCCACCTTCAGATTTAATTAGTTATCTGTATAAAGGGCGTTGGCCGGTATCTGAAGTTCACTATAATTATAAACGCTACCAGAAGTTTGATACTGTCTTATGTGGACATTTGTGTTTGCAATTTCTTCTCTCTGAAGAATGAATACCCACGATGAAGAACAACCTAAGGATTTTTCTAAAAATGAATCTATTGACGTAAATGATGGTCCGACGGTATTTTTGAAACGCGGGTCAATTGACGTAAGCGATGATCCAACACCAAAACACGTAATTTGTTGTTTTTGTAAAATTCGAGAACTGAAAATTGCCACTAAAAAGCGAGTTTATAATTTATGTAATCGAAAATAGATTTCGAAGTCAGTGTGACATACTTCTTAGCCATGTCAAGAACATTTCATTTGTCGTCCATAGCGTCAAGCATTCTCAGCAATGATTTTTTTCCGCCCATCGAATTGGATGTTAATAAACAGTATGGTCTTGGATTAATAGCATTTTATGCCTACCATTCTATCAAAAATATCACCTCAAAAAATAATATCATCTGTTTAGAGGTGGTAGACCCAGAAAAGTTTTGGGCAGATGTGGTGCAGCGAGAGAAGAGTTGGGCCGAGGAAGGCAGTGCACCGAAAAAAATTAATGTACGTGTGGCACCCGGCGCTTATGAGATTGACGAAATTAATAAGTTCGTCCAAAAAGCTATATATGACTTTCTATATCCGGATACCAAAACTATTTTAAATCAAGGAGAACTTGATGATATGTTTAAATTGTCGGCGAACAACAACACTCTAAAATGTGAAATTTCATCTAAATTTATAATCAACTTTGATTGTGACAACAGTATAGCTAGCCTCTTAGGATTCGGTAATTCGAAGTGCCCGCCAAGGCCTCAAGCTTATGTCTCTACAAGGCCGATCAATATTATGAACCTCCATCTTGTTCAATTGGATTGTAATATTATTTCTGGTTCCTATATAAATGGGAAAGAAGCCCACACCCTTTTTTCATTTGACATAGACGTTGAGCCAGGATACAAACTGACGAAGGAACCTCATAACATTATTTATCTACCAGTCATACCTACCGGTCGGCAATACCTAGACAACATTACTATCCGAGTTGTAGACGATAACGGCGAGTTGATTGACTTTGGAGAGGAAACTATCAATATCACACTCGAATTAAAAGAGATAAACTAATATGGGATTCTGCTTCAAACCACGATATTCAACTAGCGCCCATTTAAATAATCATATAAATAGAATCGAAGGGAAAAACATGAACATTCGTCGAGTAACTGTAAAGCGAAGAAGACTTCTGTTGTCTAATAAAGATTATAAATTTCTTCAATCTATTGGATTCCATATAAGATATTAAATAATGGCTGTTTATGTAAGAAATGAGATGTTGGACGTATTTGAAAAGCCGATCGTCGATAACTCAATCAAAAGATGCGATGGATATATCCACCCGCCTACGGGATCGCCAAATTACAAACATTCTGATACAATCACCTTTACGATCAATAATATGGACCTGAATCTCTTAATTTGCGATAGTTACATCAATATAGTCGGAACATTTAAGCCAAAAGAGGTTAATAAAAAGTGCTATTTGGCCAACAATGCTCTTCCTGGCCTATTTGAAGAAATTAGATATGAAATGGGTGGACAAAAGATTGCTGAATGTCGAAAACCCATTATAACGACAGCAATAAAAAATATGGTGTCATATGGTGAAAAACATGCGAAATTATTAGAAACATCCGGTTGGGGCCTCAGCGAAGAGAATCAAGTTTTGGTTGATTCAACGAGTAATACATTTACAGGTAGAATCTTATTAAAACATCTATTTGGTTTTGCCGAATCTTACAAAAAAGGGATAATAGGTGTTAAGCATGAGATGACTGTAATAATTGCTCGAGCATTCGAAAATTGCTATATAGGAGAAGTCGATGCGGACATAACTATCACTAAAATGGATTGGATAGTCAAACATATTACTCCCGAAAATGATGCGGATGTTCTCATGTATAAAAAAATTAATGACAAACATTTGCAATCCATTAAAATACCACACCATAAATGGGATCTTTATGAATTACCTACTCTAAGGCAAACTTCTCACGACATATGGGCGATTAAAACCACTACATCCATGGAACGACCTAGATATGTAATTATTGGATTTCAAAATACTTCTTTTACTGAGAACAGAAAAGAAGATGTGACGGCGTTTACGGCTGCTGATATAACTAATATCAGATTATATCTAAATTCTGAAGTTTACCCGTTAGAGCGTTGGAATCTAGATGTCGGGAAAAAGTTGGATACTCCCGCTTATTATGCTTATGAAGATTTTCAGCGAAGTTACTACAAAAAGGAAAATCCTGAACCGATGTTAGGCCTGAATGGCTTTAGAGCGAACCCCCTATTCGTAATTGATTGCAGTATGTATCCAAAACCAATCAAATCTTCAACTGTGGATGTCAAGGTTGAATTCGAAACACGTAAAATGCAGTTTCCCGCCAACACTAAAGCGTATGCGCTTATTATTCATGAAGCTCTTATAAGTTATAATGCACTAGATGGCACTGTACACACCGAATATATGCCATTGTAATTCATATACTCTAATTTACTGTATCCAAACTTATACCTGTGTTCACTTTTAACAAAAATAAAAGATGTAACCTTTTTTAAATAAAAAACATTTAAACTATGTATATTGTTTTATTTATATTTTAATCACAGATAGATAGATAGATATATTATATAAGTAATCGCTAATCCATTTCATCATCTGCCTCATCATCAGCCTCATCGTCTGCATCTTCATCTAAACCATGTTTACTCCTTATTTGCGGGGTGATGTATGGTAAGGCCTCGTTCAAAAAGCGTTTCAAACTTAGGGTAACCATCTTCTCACAGAATGTATCCAAGTCCAGCTCACATGCATTATATTCGCAGCAAAGACTGCTGCCTTTACAGTATTTCTCATAACAATCGTTTTGAAAGGCTACAGCTTCTGGAAACAGCCATACCTCAGCGTCGTAATTGATGGAGTGTAATGCATCCATCGCCAGTGCGTCCAGTTCCTTTCCAAGTCTGCTTATTGCTGATTCTATGTCGATGGCTTTAGGCCAGTGCTCTTCGGAATACATCATCCACATATCGAAATAATCTGAAACAATATTTGACCGTTATTAAATGAACAAATATGGGCCAAGTTATACTTACAATAAAATTGTAGAAATTCTTAATGAAATATTGTGTTTATTAGATATCTATATGTGATTAAAAGTAAAAAAATATTTACAGTGACTCTACCATGGATTTAACTAATTGATTGCTGGCCAACTAGATCGATTCTTATATGAGACCTAGTAGTTGAGTTGTAACACGGCTTTTCCCCTAAATAGACCATGGCATATTGACCAGTAGAATCATTTATCATAGCAATGACTTCGGATGGCATTATTTCAAAAATGCGCCTCGGTAACCAACACTGGAAAAGCTCCAGCGAATGTCGATCAATTAAATGAATAAGTAAACATTTACCATACCTGGTATCTTTGACCATTATCGTTTTAATAATATAAAGTTGACCTATAACCAATGACTTTAGTTCTCTTTGGTCCAATATTGTGGGCCAGTCTCCAAGTAATTTATTAACCGCATCAATTTGCGTTTGAGCCATAGTAGAATACAAATAAATATTTTTTTACCTGAATAATACACACACAATACTACACTTGGTAACTATTTGGAACTTGTAGACCTTTTAAATTTCACGATTTTAAACTGATTTTATTTGGATGCGGATCCTAGTATATATCCTCTAGAAAATGCCCCCACTTTTTCTCAGCCCTACCCCGATATTTCGGTTAAGCGCGACCGTCTCTAACGCAGGCTAAGCACTCTAGGCACGACGGTCGAGAGTTAAGGACCTACTGCCAACAGTAATCACTAGGAGGCACTTAGATAACATTCATTACACTACATTGCATACAGTAATTACTACCTAAGGTGTACTTACACTTTAATATGTATGGAGTAATGAGATGTATACCCTGTGGGTAATTGGGAGGTACTTATTATGCAATTACAATCATTACAGTATGGCGTGTACATGGTAATTGGGAGGTACTTACTGTGCAATTGCACTTATTACAGTACATGATGTAATTGGGTGGTACTTACTGTGCAATTGCACTTATTACAGTACATGATGTAATTGGGAGGTACTTGCTAATTGCGCGAAGGGTGGGGGGTACTTAGGATAATTACTAATTACCCAATTACCTCTCTCTGTACCTCTTTCTCATTTCCAGAACCGGCCAATTACATCTACTACCGTAAGAAACTGTACTTAACCGATACGTTGAAAACTCATCTTTCTGGTTTTTACGCCATAGAATTTGTTGCAAAGATCTGTGATCTAGATGCATTAAAATGCAACGATACATTTTCGATACATCAGCTGACACTACATACCTGTAAAATCTAAATCGTAACAAAATGTCAGTAATATCATTTTGTAATTTTGGCCCGACATACTGAATGTCATTAAGAGACTATCCCGATGAAGTGTGTAACGGTTAAATCCGTTTTCGTTATTTGACCCAGACCTGTTCTCGTTTCTGAAACCAACATCTCTACACAAACGTCATTTGTCGTTTATGTCTTGTGTCAAAACTTGGATTGTCATTTAATTTTTATCCGTCGACAAACCAGTTTAATTATCGAATTTTAATTTGAACTGTATCTAGGATATCCGATGTACTAGTTGTCTTAAATATTTTTAATGGCCGTCTGATTTTAAAAAGGTAAGTTTACTACCGATATTTTGTTGAATATATATTGTAATGATTTCATCATCACTCTGTATAAATGTTTTGTATAATTTAGATGGTTATTTATAAATATTGTTCAGGTCAACTATTAGAAACATTTTACGCTCCATGGTAGTTAAATCTACATCATTCAATGTCAATTTGATAATTTATAAATGTTTATTAAGAAATCGTCGATCGTAGTTTGCAAAATCACACTGTGTATTTAAAGCATGAACCACTTTGTATATAAAATAGTCACAAAACAAAGAGACATATGAAATGTCATAAAATTACGTTAGCAACAAATCAGATTCTGCATTCTGAAATCTTTTTGACAACCAATCAAAATTACAGGTATACATTGAAATTTGAATTATGAGAAACACTTAAATTAGAATTTACACAACCATTAATAATTTTGTACATACTATCGCTGTAAAATATTTATTTATACGTAAAAATAACATTCACGTCAATAAAATAATAATATCTAAGAAAAATACGTTTGACAGAAAAATATCATAACCGTGATTGGTTAGTTATAAAAAAAGTGAGAGATTGAAAAAAAACGGTTGCTAGGAGGTTGTTGACCGGCGGATTGGACCGGATGACAAAAAAAAGGTTATGGTAGAAAATTTTGCGAATTAATTAAATTAAAGCATATTGGAGCAATTAAAAGGTGCTTAAAAAAGTTGAATCTAATGTACTGGAAGCACTAGTACAAATAACACAGTCAGAAGCTATAATTTGGTGAGATAAATCTATTAACTATTTACCTTGTCAGGGTCCCGTATGTGTTATCGCATACCGTTATAATAGTCACATCTTGCCACTGTGCACATAAAGCCGACTTTCGTGTGCATGAAAATACATTGCTGCATCCTATAAGAAAAATAATATTTGATCTTTAGACGTTATATTCTATTCACGTGAATTTATGGTAGGAATTTAGAAGTTAATTCAGAAGGCGTTTTTCAGGCTGAACGCATCTAGCGTTCAGTTGAAATTAGTAAATCTCCAAAATAAAACAGAGACTGTCTATAATTTGGTATCATCATTCGAATTAGGGTGATATAAGTTCATTGAATATATTTTAAAATAATATACCCGCATATTAGTAAATAAATATACTGTATGTTAAAATTAATACTTACCAATTACATAAAATTATTCGAATAATTTTCACAAGTGCACTCACGGTGTTAAAAGGTCTCCATTTCGTAATAGTTATTTAACACGTAATATACATTGATACCAACATTCGAACGGAATTAGAATCTACCGTGAGTGAAACTGATTTGGTAATAGATTTAAGGTGGTAGTTAACCTTGTTTTTTTTTTTTTTTTTTTTGCATTTTATGATAATATTATATGTCCATTTACATCCAAATCATTATTATAGTTGTTGTGTTCTGATTCGTGTTTCATTATATAAAAAGATTTACAACTAAATAACAATTTAAAAAAAATTTGGTTAAGACATCTATTGGTGGGTAGTAAAAGTTCATCACAGAAGAATAAGATAGATTTGCAGAATATAGCAGAACACCTGTCTGAGATTAGAATCTCTACTCTTCGACTAGCTACAGACCAGGCATAATAATAATAAAAAAAAAAAATATTGAATAATAGTCCAGTCAAAGAAATTTAAAAAAAAAAATAAAAAAAAATAAATTCATATAAAACTCAGGACAAACTAACAATTGAAACCAAATAAATTAATTCCCATATATTATTAAATAAATCATTACAATATATATTTAGTACAAGAATGTCTAATTAAAATGTCAAATTTGAAACATAACCTCAACATGAAAACACATTGAAAATCACAAGATATCACATGTTTTATATAATTTCATATATTATTTTGTTTAAAATAGATAATATGCTTTACTATATTTAAATATGTTAAATAACACTTTTTCTTTACCTATTAAATTTGGTCTCTGTGAAGCTATTCATTTAATAATTTAAATTATGCATTTGATAGTAAAAAGCATCTTATTTGTTCCTATATAAATTTTCCTTAATTCCCTTCTTGATATTTTTACCTTTTTCCTTGTAGCCTTGCTATATATAGATGGTCTTATGTCTTAAAGAAATTTTGAAGAATTGATTTAGATGGTTCGATAGAAACTATATCAAGGATTCAATAGTAACTGTCTCTACATGAATTTTAGAAGAACGTACAAGCTGCTTGTTAAGAATTTTGGAAGAACGTAGAATACATCAAGAAGTTTAGTTCACAAGTGGGACAACTAGCGTCAAAAACAGTTCTTAATTTCGTTGTTAAACTGTCTCTCAAAACACCATGATGGGGCAGGAAATATGAAATAGAAGTATTCTCTGAACATTCAACATCGTTGGAAAGTTTGGTGATACGACCTAGGGATTTATATTCGTGAATAAAATCATAATATAGTTTCTTAAAATTGTTATCATAAAATTTCGTACTAAATGTCGTACTAATTTTTTAAGCTCCTCTGTCATTTTTAATAAAAACAAGAGTTCGTCAATAGGCAATGAAATAGAATCAAATCAAAACTTAATTTGTTAAAAAATAAAATAGCAATAGAATTTAATAATACTCAGTTGTTCAAATACAATACTTACATGTCAAGCATAGGTTGACCATGTAGAATAGTTTAATAGCCAAAAAATAATTGTCCTTATATAATGGAGAAAATTGCCTTCCAAAATGATAAAGGAAAATAGACTAAAATTGAAATAAATTGTGTTAGTAGTTCAAAATTGTCAAACCCTAAAGGTATCTTTCACTGATTAAAAATACCTTATATTAAAAACAATAGCAACTCTTACAAAACATGTATAATCTAAAAAAAATTTTCCTTAAATAGAACAAAGATACTTTTTATACACTTTAAATAAATTAAAAATAGCAAATTATTCGTTAAATAGACTGATAATAATATCAAATAAATAATGAATAGACTGTTAAATAGCAAATAAATTGTTAGATGACCAAGTACAACTTTGTTTACTTTGTTAAATAGCTTTAAAAACTGCCTAAGGTATTTTCAAATCTGCAAAGAAATACCCTAAAATCCTGAACTTATATATTAAATTGTGATTAAATTGAAAAAATACTTTAAATTGAACGCTTTTCAACTATCCATTCGCCCATCTCAATAGTCTCAATACTTATACAGGGTGTCTGTAAAAGGTCTTTACAAAAACATACCACATATTCCTTAGACCAAAATAAGTCGATTTAAGTAAAATTACCTTAGTAGAAAGTTGCTTCGTTTGGGCTCCAGAGGGCCTTGAAGTTACAATTTTTAAATCGTTTTTCCCATATAAATTTAAAACGGCATATGCAATTTCACTGAAATTTGGTATATTGGTAGAGTTTTATGTGGCAAAAAAAATGGTATTAAAATTTTGTCCGATAATAATACTTAGGCGTAGAACTTGATTTTGGCACCTTTAAAAATTCTACGCCAATGGAAGAAAAGAATTTTGAGTATGAAGTTTAGATTGCGCAACTCATTTACTTTAAAAAAGGTACTCCTGATAAGACTCGATTACTCCCATAGTTTTGACGAAATTTGCATTTTAGTTATTTTAGAACATAAACAATAATTATTAAAATACAAACTTTGTCAAAACCATGAGAGTAAATCGAGTGTTATCAAGGGTACTTTTTTGTATTAAATGAGTACCCATTCCAAATTTCATACTCAAACCCCTTTTCTGCCATTGGCGTAGAATTTTTAAAGGTGCAATTTAAAAAATCATGTTCTACGCCTATGTATTATTATCGGACAAAATTTTATACGATGAAAAACATAAAAATTTACTTTTTTCGTATCTTCTTCAACACCTCTAATCGAGACTTTTAACAAAAATACTCGATTCTTGCCATGTACGATTTTTTGAGGAATATTAATTATTTGCCTGCAATACATATACAAAAACATTTATTGTTGGTTTCCATAGTTTCATCTAAATAAAAATATTGTCAAGTTTTAACACCTAATCTCTTGTTAACTCAATAATTAAAAAACAAATGCGTGGTTTATTAATATGGCTGTACAGTATACCAATGCAGAATATACCGATATGTTACTGACATTAGGATTTTGTGAAGAAAATGCTCGAGAGAGTGTCAGGTTGTACTCTGAAAGGTTTCCAAATAGTCGTGTACCTAGCCACCCAACTTTTGCTGCTGTTGAGAGACGTCTTCGGGAGACCGGTTCCTTTGCTCCCAACACTGTTGATAATGGAAGAGAACGTTTTGTAAGGATTCCTGAAGTTGAAGAAGACATTTTAGAACGTGTTGAAGAAGATCCAGAATTAAGCACCAGACGAATTGGAAGGGAACTAGGAGTAAGTAAAGATGTCTTTCATAAAGTGCTTAGAGAACAATTGCTATATCCATACCATAAGAAACCAGTACAAGAATTATTAGTCCATGATCCTTAAATTCGTTTGGGATTTTGTCGATTTGTTAATATGCAAAGATAAAGAGATCCAAACTTTGTCAAGAAGGTTCTCTTTACCGATGAAGCGGGTTTTACAAGAAGATGTATAACTAGTACCCATAATGAACATGTTTATGCCGTTGAAAATCCGCATGCAATAGAGGTAAATCATTTTCAGCACGAATTCAAAATTATTGTGTGGGCTTGAATAATTGGTAATTTCATTGTTGGTCCTGTCATACTTCCACGAAGATTAACTGGAGAAAATTATACCACTAGAGGACAAATTATTTCCGGAAATTTTTTCGAGCTCATGAATTTTCTAAAAATATTCATGAGCGAGAAAAAATTTTCTGATATTAATTTGACCTCGCGTGGTATTCGGTAAGAAAATTCCACGCCGAATTATGGTTGAAAATTAAATATTTTTAAAATTTATTTTTCGTTTCTCAACAATGCAAATTATTTTCTCCAAGTCACCAGTGAAACATAAAAGGTGTTGTCGCCTTGATTGTTAAGTTGTCATGGTAACTAAGTGAGACCCTAACCTCGAATATAATTTCAGTTTTGAAGTTGTCAAGCGGCCCGACGTAAAAAAATGTTTCGCTGCAATTATTTAGGCCTTCAAATTGCTTATTTCCACTCATTGTAGTTGCATGGGAATACCATTTGAAAATAGAAAATAGTATATTCTTTAATTTTACGTAAGTTTTGAATAACTACAAGTGGTAGAAAATTGTTTTTCTGCGTTTTTATTAACATGCGTTATGAGCGCTTTAAAATGGTATGAAATTCATAACCAGCGTCAGCAAGCATCAATCGTAGGAGGCTGTGATCATTGTATTTTGACAGTTCAAAACATTAAATAACTCGCGTTTTGTTGCGATAAAGAATATTGCACAGCAAGTAAAACCAACAAAATTACCTATTTGTTTAAAAATGAATCGATTTGAAAATCATACGCTATGCAAAATATGCGTGAAATTGTCTGATGTAATGATCAATCATTGCACCATGACTTACTTACTCGGATTAATAGAGGATTGTGGCTCCAACTTGAAAAACGAAAATTTGTTTCGAATTGTCCACGAATATTTGCACCTAAACTACGCAAAATTCAAAGTGCTGAATGGGAAAAAGGTGAATAAATTAGTGTCTAAATATTATATATATTTTATTAGACATAGACACATAATTCAAAGCATTCAAAGTCCTACATTTTCGCCATTAAGAAGAAAAGAAGTGGCCGAAGAATATAGAAAACACCTTAGCATTGTAACTAAAATGTATTAAAACTAAACCTTTTATGTGAACAAATAAAAACCAGTCTGTCAAAAATGGTTATTGTAAACGTCAAAAAATTTCCAGTATAATTCGCTGTTGGGTACCCCACGAGAAAAAAATTTCCACTAAAATACCTCCGTTGCCATGGTGATCTGTCAAAAACACGTATTTTGATTGGTTCAAAATTACAGGTGTGGAATTTTCTACAAAATACGTTTCCAGAATTGTTAGAAGATTTACCTCTCCAACTTCGGAGAGATATGTGATTTATGCAAGATGGAGCTACACCACATTTTTCTTTAAACTTTTGAAACCACTTGAATAAACAATATCCACACAAATAGATAGGCAGAGGTAATGACGCACCTGTAAACTGGCCATCACGTTCTCCAGACCTAACACCGATAGATTACTTTTTATGGGGACATCTGAAATCCACAGTTTACAAGGAACCTGTAGAAAATAAGGAACAACTCTGGCAACGTATTCAAGATGCAATAAACAATCTTAAAGGTGATGAAGAAGTTATGGAAAGGATACATTTTAATTTTCTTAGACGAATAAATCTTTGTTTGCGTAAAAATGGTGAACATTTTGAACAAATTTTTTTAAAATCTCTATTTTGATTATGTTGTAAATAAATATTTTTGTGAAACCTATACACTCTAAATTATTAAAACAGAAATTTAGCGAAAACCATGAGAGTAATCGAGTCTTATCAGGAGTACCTTTTTTAAAGTAAATGAGTTGCGCAATCTAAATTTCATACTAAAACTCTTTTTCTTCCATTGGCGTAGAATTTTTAAAGGTGCAAAAATAAAGTTCTACGCCTATGTATTATTATCGGACAAAATTTTAATAACATTTTTGCCACATAAAACTCTACCAATATACCAAATTTCAGCAAAATCGCATATGCCGTTTTAAATTTATATGGGAAAAACGATTTAAAAATTGTAACTTCAAGGCCCTCTGGAGCCCAAACGAAGCAGCTTTGTAATAAGGTCATTTTACTTAAATCGACTTATTTTGGTCTAAGAAATATGTGGTATGTTTTTGTAAAGACCTTTTACAGGCACCCTGTATAAGTACTATATATTGGGACTATTGAGATGGGCGAATGGATAGTTGGAAAACGTTCAATTTAAAGTATTTTTTCAATTTAATCACAATTTAATATATAAGTTCAGGATTTTAGGGTATTTCTTTGCAGATTTGAAGATACCTTAGGCAGTTTTTAAAGCTATTTAACAAAGTAACTTGGTCATCTAACAATTTATTTGCTATTTAACCGTCTATTTCACTATTTATTTGATATTATTATCAGTCTATTTAACGAATAATTTGCTATTTTCAATTTATTGAAAGTGTATAAAAAGTATCTTTGTTCTATTTAAGGAAAACTTTTTTGTGCTGGTCGACAGGACTTCTTCTTAATTTTGTTGTCGAAAATTGAAAATAAAAATTCTTGAAATCCGGTTCGATTGAAGCAAATTTTGTTTAAACTGTTAACTGCTGGTTCAAATAAGTAGTTAAATAATAATTGTAAGTGGACTGTATAAATAATTTTATTTTAAATCCTGACTTGGCGACATTCTTTTTAATAATTGTTATTTATTATATTATGTCACAAAGAATAATTAAATTGTATCTACACTGATAAAACATATATAAACAAAAGTTTTTAAACAATAACTGAAAGTATTAAATACAACATTAAATCTAAAGCAGTTGCTCCACATGACGGCCATCCGTTTCTATGCACAAATTTATTCGTTTCTGTAAAGATCACCGAGTTCTTGCAAAAATTCCAATATTATTTCTAAATTCATTGCAAGCATTCTGAATTCGTCTTCAAAGGTGATTCCGGAGACCTCGCTGGCCAAGCAACGGGACCGCCTCTTCCTATCCATCTGTCTCGGTAATTATTGTCTAAAAAGTAACAAATATTCCTCCTAAAGTGAGCTGGACAACCATTATGTAAATATCATAAGTTCTGTCGAATATTTAAATTAGTGTCATCCTATAAATCTGGTAAAGTATTTTGTAAGAAGTCAAAATAATTTTCGCCATTTAAAAGATTGGGCAATTCTACAGGCCCAAGCTGATTTTCACCAACGACATCTATCCATCCATTGATGCTAAATCTTTCCTGATGTTTAGTTTCTTATATAACATGAGTAGTAGCTTCATCAGAAACCAAAATGTTTAAAAAGAAGTGATGATTTTAATTTTTTTCCATTCGTAACCAAATAGAAAAGGCCACACGGGCAGGCAAATCACCATCATTAAGAGCCTAAACTTTTCTTAAATGAAATGGGTACAAGTTTTCCCGATGGACACATGATTTAGAAATATTAGGATTCATTGCAACTAATTTTCTTGTACTAATTTCAGCATTTTCCTCGATTTTCATTATTCCTCGAATACATCAGCATGTCTACCAGTTTCGTTGTTACTGGAAATTACAGATCCTGTTTCCCTAAGTCATTGTTAAAGAACTGTGATTGTTTTTGAAGCAGGATATCTCCTATTTGGAAATTTCTTGGCATACCTACGTAATGCTGCCAGCTCATTACATTGCATTTCATTATACACTAAATGCATTTTAGTAATTATTCATTACTAAATCGAACCATCTTTTACTATTATATTTTAGAAATTAAAATAATTCTAAACAATAAAAACCACAAAAGTTTCTTACATGAAACATTGGACATTTATGTAATTGTTATTTCGTTTATTTTCAACAACCATCCTATCATAATTAATTTAGAAATTTATTTGTTAGTCAATGGAAACATGAAAAGTTTAAATCGATTTTTCTCGAAAACGGATGGTCATAGAGACTTCAGCCAAGAGAATCATTTTTGTGTGAAAATACCGAAACTTTTCAAATATAATTTTAAAATGGCGAATTCTTAAAAGAAAAAAAAAGAAAATTATCTAATACCCCACCCAAACGAGCGGCTTATGACTACATTAAAAAAATCCTATTTAAAAAATTTGATTGGTTAGATTCAAATAAATAAACAAAATAATATAAAAATCCGTTTTGAAGGTATTTCAATTAAGGAGGTCCTTTCGCCACTAATGTTAAATAAAAAATATTAGATTATGACTAAAATTATTTTTTTTCTAATAGTTAATTAAAGTCCTTATTTATCTAATAGTGAATTTTTAACTATACCTTACCATGCACATTTTTGAGAATGTTTTTTTTTAAATATGAGTATTTGTACAGTGTCTTATGAGAAAGTAAGACCTCAACAACAATTTTCCAATTATAATTAAGTATACTATTATTTATTGATTAGATGGAGTAAAAAAAAAATAAAAATAGGGTTTTTGAAATATTTAGGTTTTGTTTTTTACAATAAAATATATAGGTTACCGTGGAATTTATTGAGAAATTAATATTAAAAGTTCACAAAAAATTTTCAATTAGGTTACTTGAATTTTTTTTAGTTTTTTTCTACTCCATCTAATCAATAAATAATTGTATAATTCGAGAATTGTTGTTGAGGTCTTACTTTCTCGTAAGACACTGTACAAATACTCACATTTAAACAAAAAATCTCAAAAATTTACACCGTAAGGTATAGTTAAAAGTTCACTATTAGATAAATAAGGACTTCAACTATTAGAAAAAAAATTAATTTTAGTCATAATCTAATATTTTTTATTTAACATTGGTGGCGAAAGGGGTGGCAAAAGGACCTCCTTAAACCGATTTTAGAGCGTCATCTTCAAAGAGCTCTAGCTCCCTTAGGAAGCATTTTTGGATTAAGGTAATTTAGGCTAAATCGTCATAAAATCAGCTCTAGATTTTGTGGTTTCATTCTTTGAAGAGCGTTTTTGGACCCTCTGTAGAGTTACATACCTAAATAAACAAGTCGTTTTCTCCTGATAAGGAGCCATCATCATCAGTTTGCTTACTTCCCACAGAAATAATAATCGGTTATATTGTTTTCTCTACTATGACATGTCTTATAGCATTTTACTAATGCTCCGGTAAAATTTTTGATATGGAGTCACATATTAGTTGACGAACATCTTAAGGTTTAAATGTTGTATTGGTTCTCGCAACATATCCCTTCTTTTGAGCCCAGATTACTTGATTGGGATGAAGTTCACAGTGATAAGGTGGTAACAGCAACACTTTAACTCCATGTTCTTTTGCTGTTTCATCTACACTATACTTTTTAAATTTTGGTGAATGTTGTTTACATAACTAAATAACTGCAATAGCTCTTCTGCCACTATTTCTTTGGTTATTAGCGAATCAAACAGTTTTTGCTTTTCCAATTGGGGTTATATAATGGCTTTTTTAATCTTGAATAGTAACTGATATTTTCCATAATTATTACAGAATTGGTCGGTGATAAATCTATCATTTAACTGAAATATTCCTCAAAAACCTTAGCAGTCATTTCTTCATGGTAGTCTTTCATAGAATTTTGGGAAAATTTCTAATAAGGCTCTATACACAAATTATTTATTTCCTCCAATATGAGTGATACTTAAACGGCGACTTTTAAAATTTGGAAATTTTAATCCAGTAGACAAACTTTCTATAAATGCCTTACGAGCATTTATAACCTGTTTATCTTAATAAACATTTTTTTCAAAATGTCCTTTATTTATCCATGTTTCGTCCAAATAAAAAATATTTTTGTCTTCTCTTCTTAATTTTCTAATTTCCCTTAAATATTGTCTCCTTCAACAAATAATTTTATTTTTGTCTATGAGCGCAGATTTTCTATCGTTCTTCTACCAAACGAGGTCTTATTCATGTAAAGTTTTCCACAATTTGTCTCTTTTAACGTTTGGCAAAGTTTAGTCTCCATTAATGTCTACTTAAAGTTTATCCAAAGTAGGTAACTTTTTTGTGAATAAAACGAATGCACTTTTCTTCGGATCAGTAGTTTCATAGTACCGTCTATTTGAATGGGTTTTCTCGCAGTTAACGTTTTAGTTGCTACTGTAATACTTCCATCCTTTCGTTGCTTTAAAAGTCCATAAATGGTTACTTCTCCAACTCCGGTCATATTGGAGCACTTAGAATCTATATTCCGAACAGTACTTTTGAAATGTTAATGTACAAGAACGTCATGTACTATTAAAATTTTTATATACAAGAGCGCCATATACATTTGACACTAAAGTTTTCATATGCACAGTTAAATTGCAATTTAATTTCACAAAAGTATAATTAGACGTTTGTGCAATTTTTATTGCACAAATTCACTTGATCAATATCACCTTTTATTGCCTGTTATTACAGGAATAACAATTCTGCGTGTTACAATCCTAGGACTAAAGAAACAAATATTTAAATCGTAAATAAATGAATTTACAATATGCATAACATTTTCTGTCGATTAGAAATTTTAATTCTTTCTAAGAAAAGTGAGAGCTATTTAAATTGATCTTAAATTGTAAATATTTTCTACCTGTAGAGATTACATACTTATTTTTGTTAATTAAAATACCAAGAATTTAAATAAATTGGTATTTCTAAAACTTTTTGGAAGAATGTCAAAGCTTTTATTTTGTAACAAATAATACTAAACTTTTTATTTCTCCGTCTCTGATTAATGATTTTATATTGGGGTTTGTCTCCTAAGTCATACAAATTTTG
Source organism: Psylliodes chrysocephalus (assembly GCA_927349885.1). Classification (NCBI taxonomy): domain Eukaryota; kingdom Metazoa; phylum Arthropoda; class Insecta; order Coleoptera; family Chrysomelidae; genus Psylliodes; species Psylliodes chrysocephalus. The sequence goes on from OV651821.1 coordinate 47,461,318, forward strand.
CCACCATTCATTTTCAAATAAACATAGTATTAGTATACGTGTTCATATTTTGGTTTGTAAAGTGTATTTCCGGATAGGTAAAACGCCTTTTGGAAAAGGAAGAAAATTCTCGATTACATTTTTACTTTTTTGGGTTTGTTTAAAAAATTATTTCCAACACAATTTTAGTTTTAAAAAATCAAGGATTTATTGAAAATTTTCAAAAAAATTATTTTTCTTCACAGTAAAGTGCCTTTTATGTTGCATACATGACCAGACGATTTAAAAAAACTTGTTCAGTATCACCATCTAGGTTTTTACACCTTTAAAAATCATCTGCCAACTATGATTTTTTATATATTTTATCAAGATAGTTTTTGGATACCATATACATCAAAAAGTTATTTGAAAAAGTTGCTAGAAATAAAAATATAATTCCTTATCCCAAATTTCAAAAGTATCGTCCAAAACATTGATCTTTCATAATAACAAATTAAATGAAAAACACAGTTCTAAACAACTTTTCTTAATAATTTTTGGTCATATCTGCAAATTAAAGAAAATTAGGTTTTTTGAAAACACATCCTTGATTTGTCAGAACTGAAATTACGTTAAAAATTAGTCTTTAACCAAGCAGTGGAATCTTAAAAAAATTTAAATTTTAATCGAGAACTTTGTACCTTTTCCAAGAGTCGTTTTACTTATCTGGGGGCACACTGTATATATTTTTTAATATGATTCATTATTTTGGTCCCATTTATATATTATACGATGTTGTAAAAGTAACTTCTCATACTTTACGCTTGCTCGAGACTTTCTTATTAAATTAGAACACAGCGAAAATATTCGGTTTTCAAATAAACATACGGACCCACAGAAAAATAATATTTCCTTTTCGAACAAAAAAAAAGAATTACGTCATACCTCTCCATTATCTTCCATTATTCAGCGTTCTGCCGTCGGGGCCTCAAACGCCGTAATCAAATAATCCACGAAGGGTCTTTTCTTTGTTGTTCCTGATTATGGTGTCGATTTCTTTTTATCAGCTACGACATAGGAGACGGGACCCTGAAAAAAGGGACAAATTGATGGACTTAGTTCTGTGATAAACCGCACTCGAAAAATTAATTTCGCCAACTAATGAAATCAAGAGGTATTGTGAAGAAAACTGTTTGTTTGGGGTCCTGATCGCAAAGGGAAAAGGAGAGTGTTTCCAATGGACTCAATTATTTCGAGCACGTTAAAGTTAATAGCTATGATAAGCGCAGAAAATCCGAGATAGAATCTTTTGAAGTTCAACTACGTTAGATTCAATCACTCCGATATTGTGTATGGCCCAAATTTAAATCATAACAAATGTAGGTGTTTTTAGCTGGTACAAACTCGTGTGTTAGGCCTTATCTGTGGGCTTCGTGAATAAAATAGAATTTCATCTAGTTTACAACAGATAGGGTGGATTAATTTACAATGAAGGCGTTTCCTCCAATGCTGTCTTTTCTATCATAAATTAATCATTACTAAAATTCCAACACATCTTCATGAAAAAATGCAATTTCAATATCAAACACACTTATTAAACCTCAGATTTATTAAAGTTTCATGAATGTTGGACTATTGCTTGAATAATGCATAGTTTTATGTGTTTTTTTTTGTATGCTAAATTAGTGTACCGGCATAAAGTTCAAGTATTTTTTTATATTCTTTTATCTAATTTTCTTTAGATTAAAGAGAGCGAACTTTGCCTGTAGCTCTACAGGATTCCTTATAATTTTAATTTCTTTTGTAATTTAAAACCTACTTGTTATTATTATACATAATATTACGTAAAAAATTACAAATACTCAAATTTTCAATAAACCGTAACAAATGTAGTTGGATTAGAATTCTGAAAATCTATCGGTTATTGATCCGAGAACGAAGTATATAAATTATTAGAAAATTAAAAAAAAATGTCTCTCTCGGAATGGATTCTAATCCACACATTCTGCCTGGCTAACTCAGCCATATGGACATTTTTAGTCTGGATTTGTGTTAATTATTTTAACTAACGTCTTCTAACCATTTATGGTCTTATTCAACTCCTCTTTTATTTCTTCACGCCTCTTACAGGATACTCTAAAAAAACTAATTTTTTGACGCTTTTATGATTCTCTTATTTATTATGTTCCTATACAAGTTTTTTCTTCTTCTCCTTTCTCAGCGTCTAATCTTTATTTTACTGGACAAGTTGTCACTTTCATCTTTTGCATTTCCTTTTCTTCTATTGAATTACATTCAACAAATTACATTCAACGTAATCCAATATACATTTAGCATTTAGCCGATAAAGAAGTACTCCAACAGATCAGTACGTCATAAGCGTCATCCGCCCCTAATTGGTTAAAAAATCATGTCCTTAAGCTTGCTTAACGACTCATCTTCTTCTCTGAAGTACAGCTTCATAAACCGCCAAGCACACCACACACGTTTGCTGTGATGCAAAGGGACGCTGTGCCACCATTATATAACATAAAGTAATTTTAAATAACATGGTTTAATTTTTGTAAAATATGTAAAAGTATGGTTCTATGTTAATTTTATAGTAGTATTAAATCAACTCATTTCCATTCGTGTTTAAATAAAAAGTGTTCAGTAAGAGGTGGTGGTCATTAAATTTAGTTATCTACAGCTTCCAGACCTTATGGATCACACAGCTATTACAAACTTTCTTTATTGATACAGTCTACGAAGAGTCAAAAGTCAAATTTCGGTCTTATTTTGTATGTGGAGGAATACAACGGTGGAAGCCTTATATGTTTCTGCACATATGCTACTTGAAATAATATTACAAATTATTTTTTCTTCTAGGCATAATGATGGACCTTGGCGGTATGTCTCATGCCTATTGAGAGCTTGGTGGCACTAGTTGATCCCCTTCGATTTTGAGTTTGGATGTAGCAGTTTCTTTGTAACCTTAGATCCTGGAGTCCTGTAATTCGACCCATGCTCTGCCATAGATCGTGAAACCCTGGAATGCCTGGTACGGACCTGGATTTGGATAGCTCTCACAATTTGGACGTGTTAGCCTCTGAGATCGATGCTGATGGTGGCTCTGGCAAAGGTAGTACGATCTTTTTCTTTTTTTTTCATCTTCTTCTTCTTTTTCTTCTTCTTCTTCTTCTTTTTCTTCTTCTTCTTCTTCTTCTTCTTCTTCTTCTTCTTCTTCTTCTTCTTCTTCTTCTTCTTCTTCTTCTTCTTCTTCTTCTTCTTCTTCTTCTTCTTCTTCTTCTTCTTCTTCTTCTTCTTTTCTTCTTCTTCTTTTTCTTCTTCTTCTTCTTGTGCAGTGGCAACGTCTTTTGATTACACTGTGACAAAATATTATTTATATCTCAGGTTTTTTCAGCAAAAAAAATTATACTAATTTTCTTAATTGCCTCAATATTTTTATTTATATTTATTTGGTTATTTATTTTTATTTATATTTTATTTATTTTACTTATTTGTAATTATTTTTATTTATTTTTTTTTTACTTTTATCTTTTTATTTATTTTTGTTTAATTTAAGTTATATAATTTTTATTTACCTATTTTTATATTTTTTTTAATTTACCTATTTTTATTTACTAATTTTTTATATTCTTTATTGTTTTAATTTTTATTTTCATTTTTACTTTTATTTATTTAATGAAACTTCAAGTGGTGACCAAACTTCGATATGTCGTTTTTATTAGTTCACTCCTCATATTTTTCATGTCATAGTAAGTTTACTTTAAAATTTATTTTACCATATAAATTCGTATAATATATTGAAAATTTCTAAATTAAAATTGTTATAACTTAAAAAAATAATTTTTCCTAAAAGAAATTTATAATTTTCTGAGTTAAAAATAAAAAGAAACTTCAATATCATTGAATTTTCAACTCGCTATGATTTTTTCAATTCATAAATATCTCCTCTTTTCTAACCACCCTAACTTTGTCAGTTTTAATAATACCAAAAAATGTCAAATATTATTTTTATGTAAAACTTTATGCTTTACAATTTTTAATAAAAAATTTTTTTATAGCACCTACCTATTTTAAATAACCTTAAAAAAACACTTTATTTTCTTGTTTTTTGACATTTGCCGGTGCTTGAAAAACAAAATTTTTTTACATATCATTTTCAAATACTCTAAAGTGACTTATATCAAAAATTCCTCTATTTCCTCCAAAATTTTGATTGAAAGGTCTATTTGATTGGACTATTATAAATATAATAAACTATTATAAATTTGGTATTTTTTTTTTCGAACTGAATTAATTATTAATTAAAACTGGTATTTTTTTATCACAGAAATAATACTATTTATTTTCTGGCCATCAAAATAAACAACATATGTTTCATGAAATAAGCATACCCTCTTGTTAACACATAGGCGTAGGTTGAATTTAATAAAATCCAATATAATATCCCCTATTTACTTATATTCTAATTATCCTTTTTTTTTTTAATTTCGTGTCATCGGCATTGACTACTAAGGCCATTAGCCTCGTGTTCTGGGTAGGCTTTGTTACTGTTTCCCAGCGCCACTTTAGAAATAGCACTGTTAATTAGAACCCAACAGTTATATTAAATAATTAAATTAAATAAAAACAGGCAGAGACTCTACCACTGAGCCACCCACCCCCCAAAATTATCCTATTAAATTTATTTAGAAACTTTACCAACTAATATTTAATATACACTATAGGTATATTTCTAAGGAATTACATTTTTTTCTCGGAAATGACGTTTTACCCATATACAGGGTATAACGATAAATTTGTGTTTTTTTATCTTATTTTGCAACACCCTGTGGAATTTATTAAGAACATTTTATTAATACTGCGAGATAGCTTCATCTTTTCTCAACATTTTCGTAAAGAAATTATCTTGATAACTCTATCATCAAAGATTATACACAACTTTATATGTAACAAGTTTTTATGGACATTTAAAGCAAATGAAAGCAAAGAAAACACTACTTACATAAAACTTAGTGACATTTAAAACAACTAAAACCTAAGAAAATATAATCTAAATAACACAGGTTTAGAAAAAAAAGTTCGGACTATTTGACCAGACTATGGGATTCCTAGGTATTTTGGCGTCCTGAATCCGATCCCGGGGCCAGTTTTGCCCCATTACATCAGAAAACCCAGATTTCAAGGTCAATTAGAGGTTAAATTGGTGCTTTTTCGGAACCGGCCCCGGGACAATTTCTCAAGCGATCTGTTAAGTTGAAGGGTAACTGTCTAGGTCATGAATTTTTTTCTTTTGTAAACCTGTGTAATCTTTAACAAGTTCCCTCTCTTAAAAACACTTAATAACGAGTATTTCCGCCTCTATTTCTAATAACTTCTTCACAGCGACTAGGCATACTTAAAATCAAGCGACGTATTTGGTCTTGCTCAAATGCATCCCAAACTTCTCTTAGGTTATGCTTCGAACGTACTTTTCTTCTTTGATAACAGAGATATCGAAATAATTTTTTTACAAAAATGTTGAGAAAAGATGAGGCTATCTCGCAATATTAATAAGATGTAGTGTTTGTTTTTAATAAATTTCACATGGTGTTGCAAAATAAGATGAAAAAACAAAACTTTATTTTTACATCCCGTATATGGGTAAAATGACATTTCTAAAAAAAAATATACCTATAATATGAAAAAAAAAAAATCATCGAAATCCAATCAACGGTTCAGAAGAAAAATAGCTTCAAACTTATGGTATATTTAAGGTGGTGCGTTAGTTTCGGAGAATAGTATATTTTAATCTTTACTACCTTCTAATCTGATAAATTTAAAAAATATCCATAATACTCTACCTATTTAATACTTATATATTTATAACACTTCTTGGTATACATTTTATTTTCTCCTTACTCTTCTTTCGTTTAATTCTTCAGGTCCATCCTATAACTTTAATTCTTCGTACTCGTCTTGCTCTGTGGAACTTTCTTGTTCCCATTATAATTTACTTGTCTGACGTGGCATCTGGCATGGTGGCGTTGCTCCCTGGTAGAAGGGCGTTGCTCTCTTGTAGAGCGGTGTAGCTTCTTGTAGAGTGGCGTGCTCCTGGTAAAATAGTTTTACTTCTAGTAGAACAGCATTGCCTCTCGGTAGAGCGGTCTCGCTTCCATTCTTTTCATTCTTCCATTCTTTTCACATTGTCCTTACATCAGTGGGCGTTGCTTACGGCTGGTCGGAAACTACGTCGACCCATTTGTCCCTAAACTTACTCCAATTTGTGGCAGCGCTGTGTGTGGCTCCCTTTCATCTGTTGTCCTGTCCCGGACACGACTTGGGAGTGAATTGGGGAAAACCCATCGATCCATTTTCCCAAACTTTCGTTTGTTTTCTTCCTTTTCTTCTCCTAGAACTCTCAGGAGTAGTTTCTCCATTTAAATGCAAAATTTATGTGACAGTTTTACTTTTTAGAATGTCAAGGCTACCTTAGATAATGCTCTAGTTCTATGTAAGCCATTGACTAGAGTTGCAGCCTAATTGTTTGTTTTATTGCGCTTTTTTTTAAATATTAAGTTAAAACATTAAAAGATACTTTTTTAGAATTTTTATTAAATTCTATATATTTTTAAATAATAATAACAAATAGGACAAAAATAGCCTATTCACAAAAAAATTTCATTAGGTTATTTATGTGTTCGCAATTCCTATGAGTTTTCTGTTGGTAACTGGAGGAATGATCCCTCGCATATTAGTTTGCATTTACTCCATTCTAAATTTGGACAATACTTTTTAAAAAATAATTTATATTAACACTTTCTATATGTGATTTGTATGTCTCCACTTCAACATTAATTATTATTTTAATAATCTAATAATTATAATTGTTTGTAAACCTTGAATATGTAAACTAGTATTTAAATAATAAATGTCCAACTTATACAACTAAACGGAGGATTCCATCCTAACTTTTTAATAAAAACTGGCACAAAGGAAATAAATAATTTTTGACTTGTCATAAGAAATATATTTGGGCTACAAATTACGAGTTCAAAGACAGAATTCGCCCCCCGAAATAGAAATAAAACACAGATATTGATAACTTATCACCAGCGCCATCACATACACACTATAAATAAGGGAAGTAATTATTTTTTTTACTTATTGCTTCAGTGAATTATGAGCTAGGGGTAGCGCAGAATTGGTTTTCGACTGGTAATTTTGTAATGTCTAAAGCGACATTTATCGGAAAGTTTTCATTTTCTCCCAATATTTATGGGGTTTTAGATAAAGACGGAATTTATGAATAGTTTTTGCTCATTCAGGCATGCTGAGATATGTTATACTGTTTTGATGGGTTTTATAAACAAACCACTACTCTTTTTTCGATACACGTAATATTAACGTAAAAGATAAAGAATGTCATAATGAAAAATGGGCAAGTATTGGGAATGCCATTTGAGTATATTTTGAAAATATTAAAGTAATTATATTTTAAGGAACTGTTAATAATATAAAATATTTTTTGCATTCTTTTCTTTTAGTGTTGCATGTTATCACCAGGGTTGGACATAATTGGTAAAACATCAATTTTTTAGTTTTAATAGACAAGTAACAAAAAAAATGTTTATGCAGGTCGATTTTGTTTTTTCATAACTATTTAAAGTATAACTAGTTGTTTCAAGTAACAACAACATAATTGTATATAAAATACTTATAGCATTTTATGATTTTGCTGTCTTGTGCCAGATTTTCCCAATGGTTAATTTATTTTTCGGCAACATCTTCCAACACTTTTTCGTTCCATTTTCTTTTCGATGTTTTCCAGTCGCTTGCACGTTACGTATTTGACATCTCTATTTTGTTCAATCTGTTCTGTTAAATTTGTTCTGTTTAATTAGTACTGTTTAATATGTTCTGTTTCATTTGTTCTGTTCCACTGTGGCTTCTAAATTATTTTCTATTTAATTTTAATGGCTTTAGTGGTGTCTACCAAATTATCCAGTCTCTGTGATTTTTGATTTATTTGTTACTGTTTCCTAGCACCACTTTAATTGTAATACGTCTGTTATTATTAATTCATTTTACAATACATAAATTTGGAGACCCAAACCGTATCTACTTCTTCTCACATATACAGGTATTATTTTCCATATTTTCGTTCTACAGATATTTTTCTTTTTTTATAAAATACCTTAAATAGTATGTTTTAAAATTAAAATCTGATCTAGATAAGATGAGTAAGCAATTTTTATCTAACCTAATTTAGCTGCAATGAAAACTTCAAACTTAGGACCTACTTACTAGCATGCCTAAGATTCTATCAACTTAATTACACTAATATTATCGTGTACCACTGCCGAGTTATGCTCTGCTTTTCACGATCATTTTACTAGTTCTAAAGGCTTCGTCCTCTTGAGTCTTTTTACCAAATTTGCATTGTCGTAGAGCTGGATTGCCTCGACGTTAACGTATTGGAAAAGTCTTTGTTCGTGACTTCTGGCAAACTTTTTAATGGTCTGGTTAAAGGTGTCTATTTCCATGTCTCTATAGAGGTCACTATTTCTGTAGTACCAAGGCGCATAAACAATGTTTTTACTAAGTACTTTGTTTTGGAATCGCTGTAGTATTTTATTTTAGTTTGACAGAGTGGAATGTCTTCCCAACAGCTAGTATATCTTCTTATTTTTATTATCTAGTTCTTTTCTTTTCTTTTTTACATGAGCACTCCAGCGCAGCCTCGTGTCTAGGGTAATATCCAAGTATTTTGCAGTATCTGCATATCTTACTGGGGTATTATTAAGACTAACTGGAATGTGTTGTTTATTTTTATTTGTTGGATACAAACATACTTAGTCTCATTCAACTTAAGTCGCCATTGTTAAGTCCAATCATTAATTTGATAAACAGATATTTGTACATTTCTTACAGCTTCTTTATGATTTTCGTCCATAGCTAGTACGGCAGTTTTATCAGCGAAGGTCGCTTGAGTGTTATGTACCAAGTTCGGAGAATTACTGATATATAGTAGATATAGGACCGGGCCAAGCACACTGCACTGTAGTACTTCAGCCCTAATTTCTGTTAATGCCAAAGAAGCTTTCTCTTTCTTTACTCTAAAAACTCTATCTGTAATGTATGACTGCAATAAGTGTACATATGTCTTAGCAAAAGTTTACTCAGTTTACACCTAAGTCCCTCCTGCCCTACATTATCAAAAGCTTGAGCTACATCAAGGAAGATGGTAGCAGAAACTTTTTTCTTCTACAGATTTTTTAATTATTTTCATCATTCTATGAAGTTGGTGTATAGTCAAGTGACTTTCTCTAAAACCGAATTGATACGTTGAAATTAAATTTAGAAATAATTAAAAGTAAAGAGATCGGTGTGTAGAAAATAACTTTAATTGGTGGTTTACCAGGTTTCATAACGTGGGTACAAACTTAAATCTAAATGAGGCATTGAGAAGAGTCAATTTAACCACAGCTTTCCTGGGAAGTTGTTTTAAAATTTTTCCGGTTATTAAATCAAACCCTTTGTTTGGGTTGATGTTTTTTTTATTTACTTAATAATTTCTTTTGGTGTCTCAAGTTTTATTTCGTCTTCTTCTTAAATCATATTTTCCCATTTAACTGTACTTTCGCCTTCATTCTGTTGAAATGTTCTTTCAAGGTTTTCAGCAAATCTATTAGCCTTCTGCCAATTACTTTTTACCAAACTCCCATCTGTATTAATTATTAGTGGATTATTGGTTTTAGTCTCTTGGTAATTCTTCAGAGTGAGTAGTTAGTATTGCTATCGTTGGACAACTTACTCAGAGAGTCACCAATTGATTCGTTTTTAAATGATTGAATATATCTTTAAAACTGCTGGGTTGCGTTGTTCAATCTAGCTTTGTCTGTAGGCAAGCTAGATTGATACCAAATCCTTCTGAGCTTTCTCTTTTCACATATGATTTATCTAATTTTATTAGGGTTATTATTACCTTTAGTTCTAGGAATAAATGTGGGGGCATTAGCCCATAGAATACTTCTGTTTCTTCATGTGGATTTTCTTTAGTTCCTAATGGAAGACATATTGATAGTTTATCATTTTATTGACCTGTGTAGGGGAATGATTGTATCGCTAAGTGCAATGAGGATAAGAATTAATATTACATGCTTCCTCGACGTTCATATAGTTGACAGAAACATTTCTAGTTTTAAAGAAATCAATTAGATCTGTTGACTAATATGTCAGTTTACCAGTTAATAATGTTTCACATTTTAGTTGTTTAACTGCTTCTAGAAGTTCTCGTACCTTAATTGCATTTAATCTAGATACCCAAAAAGTGTGCTTAGAATTGTAGTTACCTCCAATTATAAAGCGATGACCATGACTGTTCAAGAACTCTAAATAATTATCTTTTTTGAGAGCATATCGAGGTGGAAAATATACTGCAGAAACAATGATTTCATGTGTTTTAGTTTTCGCATTTATTGCAGTTGCTTGGAACGTTTCTGTTTTAAATTCCATCCCTTGGTGATGGGTAATTGATTTCATTATTATAATTACACTCTCACCTTTGGCTACATTATCTGGATATTCAGTATTATAAACTACGTACCTCTTAAATCTAATGAAGGACTCATTAGTGAGATGTGTCTCGGAAATAAGACAGATGCTAATAATTGCCATGTATGTCTGAGACTGCTTCAGGTTCTTGCTGATGCTGTAGGAGCCTATTTGCATTTCATGATTCTTAAGATATGTAGTTTACTTGGTTGCGTCTTATTTAGAACTCAGGCTTAACTTCCACAGATTACTTTGGCCTAATTACTATATTTTTTTTTGTTATCCTCCTTAAATTTTGGTATTTGGTAAAACCCATCTATTGCCCTTATCCAGATACATGCAGTAATCTTCTTCTATTTTTAGCTGTAAAATTTTTAAGACTCATTATAACAAGCATTTTTAGCAACTCAAATTACTAGATTTTATTATTAACTTACCTTGTCTAACTAAACAAAAAATATAACGTTACTAGATTGCTAATATAAACTTTTGAAGTTATTAGGTTATTATTTATTGAAAACTAGCTATATGTATTGGTAACTTGCGGAAGTCATTTTTATTATTTAAATCATCTTGCCAGACAGGAGTATAGAAATTTGTTCATAGTACCTAAATGTTTTAATGATTGACTAGTTATTCTGCCCTAGTTGCAGTAAGTTTGTTCAAACTGGTTAGTTTTTCAATTGTACAAATACACCTAAGAGAACTCACTGTATCACTATGGTTTCTGTTAGGTGGTAATGCGTATTTTTACAATAAGTATTTTAATTATTATTCTAAATTCAGTTGCATATTTCTCATAATTGGATGCTCATGATCCTAAATATATTTTTTTATAATGTACTACTTATTTTATGCCAATATTTTGGGAATCACTTGCGTCGGCGCATAGGCGTGCATTTGAAAACAGACTTGACGAAATCGAGTTCTGTGGTTTTTTTATTATTTTGCTCTTCGGTGCCACTTTACCAAAAAAACCTGTGGAGCCCCTCAAAAACTCCATGCCTAGACAGACAACCACCAGGTGAGTCTTCCGTCTAATATTGAGCTCTTCAGATTTTTTTTATTTGAACAAAAATTCATATTTTTAACGTCGCCTGTTAATGGCTATCGTTCTCTAGCAATCCAGAATTGAGCTATTTTAGAGCATAATTTATAGATTTTTTTGTGTGTTTTCTCCTTATCTCGAGAGAATTAATAATTAACGAGCCAATTTCAAAGAGTCTGTTTGCTTTTTACTTCGATTAATTAATCATTTTTTTTATCATAATTTGTTTTGGGAATTTTGACAGCTCGAGAACGAGTTGACATACAGTCAGTCGACAAAACACGATAATACAGTGTCACAGTTTATAGCTTAAAAGAATCAGTTCGCTCACTCGGACCAATTGGATGTTCCAAAATAACATCCACTCCAGGGATACAAATTTAGGATGCGCAGAAGACTGCTGTTTGAATATAGGCGGTTGTCATATTTGTATTAGGCATTCCAAACAAATGAACTATCAGTGGGAAGATTTGATATATCCAAGGGTTGCGACATACAATGTTTTCTGTTTACAATACGTAAAATCATGAATAATGGATTACATTTAAATATTTATGTCAAACACAATAAAAATAAGACATTTTTTCATAAATTGACAGGCTTTGTGACTATTATTTCGAATAAAAAAAAAACGTTTAAGATGCAAGACTATGTCTCTACCCCCTTAGATATACCAGACCTTCTCACTGACAGCTATTGTTAATAGTAAGAGAGCCCACTGCAAATTACGACCGGCATCTGATAACAAAATGAAATATGCTCCAAAGACATGTAACAACATTGTACTTTGCCAAATTGCTCCTGTGCCAATCTGTAATCTAGAGCAAAGTGGTTAAAAAAAAATTATTTTATATACAAAAAATTACATGAGACATGGCAGCGATAATTGTGTTTTCTCTGAAAATGACAATCCTAATTTATTGTGAATCTAGCTTTTAAACCTGAATTATTAATATTTTTACCTAACTTTGGCAGAAATAGTCAATAATAATTATAAACTCTTGTTAGATAATTTCTTTTAAACTATAATCATAGTAGTTTTTTTGTCGTTTCTATGACAACCTGTAAAAATGAATCACAACAAAAGGCATACAAATAAATTCTTAAATCAGCAAAAATTGATTCATATTTTTAATGATTTTTACATACTAATCGTGTGTAGATGTTTTTGCTCGATGTTAAGAGGAAGAAAATGTTTCCCGTTAACGATATATATCAAGATATATTTGAATATGTTATTATCTGGAAAACTTTAAGGGCAAACAAAATTAGCGCTGTCATGCCTTATGTGATTTTTTTAATATAAAATATTTTTTTTTAAACACTATACTCAGGATTGGGATTGTCACAGGTGCCATTCGGTAAAGTACAATGTTTTTACAAGCTTTTGGGGTATATTTTATTTCATTATCAGATGGCAGTAAAAGTTTACAGTGGGCTCTTGGGCTATTATGATTTGATTCCGTATGCGCCAGGGATACAAATCCGAGTTGCGCAATGTAAAACTGGAACATTGAGATCAAAAGTGCCGACGCAGAGTGAGCGAACTGATTCTTTTAAGCTATAAACTGTGACAGTGTCATGCGTTAGATGTCAAGCGGGTCTTGTTCCAAAAGTCAGATAATGAAAACTTTACAACATGCGATTTGTCGTTTCTTTTGTTATCACAGAGATGCGATTCGCTATACAAGAGGCACATCTATTTTTATTGGTAGTTTTTTTATCTTTGGTGTGCGTGTGGAGGTTTTTCGCGATCAGTTTCATACCAATTTTTGTCGGGAGAGAGATTTCTAAATGTTCTTTTACTTTACATAGATATAGTTTGTTGAGTTAATTATCTCGTAAATGATCCCTTGCAAATATTGGTAAATAATCAAAAGGATGAATTACTGAACCCACTGGGCTTGGTATTTCAAAGCAGTAGACAAGACAAAGCGGCCAGTTTTTCAGGTTAGGTTCTTTCGAGGGTTGGAAAAGCAAAATACGTTTTTCATTTTAATTGTACGAGGAAAATCTTGATTTCGAAGGGTGAAGAATATGTTAATAACTAGTATTGAACACAGGTGAAATCTAGATTTTCAATTTGGTAGTAAATTAGGTTATTACAAAATTTCCGATTTTTTTATATCAGATGCCTTTGGACGCATTTAAACAAAAAAAACCTTAAATATAAATAAAAGAGTGAAAGTAACAGAGGTGACAAGTGTCAAAATTTATATTTTGTGATAATTAAGACAAAAATGATAAAACAACCAAATATATCATTTATTTTTTATTTGTCTAAAATTTAGCTTTGAAAACACTAAGAAAGCATCATATTTTCTATTCTGCTGCTTCCAGCATCATTTTAAGCCACTACCTTTTACTCCTAGTAGGTTTTTGTAAAAAAAATTGTGAAATAGATTTATTAGATAAGGTAAAATAGAAATCATTTTTTTTTGTTTTTAAAAATTTTGTTTTCTGGCTAAAGTACAAGTAGTGCGGCTTTCTCCAAGTCATTCAGAGTTTTCCTTTTTTTTTTAACATCTCGTTCCATGGAATAAAATCAACAAAGGTTGTCCTTGTTATCAAAATTTTCTGTGCTTTACTGAAATGTTCACTACCATTACTTTTGCAAGTTCTTACATTAAGGTCATTTCATATTGTTTTAAAATGTTGTTGTTTATTTACATAAAACAAATACAATGCACAAAAATGTCATTTAAAGATAAGCAAATAAAAATGAACTACACAGAAGCTGTTATGGACAGCTTGTACGTGGTACAAGACTGAAACCTGTATTATTGTTAACTAACAGTAAAATGACATACAGATAGCACAAGGCGAATGGCACTTGTCACCTTTCTAAGGAAATAGATCAATCACTTAACGGTGGCTCCATCTTGGAATGGATATACAAAGCATATTATGAATATTGGTACTTATCCCTTTTGTCAGAACATAAACATTGATAAATAGTATCGTTTTATAAGTCTAACTCAACATCAAAAATTTTGGCACTTACCCCCTTTGTTACTTCCACTCTTCAATTTCAGATAATTTTTTAGTACTATACAAGATTAACATTTAAAATTTTAATATAAAGTCAACACATTTTGCTAATTTTTAAGAACATGATTTCATAACTAGATCAGTTTCGTTCGTGTAGTGTAAATATGTTTTAATTGTGATTGCTTAAAAAATCAACAATGATTTCTAAACGTAATGTCTAAGAACAAAAATATAGATGTGCCAATAAATAGTTTTACAATGTTTAGAAAAAAATAAAAAATAGATTTGACACCTTCTGAAGTGCTATTGGAAAACAGAAACTACAAAGCGGATAACAGAGACAATAAAAGAAAAAAAAAAACGATAAGCCAACTCCTCTCCAGAAAGTTCTTTTGGCAAACCTGAAGGTAGCAAAAATGCTTTCAAGCCACAGCTCTAAGGAATTATCAATTTAATATTAATACTTAACAAATAGAAGACTTTAAAAATGCTAAAGATATACATTGGCATTCCTGTAAAATTAAAGAGAACATGGACAATAAAGTATTGATTAGAGGTGCACCATCTACATCTAATCCTGAAGATATTGTTGAAGACTTGCAAAGTAAAGAATTATAATTTAAATAGGATATTAATATAATAAAGAAGATATGTAGAAAATGGTTAAAGTTATGCTAATTCCTATGCCAGGAATGAACTGTCATCATATGGACCTATAATATCAATAATACCAATATTATTTAAGTTATCTGAAAAGCTACTATTAAAAAGACTAAAACCAATAATTAAAAATGCACCAATATAGAAACAAACACTCGACAATAGATCAAGTACACAGAATAGCAAATATCATCGAAAAAGCATAAAAAGAAAATATATATATACTCAGGTATATTTTCTGATGTAGCCCAGGCATTTGGTATGCTGGCCAAATACAGACCCTTGAAAAAATCTTCCATGGACAATATGTCGACATGTTTTAATCGTATATAATGGAAATAATGTTTAAATTAAAGGCATACTCAGAAATAAAAGAAATTAATGCAGGTGTTCCACAAGGCAGTGTGCTAGAACCGTTTCTTTACTTATTGTACACCAACGATATTCGTCCACAATAATGTGTAAAACTAACAACATTTGCAGATGACATGGAAATACTGGCAATTAGCGGAACTAATACAGTAACCTTAGAAAAACTCCAGGAAACCTGCAACAGAAATTAATCGATGAAAAAAAAAATGGAAAATCCAAATAAATCAAACTAAATCAGTGTATGTTGATTTGACTCTTCGACCAAATAAACAAAAACAATTGAGAATAAACAATGATGTTATTCTGCATTACGATTCGGCTAAATACCTAGGAATATACTTAGATGTACGACTTAAGGTAGTTCACTCGTAAAACGGCTTTTCTTAAGAATTCAATAAAATTGAAATATAAGGTTAATGAAAGTGTCTTTTATGTAAATAAAAAAAAAATAAATTGTTTGACCGTCTGTGAAACGAGATATTAACAATCAAAATGTGCATAATTAACACTCTTGAAGCCTCTCATGTACACAAGTAATGCATTTATTTCCAGATATCTCGAAAACTGTTCTTACCATATTTTTTAAAAGAAACGCTGAATTTTTTGACCATCTTAGTAAAAAGATATAGATTTTTAAAACAAAAATATTTTTAAAGCAATCGACGCGTAGTTGGTAAAATTATTACAACTTGGCAACGTTGTATACACTGCAATCGACGCGTTGTATCAAACTAACACTCGATCAGCTAAGAGGATGTTATAACCTCGCGACGTTTACTTGAAAAATTAATTCGTCCACTGTATTTGAGAACTGGAATCAGCGGTTCTGTTTGAACCAAAACAACCCCTTAAAATTAATATGAGGAAGTCACAAATTTCTATAGCAAACCATTCATGTATTTATGAGGTTGCCGGATGGATTTTATTAAAATCCATATATATATATAAGATGATATAAGCTTACATGCGTTTCGTACAGTCTCTTACAAAAATAAAATTGATTAGCATTGAGAATCTCGAATTATTGGTATTCATCATTAAGGTGATTACAGCACCCCCTTATAATTTTCGGACAAGGATATCTCAAAAAGTATTTTTTTTAAAAAATTAAAATTTTGGAGAAGTATATAAGGCAATAATACCTAGAATATGCATATATTTTAAATTTTTAATTCCTTTGAGTTTTCGAGAAAAAAAATCAAAGGGCTTTAAATTTTGAAATATCCTAATGAAAATAAATGCATTCCTCAACAGCACTATTCTTAATATAATCTCTAAATTTAAGCTCTTAATCTCTTGTTAATGATTTTTTAAAATTCGCCGAAATTAGTGGCTGAAACGTCTCGTTAAGTGCTATTTTCTGGTGTAAACTAGTGTAAATCGTTGCAGAAAACGAATGATGACTCATAGTGTACGATATGATAGTTACAGACGCGTTACACCAGAAAGCAGCATTTAACGAGGCGTTTTAGCCACTAATTTTAAAATATAAGCATATTCTAGATATTATTGCCTAATTCATTTTTCCAAAATTTTAATTTAAAAAAAAAATTACTTTTTGAGATATGCTTGTCCGAAAATTATAGGGGGGTGCTGTAATCACCTTGCGATATTTTTATGTACGACTGTCGCGAGTGAACTACCTTAAATGAAAAGAGTGCATACAAAAAAGCGTAAAGACCTTGAACTTAAATTCAAAAAAAAAGTATTGGCTCCTGGGACAAAAATCCAAGTGCACAAAAATTTTCTGATTTATAAACAAATCCTAGAACCAATCTGGATTTATACAATGTAGCTATGGGGATGTGCCAGCAAAAGTAATATTAACATGATACAAGTTTTTTAAAATAAAGTCCTAAGATGCGTCGTTGATGCACCTTGGTTCTATGGAAATTTATCTTTATAGATACCTGAAGATGACAACAATCGAAGAAGAAATAAAGAGGTTTGCTGTGAAACATGAGAGTCGACTGCACTCCTACGTCAATACGTCAATGAAGAAGCGCTGCAATTGCTGGATAGCTCTACATTTAACAAAAAGCTCAAAAGAAAGAAGCCGTTTGAGCTAGTGCAGCGAACGTTAATGTTAGTGCTGGTGTAAAACAATGTAATAAATCGTCACTCCAACTTGTGATATATTAGTTCATAAAATTTTTAGATTAAAATTGTAGGTATAATGACTAGTAACAACACTCTAAAATAAAAAAACAAAAAAATGCTGGTTTTGACGAGCTTTAACTAAACGGTTAGGCCTTGAAAAGTGACCTACCAAGTATTTACATTATAATTAAGTCAGGCTCAAAATCTAAATTTCCAAAAATAATTGCCTCACGACTTTTATTATTTTCTGATGGTCCTGAACAATAAAAAACCTTTATAACAAACTCCAAAAGCAGGAGCAGTTTTAATGTTATTACTCTTCCAGTTTTAATTAAGTTTTAATTGAATTCGATCTTAATTAGGCAGTGAACTAATGAAATTTCGAAAAGTTGTAGAAACAAACAAAAAAGGAAAATCGAAATATTAATATCGGATTCTGCGGTTGAAAGTAAATGAGTATTTTGTATGAACCATGACAGGAAGAGTTTGAGGCCAAGCGTTGGCAATGTATTTAACATAGGCATACATAACGTTTTTTTTAGTAACTTTTGTGCCGAAACTACAACAGGAGGAAACTGAAAAAATTCCTGCTGTTAATAGATATATACTACTGTTCAATAAAGTTTCTTTGATGTCTCTAACTATAAGGTATTGTTTAAAAATAATTCCCAAAATACTGCCGTGCAATGTTAAAAGCTAGTAAATCACAATTAATTTGTTTAGTGTAAAATATGATTTTATATTTATTGCAAAAATATGTATATTTTTTCTTCTCTTATGAAGTGCTTAAAAGACAGATCGGAATAAATCCAGAACACGAGATGAAGCAAGTTGTGAAGAGACATCGCATAATACATTCCTCAATATATTTATGAATCTATCGGTAAACAAAGGTAGGATACCAAACTTAAAGGTCTTGGTCCATCCAAATTTAGTCAGAGAGACCTTAAGAGCAATTCGGACCTTTCGCAAAAGCAAAAATATTTAAAGAATTTTCTAATATAAAATTGTATTTATTTGTGCGCCACTGGGAATACTTCGTGTTATTATGTCTCCGGAGAATATTGAGAGTTTTAGATTTGTGCAACGACAAATCAGTACTCCACAGAGACGTTTAAGAAAATATGGTAGAAATTCTCCCGTTTTAAAAACTACTAGATATTTATTAAAACATAACGCACCAAATTTTCATAGATTTATTACAGAAGGGCAAGTAATTTTTGTTTCCAAGCAAATTTTCGTATATTTAATAATTATTCTCGTTTTTATGCCACTGTATTTATTCATTATGAAACTATCTTTTCATTTTCATTCATATTTCATATTAATAGGAAAAGAATGGAATACACTCAACTTTTAAAAACTGATATCTCAACTGAGAAATAATAAAGAATAACACATTAAAAGAAAATTAATGATAAATTAATGATGAGTTTTTCAGGTTAATAGTAGTATCTAAGTTAGAAAAAATAGAGAAACATCGTGTCACTTTAAATATTCGTATCATTAAAAAACTATCATTATATCTTGTTTTTTTGCTATGAACTTCTCTTTTGAAGAAATTGAAAATGTTCAGTAAAATTAATTAGCGATATGCGTGCCAACATTCAATTAATATTTACATCACGTATTTATAAAAAAATGGGTGACTTTAAATAATAGGAAGGAATTGAATGGTGTGTAGATGCATTAAGGTACATTAAATTTGTATATTTAGATAAATACCTGTCACGCAGGTGGTATAGAGTCCCACGACTAAATGCCATTCGTTGTAGCTAAAGTATCTACATTTAGTACGCTACGGAGCAATTTGGCTCTTGAAAACCACAATTAACACATATTAATGAAGTGGGTCCTATCGAGTATCTCAAAAAGCAGTTTTTAGACGCCCAAACTATCAAGATGCTATGTATTTTCAACGTAGCTGGACCTAAAAAATCATTGTTAGATAAAGATCTAAATAATAGGACTATAAGATAAATATGGATCGGATATTATGGGCCAGTTATGTGGCCAACAAAGTCACTCGACATCACTCCTATTGATTTTCTTTTACATTTACTTGGGCAATATAGTAAAAATAAATTTTCTGCTCATCCAAAAACATTAAATAATTGTTATAGTTTAATTTTTAATGAAAAATACTTATTGAGAAGTTACATTTTGACAAAAGAAAATGTATTTACAAAATGTTTTTCTAGTATTATAATATCATGACTTAAGCCTTCGTGTCAAGTGGCCACGGAGCAGTATATTGTTAACAAAAACTCAATTTTAAACGAATATTTATTTAAGTATAAAGTAACGACTTAATTTTACAAAATATTAAAGTAACTAAAATCATATTAAGAGAAACGCCTATTTGTCTTTTCATATTTTTGTCAAGTAGTGTGATTGCATGACATAAGCCTACTTGTCAAGTGGTCACGGAGTAGTGTATTGTTCACCAAAACTCATACTTATTAACAAAATATTAAAATAATAAAAAAACAAAATAAAAAAGGGGATGTTTCTCCACCACTGGGCCATATCGAGAGTGATTTGAAAAGACGAAGGGGCGTAAGTTGACATACACGTGTTTGTCTTTTTAGCACTTATAAAAGTAGGAGATCCTTAATAAATTGTCAATATGTTAACTATAAGGAGGAGAGACATGCCTATTTGTTACATCATAGATATCCACTTTAACGGATCAAATCGACTGTTACTAATTTATGTAGTGCTGGTTCTAACTTACAAGAAATCATGAAAATAACAGGCCACATGTCCACCAACTCACTGGAGCCTTACTTAAAACTTAATAAAAAACATCACGCCAAACTGCTTCTGGGTTAAGAAATAACAATGCGGATTCTCCTTCTTCATCAGTATCTATTAGTGAAACGTCTGAGAAGAACTCCAACACAGTATATAATAATTGTACATTTAATAATATTTATAACAAATAATTTTATTCATATTAGAAAAAAAAAGACAAATGTAATATTTAATAATAAATAATTCTCTTATTAATTATATATTATTAATATTTATAATAAATAATTTTGTTCCTATTGTTGTCAGAAAAAAAACAATAATATAAATGTAATATATAATAAATCATTTTCTTATTAATTATATACTTTATTCATTTGTGATATAATCTAATGAATACAACTCTTGGTATCGAGTCTATCGATAATTTTATAAGTTAATGCACTCAACGTGTTTGTTAAATTCTAATTTCACTCATCCTGTGAACTCGTGAAATTAATATTTGACAACACGTTTCGTGATATAACTTATGCGATTATCGATAGTCTAATAAATTATCTTTGAAGAATTAAACTATTCTGTCAAACTACAAAAATACCATTCAATAATAGCGTGAAGTTAAAATATATGAAGAGAAGGATTGTTATTTATATTTTTATTTTTGTTCAAAAGAAAACATAGAATGAATGATTAAAATTGGTTTCCTATATCAGTAAGTCACAAAATTGCATTTCAGCCACATACAATAATCAAAGGCAGAAATTTTGATATCTAGTCCTTGCTGAACATTTTAGGACATTGAAGAACATCATAAAATGATAATTTATTGTTTATTTAAAACCCTACTATTTCCAGTATTACTGTTATTATTACAAAAAAAATCTGATGTGTCCAACACATGACTTTCCTATCTAGTTAGTATAGGCTTTTTCCGGTTATTTTGTACAACCTATTGCAGCACCTCTATAAATGTTTAGAGGATAAACTAAATATATAAATTTTCCACATATATCTACTTTTTTTTTTTCTATAGATATTCATTGAAAACGAAAATACTGAAAAATTTAAATTTAGCACTTTTCCTACAATTTTTCCTTTATGGTCCATTTTAGGCAAATCATGTATAAACAAAAATTATAGAGATCGATATCGCAAATAACTTTTAGTTCAACAATTTTCATAAAAATCAGAATTTTGCACAATTTGTCAAGTTTCTCGAATACGGACCATTTCAGGAAATTTTGACATAAAGCAAAAATTATAGATAATAATATTAGAAGTAACTTTTATTTGAACAATTTTCTTTTACGAACATAAATAACAGATATTTAATAATTTTTACTGTTTTTTTGGTAGTATTTTTAGAATTTTCAACACAGCAACTCCGGTTGCTTATTGTATTGTTTGTACCTACTTAAAGTACCTAAAGTAAAATGTATACGTGTTTTTGATATGCCAAAATTACAAAATATCGCCATAAAATGCACGAATTATCCGCAGCTAGCTAGCTTCCTCTACCATGACTTTGCACTGAGCGAATACAATGCCATTCTTTTTCCTTTCACACATACACATGGTTTAAAAGTTAGGTAAAAATATTAATAGTTCAGGTTTAAAAGCTAGGTTTACAATGAATTAGGATTGTTATTTTCAGGGCAAACACAATTATTGTCGTTGTCATGTTTTATATGATTTTTTGAATATAAACTATTTTTTTTTACCACTTTGCTCAGGATAGGGATTGGCACAGGTGTCTGGAACATATTTCATTTCGTTATCAGGTGACGGTCAAAATTAGTAGTAGGCTCTCTTACTATCACCAATACACTATAATGATGGTTAGGTGCACACATGTGTCAAGTAACATTTTGCTAATATTTCAAAATTAAAGTTTAGCAGTTTGAAACAATAACTCTTTGTTTTTTCACATAAAATGTATCTGGGTGATTCTCGCCTAACTGTGATTTCTACAACTTACATTTTTCTAAAATTAAAAATGTTTCAAAACGTATGTTTTACGCGTTTTTGTTTCCTATTTATGCATAGAAATAAGCCTGTAAAGTGGTTCTACTACAGCTACGACACAACGAAAACTGTGACCAAATTTAAAAATTTTAATGCCACGGTACTGACATTATTTCCACGGTACTGACATATAAATGATTAATTTTTTTTTACCAGTCCAAAGATTGGTATAAAATTGCAATAAAATTCAATGCAGTATGCATTAGATTGTAGTTATAAGAGGTAAATTTTATATTAAAAAATGAATTTTGATAGAAATTTATATATTTAATTTTAAAAATGAGAATCGGACATGCCACGGTACTGACATTTCGAGTATATTTATATGCAGCTTAAAAAAAATTACGAAGGTTTATGATCTAGTTCATAATGTCGGTTATAAAATACCTCTAAATTTATAATATTATTAACTTTTTAATGAGGAAAACTTATGCTAAACGATAAATAAAACACTGGACATAAAAAATCACAGTTAGGCGAGAATCACCCATCTAGCAAACCATTCCAACACTTCTTCGTTGTTTCTGATTACATAATAAAACGAAATAAGGATACAATATTCGTACACATATAAATAGGTTTATCGCCTTAACCATAGCCTCCTAAAATTCCTAGTTTTAGGTGGCTATGCCTTAACACAATGTGTCCCAAAATTTCCCTTAACACTTGTGTGCGCTAAGTCATCAATATGTCAACCGCCTATATTTAAAGAGTAGAGTTTTAAACTTACCAGTATTTTTAGAGTAGTATGTTTAAAAAATACGTAAATATGTAGGTATATTTTTTTAGTAATATAATTATGATGATTTTTTCATGTAGGTAGATTAGATTATGAGTTGGACGTTATTTGTCCTTATCCACCGCGACTTTTTCAGATCTATTGTGGGACTCCTATTTGTTTAAGAGTATGTCGTCTAGCCTGGTCTTTTTTATTAGTCTCAGTAGCTTTGACAGTGGCTCCCGAATGTAGTTGCATGCAATTGGCTTTTCTTCGCCCAATGTTAAAAACCTCGTTCCAGCCAGGCATTCATATTGGCACAGGACGTGTAATATTGTTTCCTCTTCTTCTTCACAGAACCTGCACAAAGTTACTTCTTCTGCTGGATTTATGACACCCATGTGCCTTTTGAGGCGACAGTGTCCAGTAAGAAGGCCTACTGTTATCCTAACGATTTGACGATTTTTATCCAGTAGGTCTTTCGTAAACTTGGCCGACGGTTCCTTGATAAACTGTTTGGCCTGTCTCAGTCTTGGATAGTTGTTCCACCATTCCTGAGACTCTGTTTGCATCCATTGTTTAATGGATGTTTTGCACAATGCCTTAGCAACTCCACAGAAGGGTCCGGGGCCTGTCATGGCCTTATCTGAGCCTCCTCGGCCTAATTCGTCGGCCTTTTTGTTGACCTGATATCCCTCATGGCCTGGAACCCAGGCTAAGGTCACCTTATTTTAACTCTTTAGCTCTGTCAGGTCTTCTAGACCGTCTTTCATCAGTCGTCATTTGATTTCTGGTGAGAGAATTGCCTTAAGAGTATATGACAATAGTTTTGCATGATACTTGCTGATTTTTCATGTAGGTAAATTCAAGTACAAGTAAATTCAAATACAAGCGAATTCAAGTTACCTTTCGATTTTTAATATTTATTGGTTTATAGTTTATTTGCATTTACTATATATTTGCCTGGTATGATGTTAACCAAAATTATTTAAAATTTTAAATTAACATTAAGTAGGTAGGGGTATCTAAATAAAACACTGTCCTAAAAATATATAATTTTTTAATTAATAATTACAAAAAAAACATGGTATGGCAAAAAATATCGTAAAAAAACTGTAAAAATATTTAAAATAATGTTTTAAATATAATAAATACTTTAATTTTAATAACTAAAATTTTGTTTAATTTTATTATGCTTAGTTATTAATGTTATAACTTACTGCAACGTTTCTTTTTGCAGCAGGTGGTGTTCCAAAAACAGTTGAATCAGAACTAAAAACCCATACATTAGATATACATACATATAGGTAATAAATAATGTTTAGAGGTAAACAAAAAATTAATATTTTGTATTTTTACCTGTTGGATAAGTCATCCAAAAATAGAAAGCCCTCACACCGTCTGGAGTTTGCATCTTTTCTAATATATCTAGTAGCATTTGCACGTACCAAAACATTTTCAGGAAAACAGTGTTCTAAACACAACTCTGGGTTTTTTCGAAGGGGCTGATTTTCAAGGATTCCTATTAGAGAAAATCAAAGTTTTCTTCTCTCAGGATCTTGCGGAAACCTAAATCAAGTAATAAAAAATATGTATAGGTGCTCAATAGGTAAATCATTTTTAAGGTATTCTACATTTTACGTTAAATTTTCTTTGCCACTATCCAATATTTATTTATTGGTATAAGAAAAATTTACTAATTTATAAAAGGAATATCACTTTAAAAACTGTTTTAGACGACACAAGTTTTTGATACAATTTCTTGTACAATTTAAATTGTATATTATCAAACCTGCAGTAAATTGTCTGAAAAATTAGATTGGATAATCATTTTTCAAACAATTTACTATGTGATCCTATATAATTTAAATTCTATAAAAAATTGTATCAAATCTTGTACAAGCCCTACTCCACTGGTTCAAATGAAAACAACATATCTTAACCTAAAAAATACTTACCGATGAAACCATACATTTCGACTTAAATGATCTACCTTTTTGAACACTACACATGCATGTACCATAATTCTTTATATTTCTCTCAAAAGTTCACAAAAATAGTATTTTATAAATGAATAAATCAATAAGTCACACAGAAACTGTCAGATACTGTCAGAAATACAAAATAGCTGTTGTACCTGATTGGCAACGTTGCGGCTGGTTACGGTACTGCATTTCATTCATAAAAATTGTAAATTCGTAAAATAAGATATTCAGCGTTGCCGTATTTACGGAGTTCTTTGAAACCCTAATATTTTGTTTAGATTAATATTGATTTTTTAATAAAA
>OV651821.1:47491772-47642899 GCA_927349885.1 Psylliodes chrysocephalus
CGTACAGTTTTTAAAGTATATAATTATGTAATTAAAATTCCTACTTTGTATCTTTAGAAATTGGCTATATTTTGTTACTATGTTGTTAACATGAGGCTCAAATAATAGATTTCCATCAAATGTATCTCCTAAGCGATCTCTCAAGTTAGTAAAAGTTTTAGGACTTTAAAGAGTTGTAATATTTAACTTATCAGAATGTATTGCATATCTTTTTAAAGAGAAGCATATCACGTTAAACTTGGAAGCATTCAGTGTGAGTTTCTTTATAGAACGCAACTTCTCAATGTTTCAGAGATTTGTAAAAAGTCGACTACAATTGCTTTTATATTTTATGTAGCAATATGTTTTTAAATCATCATTGTACAACAAATAATAAACATTGACTGAATGCTTTAAAAAAATATTTGTAGATAATGTCAGTTTACTTCACATAAAATCCTTTCATAAATCCATGCTGCTTGAGAGAAATCAGTTTAGTTACATGATTGTACAAATAAATGATTATAGACAGTAAATTAAACTAGAAGGAACATATAAATACTGTTCAGAAAAGAACCCAAAATTCTGTAAATATAATAAAAACTTTTACTTGTCATAATTGGGGCTCTGACCCAAATGTTATTCTAATGTTTTATAGAATGCTGGTTCGTCCAATTATAGATTATGGTTCAATTTTTTATAATACAGCAGCAAACTCACATCTTCAGAAAATTGAACAAATTAAAAATAAATGCCTAAGACTCTGCGTAGGATTCTTACCAAGCACTCCTATAAATGTTATGGAAGTCGAAACATGTGAAAGTCCATTGGATCTAAGGACATTTCTGAGCGATAAATTTGTATTGTTTTCCCGATCAAAACATTACACAGTAATCAATAAATTAAGCAGAATAACTACTCTATGCTTAACTTCATCCTTTTGGAAAAAGAAAAAACTGCCATGATTAGTAGTTGACAGTTTTATTTCTACTTCAGATGTCAGTAATGATCTACCAGTTTCAAATGACGTACCGCTGTGGTCCAATCCATATCTGTCTCTTATTATGCCAGTTAATAGTTATATTGATAGTAAATTCGTCGTTGACAACCCTTTACTAATAAAGACAAATTTTTATGAAGAATAAAATACAAAATGGAAACATTATGAAACACTTTACACTGATGGTTCTAAATTAAATAATCAAGTAGGTTACGCTTTATATTATCCCAATAAAGAGATCCAAATTTTAAAACGTTTGCCAAATTGTATGTCAGTTTATAGTGCAGAAATATTAGTAATTAAAGAAGCCTTTTTGTTATGTCTAAATCAAGAGGAATTAAATTTTGTCATTTTCACAGACTGCAAAAGTTTAGTTCAGAAGTTTCAAAATTTTAATTTTAATTCCAAAGTTAATTAGATAATTTTGGACATTTTAAAACTAAATTTTGAGGCAAGAAATCAGGATAAACGAATGTACATATCTTGGTTCAAAGCCCATATGGGAATACCTAATAATGAAAAAGTAGACTTTTCGGCTAAAACTGCAACAAAACTTAATTAAATAAGTAATTTTAAAATACCCCTATACGATCTAAATACTTGTTTCAGATATAAAAGGGATCAAAATTGGCAAGCAAAATATGTAGAGAAGGAAACAGGTAATTTTTATAAATTTATTCAACCTAATATAAGGGTAAAACCGTGGTTTGATAAGCTGTCAAATGATTTATGCGCATCTCGGGCGTCGCAACTCGAGCGGAATACTTAATTTTTCGCATTTCGGGCGTAAGGCTACAGGTAGATTAAATACCCTTCGCAACTCGGGCGTTCAAGGACCAGTACCAGTATTATAGTAATATAATGAATGTCACCTCTTTAGTTAAACCTGAGAAGGTGCTTTCGGCTTAAACTTAAAATTATATACGGGGTGCCGTGCCAGAGGAGCTGGCCAGTTTTTAAATATTATGTAACTTTTATAAAACAAGATTTTTTATTTATCTTTCTCTGCGAAAATAGTCTTTACATTACTGTTATGACATTTGAAATTGTCGTTTTTATTGAAAAAAGTATAATTTAATTTTTGTATAATAATCAGATTGATAAATAATAGTGTACCTACCTCGGCTAGCTATTTAATTTTTATTTTAATACATTTTTTATGTACAGCGTGTCTGTGTAAGTTGGCAACATATAGAAAACTTTTTTTTTATTGGTTTTATAAAAAAAAAATATTCGAACCTTATAACATGTCTTAATATTTCGAGTGTACTTCGTAAGTCAGTTTTTCCGTTTTGTGACGGAAGTCTAATTTATTTTTAGTTTATTTATTTAAAACACACTATTTTCAATTTATTTCAGACGTACTATTTAATTTATATAATACTAACTAATAATTCGAATTTATTTCTTACACTTTAACTTTCCAATACAATGTTCTATATTAAAACTGTCTATAATCAACTGACCGCCGTCTTCACACACGCGATATTTATATCAAGCCAACTCTGTAACCAGAATAATCCCGATGGTCGGGAAAATTCCAATTCTGACTCAACGGCATACTCCGTCCGTTCTACCCGTTTCTCGAGCCTCAGCGACATTCCCAGAATATTCCGTCGCCTCTAGCATGAATCGGCTGCCCAGACGTGAAGGCCGCGTGCTCAGACAGAGTCGGACTTAATAATTTCATGACAGTTTGTTAAGTCTTCCACGATGGCATTTATTTGTCGGTCGAGATTACTGTATTTTGTGGCTCTTTTATTTAACTATATTTTAATATTATATTTAAACGTTGTTATGTAACTAAAAGTTAATCATTTTGTTAAATATATATAATATGTAAAAAATTATTGTATTTCAACCTTTTTAACGTTTGGTTAATAATGTAAACCAAATATCTACGTTATTTTAATATTAATTATTCTAGTTTATTTAAATATTCTTTTTAAATGTTATTATGTAATTGTGGTTCAACCGAAAGTTGGATATTAAGATACTTTGGGGTCTATTCTGTAACAATTCCTTTATATTTAACGGCCTTTAAAAATATTGACGGCCTATAAAAATATGTTCGTATTCGTTAATTTACTTCTGTCATTATTTAAACAGATTTATTTAAGATAGTCCTCTAGTGTATTTTAAAGATCCGTTTAAATAATGACAGAAGTAAAGAAGAAAATATTTTTAAAGGCCGTTAAATATAAAGGAATTGTTACAGAATAGACCCCATACACGTTTAATATTAACGTTTCTTTAAATTACATAAAACTTGTAATAAAAATGTTATTGTATCGGAACACTTTGACGTTTTGTTTATATTTTACCTAAAAATATTAATTATTCTGCTTTATTGCAATCATATTTTTAAACATTTTCATTGATTATACTTAGAATATTAAGTTGGTTTATGTTTGTTATGTTGTAAATGGCCAAGATTTGAAAAATGTCTCATTTGTAAAAAGGGAAAGAAGATGGGTTATGTTGTAGTCATTTTATTTTAAGTAATATAATTTTATTTTAGAGACAACCATATATTCTAAATAATTGGAAGTTTGCGTCTGTTGTTGGATACATTTCTGAAATATCAGTATGTTATATTTCTGATAGGTTTCAAATTATTATTTATAAAATATATGAAATATTACATTTACAGGATATTTTTACATTTTAGAAATGTTTCTGAGGCGTTTCGTAATATTTATATATTATTTTATCATATTCATGATTTCTTTAAAATGGTCCGTATTCGAGAATTTTGACAAAAAGTGCAAAATTCGAATTTTAAAGAAAATTCTTCAAATAAAAGTTGCTTACAATGTAATTCTCTATAATTTTTGTTTCATACATTTCTCTAAAATAGACCGAATTCGGGAAATTTGAGGTAAAGTGCAAAATTCGAATTTTTCTCATTATTTTCACTTATAATACCACTAGTGACCAAATTATTTCCGGAAATATTTTAGAAATCGCGAATAATTTGAAAATGATCCCGATATCATGCTCTATATTTTTTATTTTACACATGATTTCTCTAAAATAAACCGCAATGGAAAAATCTTCAATTTTTTTACATCAACTAACTTTTCAGTGCTCGCTATCTGCTAAATCAAAGCTTGTTCTGCGATGTCATTCATTTCTCTTAAATTTTCGATAATTCATTACTACCTGAATCAGATTGTAATCAGAATCAGGGTACATAAACTATGATCAAATTTCATATCCCGTCGCGACGCCCGAGTTGCGAACTCACAGGTGCACAATTTTGGAGGGCGCCCGAGTTGCGACGAATTCAGGTAGTTTTATATTACGTCCGAGTTGCTAACGCACGAGTTGAGAAAGTACCTGTCAAATAGACCACTAATCCAAACGATTAGCAGAATTAGAACTAATCATGCTTTATACCCTCAATATATGAAGCGAATAGATATAATAGATAATGATTTGTGTATTTGTGATGAGATTGCTGATTTACAACATATATTTTTGGATTGTATTCTAAACGATTTAGAAATTAATTTATTATACCAAAACTTAATTAACAATATTCAGTTACCTATAAATTTAAAAAATCTACTGATATTTGACAGTATATATAACATACTCTATAATTTCGTCAAAATACTCAAATTAAAATTGTAATTAGGAAATAGAAATAAAACATGTAAGTAGCGATGCTACCAATAAAAAAATTTGTACACCTGACTCGAAAAAATTGTTAAGAAAAGAAAAAAAATAAAGACAAAAGAGAAAAAAGAAAAATAGAAAAAAACAAAACAAAAAAAAACAAAAAAAACAAAAAAAAAATAAAAAATAAACAAAACATTTAAACCATATTAAGTTCAGGTTATTTTGGTTATTAAGGTAGAGCCACTTTAATATAATTTGTAAAATAATAGAGTTTGTTATATGATATTTTTGTTTGTTCACCTGACAATTGAATGGCCTTTTGGTTTATATCCAGTGCCACTAACTAGTTAAAAAAAAGTGGAGTAAAATTTAAAAAACTTTAAAAAATTGGATT
Organism: Psylliodes chrysocephalus; assembly: GCA_927349885.1. Classification (NCBI taxonomy): domain Eukaryota; kingdom Metazoa; phylum Arthropoda; class Insecta; order Coleoptera; family Chrysomelidae; genus Psylliodes; species Psylliodes chrysocephalus. Next base: position 47,496,773 of record OV651821.1, read on the forward strand.
TATTTGAAATTGTTATGAATTAATCTTATAACTGTATATTTTTTTACTCCTGGCAAGCGCTACTTACAAATGCATTCAATTCAAAAGTGTGAGGTGATATTATTTATAAGAGGGTTTATTGTACTGAAGATTTCCACACAAGTACTCTTAATATATTTCAATTTCCCAAATAAATACCCTGTATAATCGATTTCGCTTTCACCTAACTTTCTGTCTGTTACAATAACAATCTGAAACACATTGTATTTGAATACTATGGCGAGCAGTTAGGTCTTTGTTGAACGTGCCTTAGGTATCCAGAATCATTTAATGGATATTAATAACGCAGTTACAATATGAACATTATTAATTGAAAACTTAGTTTCCATGGAATTCAATATCGTAACCGGACCACCGAAGACATTCCGGAGTTAATGTGGGATAATAATTTTCGGGTGCAGCATTGATGAAAGTTTTGGGACCGAGCCAAGTCCTAAGTTTCGTGTACAAGACTTGATTTGAAAGATATTGCCGTTGAAGTTGCCTTTAATTATTACGCTAAATGAACGCAATGAATGCATATTAGAAAATGTACTGTATTTAAATTATTCAATTTATTTTTATCTGAGTTTATAGGTTAACGAATTTCATCCGCCTAAAAACGTACAGGAAGAACGTACGATTGTAAAAATTAGTGTAGTAGATTTGTAATTTGGTTTGTAGTCACATAGATTCTTCTATTTTGTCGTTTGTGTGGTATTTAGAGAATATTTATTATTTGAAATTTGTGGACGTTAAATTTAATATTTATTAGCAATGACACCTTGGAGGCTATGGGGTAATGAAACTGAAACTGAAATAATTCGGGCTGACGAGATATGTTGCAATAACGTCTATTACTTTTTTTTGCTTTTTTAAGAGGTTGATTTGAGGATGTTTTTTTTTAATTTGGTGTTATTGGCATCAACTGCTAAGGTTATTAGCTTTGTGTTCTGTGAAGGTTTTGTAACTGTTTCCCAGCGCCAATTTATGAATAGCACTGTTGATTAGAACCCAATAGTGAATGGTCGAGTGAGGAATCCTATCAACGCATCAGAATTAATTTTAAATAATTAAATTAAATAAAGAAATCCCAGCCAATGGTGGGATTCGAACCTGAGACCTTGGGATCCGCAGGCAAAGACTCTACCACTGAGCCACCCACCTCCTAAATTGAGGATGATATTTATATAAAAGGTGAATAACACTGTTTCTTATTTAAAACGAATCTAAACATTTGTTCACTGCCGTATTATACCTTTTTTTAGTTTGACAGTTTATAAAGTAGCGAAATATTCAACAAAATACGGCAGAACTATTTGAATAAATCATTTAATCATAATTTCATTTTTATTAATTTCAATAATTTGGAATGTGTTTCATGTTAGACAGGCAGAGCTGTAGCAGCGGCTGCCGCATTAGTTGCTAGTCCGTGTAACTCTAACTATTCTTCTAGTTCCTATAAATTTTGTTGTAGTCCCTATTAAATCTTGTTCAAGATATTCTGCCTACATTTCAAATTCAGAATAATAGTGAATTCAAAATCGAACGAAATGCCGTATAAATAGTGTGTTACTACAGACCCTACGAAATGGGGTAGGCAACGTTGCCCATAGTTCTAATTAAATGTACAGACACAGACCCTACAATAATGTGTTGCTACAGGTCTTACATATAATATTGTGCTGCTCTACAGCCAAGAATATTGAGATATTAATATAAAGAAGTACATCTGTTAATTTTTAACAATTTTCATAAAATAAAAAAAAAATAATTTATTTTTAGTCAAAAAGTAATATTTGCAAACATCTGCTTTCGTTGCCTCATCAATAGTAAATACAGTTTTTTCCAAACCTACCTAGAATATTCTTATATATTCTAGCAGAAATATCCTTAAACCTACCTAGAATATCCTTAAACCTACCTAGAATATCCTATTTTGTAGAATTTTGATTATTTTTAAAATATTCCTCTCCTATTCGCTCTCGTATTCGTCGTTGTCAAAAATTAAGTCTTGCCCCCCTCCCCCCAAACAAATTTTGAAACAATGGTGAAAACTGTCGGAAAGGTTAATTTTTATTTAACTCAAAGCATTTTATGACAAACAAAATTATGCTTCTCCTAATCTCCTCCACACGACAGCCTACCCTCAATTTGTTTAAATAGCAAGAGAGTTCTTATGGCACTTCACTTTAAAGGGCTTTTTTTTTAATGACAACCAGTGCTGAAAAATCCAGCCTCTCAGAAAAATATTATGTTGAAGAAAATTAATTTAAAGGCAGTTTAACTACATTTTGGTTGATTTTGTAGCTTTTTAACCAGATTGCCAATATCTTTTTTTTTTGTTAAAAATTCGCCTAACTTAACCTCCCCCTTAAAGTCGGTAGTGTGGGTCTCGCTGGTTGCGTTAATCAGAGCGCACACCCACTAAAAACACCACGTAGACCCTTATTCCACACCGGGACCGCCAGAGTAATGGTTAATTGAGGGTGGGGCTTCCAGTCCTCTTTTTTTACCTTCTCCTCATTTGAGAGTAGACGCGTTCTTCTTCTTCTTCTTCTTCTTTCCTATACATGAGCCTGGTTATAAATTTGATGATATTATTCCACTTCTCTTGATTTTTTCGTCATGTTTTTTGAGGTTAGGAAGCCCGTTATCTGCCATATATCTGTTCTTTCCATGTTCCAGTGGATGCACGTAAAAACTGTGTGCTTCAGCGTGTCTCCCTCCCCGCAGTACATGCATTCATTTTTTGCTGCTTTGCCGATCTTTTTGGTATACATGTGGAATGACCCGTGTCTGCAAAGGAATTGAGTGAGAAAATAATTTAGCTTTCGGGTTTTGTCCACTGTGCTACACTCGTAATCTGCTTCGATTTATTTTGCTACATTTTTCTCGTATGGTCTGATTCTTCAATCCTTTTTTTTTCTGCGGTGTAGTTCTTCGCGTTCTTTTACCATAAGGTTAGTAGTTGTTGTCACGGCAATAACATTTGATGCGTTTGTAAATATGGTGCGATAAGCACTGATCATTTTTATCAGCATCTTTCTCCGGTTGCCTATTTGCATGTTTCCATAGTTTTTTTATTCCGATACTCTGAGACGTATTGGAGCGCCATATAGAAGTACTGAGAGGACTACAATACAGAACAGCTCTTTTCTCCTTACTTAAGACTCCTATATTTTGCATGTTTAAACAGTGCTACATAAGATTTTTCGGTTTCCTTAACATCGTTAGTTATTCTTTCTCTAGTAAAGTCAGCTTTCATTCCGCGAATGTGTAGTGTGATATGTCTGTCAATTCCAAGTCTCCTTGTCTTTAGGCCTGAGGCGTTGTCCTTAAGAGCATTGTAGATACTCGAGGCTATTACGTCCTTGGTGCTTCTAAGGTTTTTAATGGCGGTGGCCGAGGATTCGCTTTACCTGACACCTCTTCATACGAATTTTTCCCTTCGCTTATTATCATACTAAACATGGTACGGTTTTAATCTTTTTTTGATTTCTTACTGTTGTGCATGTCGATCTTCGTATTGGTATTGTTATTTGTATTGGTTATTTTTCTAAGTTTTTCTGTTTTCATTTTCATAATATGGTGGATAGCAACGTTTTCATTGGTCCTAGTTTCTTCTTTAATGGCAAGTAGCTTTCCCCAGATAACCTGTGGAGTTCTGTTTGGCGAAATCCTGATAATTTTCTTATAACTAAGTTTGGTAGGTTGCTTTAATCTTCTTCTCGTTGCTTTTTCTATTATCTCGATGTCACTTGTTATCCATCCCAGTTCGGGGAACTTTTCTCTATTCAGCTTTTGGGTGCTATGGTTCATATCCGGATGGTTCGGTACGACGAGTACTATTTTTCCGATCCGTCCTCCGTGTTAAGCGGGTTTAATATTACTACTTCTGAGTTTTTGTACAGTTGTTGCTCCCACTCTATAATTTTAACTTTCTTGAATAAGTCAAAGTCGACTATTCAGTGTTTCTTTTCTTTCAATAGAAGGGCCAGGTCAAGAAAGTATTTGGTTGGCTGCTTTATTGGCTAGTGAATCAGCAAGACGGTTACCTTTCGATGTACCGTGACCTTTAATCCATCTTAAGGTGACCACGTTGTTGATGGATACTTCGGCCAACGCTTCGTGACATTCTAGTACTAACCCTGAATAAATTTGTGGTCTGTTCAGGGTGAGTAGTGCTTGTCTGCTATCAGTATAGATGAGCATGTTCCTTCTAGCGATATTGTTTCTGGTTATTTTTTTGCTGCTATAATAATCCCCGTAAGCTCTTTGTACTACACTGGCACTATTGATCACAGCCCATTTTATGTTAAGGTTTAAGAATCTGGAGTATATTCCACATCCTTAGCCTTGTTTTGTATCAGAACCGTCGGTGTAGATATGAATCGTACCTGCCACTTCCGGATCTTCTATTTGTTCTATTATAACTTTATATGGCTTATGAAATGGAGAGCATAAAACTCTGCATCGAAAAATCTCCCTAACTTTCAAATTGGACTGATTTATAAAATCACTTTCATCAGTCGAAAAAAGCCAATTTTTATTAACTTTTGTGGAAACTGCAAGAAATTTACTTTTAGAGATCTGTGTTGTGAAAAAAGCCACTGTACGGGAATAACTCGTAAAACAAAAGTTGTAAAGCATCAAATTTTGGGTTCAGTGAGCGCCGAAATTTTTAATTTGAATAAGTATTGTAACGGCTTGGCTCTACGGATGAGACAGTGCCAGGGTTTGCCACAACAGTACGAGACAACGAACCGTCAAGGTGACAGGAAACCCAACCTACAATCGGGCAGGCTGACAGAAACTGGGAGAAAGTGTGAAGAATGATCGAGAACGGTCATGGAGGCGGTTACCATGGATTATTGATGATATGACACTGTCAATTTGGAGTGGAAGATAGAAAGCGGGTCAGCGCGTGGCGGATCAACGTTATAATTGTAAATAGTTTACACGTTCGGATATTTATTTTGTATGTTAATTAAATAAATAGTTTCAACCCACACTCGTGTTACAATTGGTGTCAGGTGTGGGGTCCTGAAGAAAGAAGATGTCTTAAGAAGATAAATCAGTTGCTGGTTGCAGAGCTCAGAAGAGAGCTAGAAGAACTTGAGCTAGACACGACGGGACCCAAGACGGTGTTGGTAGCACGTTTGAGGGAGTACTACGAAAGTCGAGGTGACGATCCTGATGCCATAGAATTTGAAGATCCCTCCCTGAAGGCTGTGAAGTCCTTTGCCGAGCTTGCCAAAAAGATGACCAACCTGTCTACGGAGATGTCCCTTCAGCGAAATGAGCTTGCTGAAAAGATGACCAGTCTGTCCTCCGAGATGTCTAGCATGTCCACCGAGGTTCATGAGGTTAATGAAGAAGTGTCCAACCTCTCCCGGTCCATGGCTAACCAGGCAGCAGAACTGCGAGCAGAAATTTCCCAACAGGAAGAAAGAATAACCGGTGTGATTGCTCAACAGGAAGAAAGAATATCCGGTGTGATCGCTCAGCAGGGGGAAAGAATATCCGGCGTCGAAGAAGAGATCCAGAAATTACAAGATTCCTGTCCAATCCGCCACCTCCTGGAAGCAGAGAAGAGGAACCCATTTCCGTGGTAGAAAGGCTGGAGAGCAATCTTTCAACTCTCGAGATCAAGCTCCATGCGATCGAAGAACGATTCTCCCGCCAGTCTTCAAGAGGTGAAGATCGACGAGACTTCGGCGCTGTAGGTGAGACCAAAACCAGAATGAAGCCACCTACCTTCGACGGCAAGACCTACTGGCCCAACTATCTCAAGCAGTTCAACGCAGCGGCCGACGCCAACGGATTGTCCCCTGGGGAGAAGGCAGTAGCACTCACAGTTGCCCTACGTGGTGATGCTCTAGATGTCCTGCAGACCCTCCATGCCGACGAGTCCAAAGACTTCGATCAACTGGTGAAGCGTCTAGAGATGAGGTACGGCCAAGCACACCTGGAACAAGTCTACCAGTCCCAACTTAAGAATAGAAGACAGAAGGCAGGTGAGTCCATCGAGGAGTTCGAAGCCGACGTTGCACGGATGGTACGCTTTGCCTATCCCTCGGCCCCTGAAAGCGTACTAGAATGCCTAGCTGTCCAAGCGTTCGTCGATGGAATGAGAGACCAGGAGTTGCAGAGAGCACTGCGCCTAGCCCGTCCCAAGGTCCTGGTGGATGCACTGTCAACGGCGTTGGAGTTTGAAGCAGCAACTGCAGCGTCCCGTGCCCATGACCGAGTCCGAGCCGTCACCAGCCACTCCAGCGAAGAAGAACACCATGGAGAGTCCAACAGGGAGATTCTAGAACAGCTGGTGAGCCTGATAAAGACTATGGCGATGAAGAAGAGGAGATCAGTACGATGTTGGAACTGCGGAGAACTTGGTCACGTCAGAAGTACATGCCAGCATCGTGACAAGACCACCCAAGATGACCCCCAGGCAGCCGGAAAACTAGAACGGGTCGACTCCAGGAGGGCGACATCGACTCGAAGTAGCCTACAAGACCCTCTCCTCGTCCTGGCTTCACTGAGTCACCGTTACGCCGACGCCCTTTCCAGAAGACCTTGCCAACAGAATTGCTCCCATTGCAGTCGCCTTGAGGAGAAGAAAGCCAGCCTGCGCCAGATTAAAGTCGTCAGCGAGGAATGGTCCAAAGGAAGGATTCAAGAGCAGCAAGAGAGCGACCCTGACCTGAAAAGAATCAGAGAATGGGTGTCGTCCAACCTGGCAAGAGGTATCGTCATCTTCACCGGGACTAAAATCCTACTGGGCTCAGTGGAACTCCTTGGTGATTGAAGAGGGGTTGCTAAAAAGAATCGTTGAAAATGCCGATGGCACTGAATCAAAGAGGCAGCTGCTAGTCCCGAAGACCTACATACCAGAGATACTACGACAGCTTCACGATGGAACGTCAGGAGGACACCTGGGTGTGAAGAAGACGTTACAGAAGGTTCGAGAAAGGTTCTACTGGGTGAGCTGCTCCGACGACGTAAGAGACTGGTGCCGAAGATGTGCCACCTGTGCGGCGAGCAATGGACCACAACGCAAGCGTAGGGCTGGAATGCAGCAGTACATCGTAGGAAGCCCATTCGAGAGGATCGCTGTAGATGTACTGGGTCCTCTGCCAGAAACCGATGCAGGGAAGAAGTATTACGACAGCCGAGCAGCAGAGTCCTGCTATAAGGAAGGTGACCTGGTATGGCTCTACAACCCACGAAGAAGGCGGGGCTTATGTCCAAAGCTGCAGAAGAGCTGGGAGGGTCCATATGTCATCAGGAAGAGGATCAATGACGTAGTCTATCGAATCTACAAGGCTCCCCGAGGAAAACCGATAGTAGTCCATTCTGATCGACTAGCACCATTCGCCGGAGACCACGATGAAGGTGTACGAATACAGCGGCTCCAGGACGGAGAGAACCCCACGTCTGAAGACTTCAACAGCATTCCAGGAGGAATGCATCTGAGGAGGGGGCAATGTAACGGTTTGGCTCTACGGATGAGACAGTGCCAGGGTTTGCCACAACAGTACGAGACAACGAACCGTCAAGGTGACAGGAAACCCAACCTACAATCGGGCAGGCTGACAGAAACTGGGAGAAAGTGTGAAGAATGATCGAAAACGGTCATGGAGGCGGTTACCATGGATTATTGAGGATATGACACTGTCAATTTGGAGTGGAAGATAGAAAGCGGGTCAGCGCGTGGCGGATCAACGTTATGATTGTAAATAGTTTACACGTTCGGATATTTATTTTGTATGTTAATTAAATAAATAGTTTCAACCCACACTCGTGTTACAGTATATACGCATATACTGGTCATTTCTCCATTTTCCCTCTAAACGTTTATTTGGCCAATATGTAGGGGTTCAATATTAACAGCTCTGCGCGGTCAATATGAACCTTCACCTCTTAAACCCCTTCTCCCAACCCTAAATTAAAGTACCAATTATCCCTCTTTCTCAAATTCCTTTCCAACCCTAAATTCGTTCCCCCTTCTTTTATTGCAAGTCTGACTTGAGGATTTGTAAGTATTATGTTGATGTATTAAGTACTCATTTACAAAAAAATATTTACATACTTATTATATTTAGAGTTACATGATAAAAGAAGTAACTTCCCATTATGTGTTTGGGGGAAAATCGTGGGAAAACCATATAGTTAGCTGGAAAGTAGAGCAAGTAAGTTGAAGTATAGTGCAAAGATGTTATATAAAAAAATACCTGATATCAATGTCCAGGCTCTGGCTCTTCAGCACTCGGATTGGCAGGCTTTGGTGGCCGTTCTTTAACTGAAAGCAATTTTATTGAGTTTGTATGTTGTAAAATAATGCATAAGTAAAGTCTCATTTGCCTCTAATAGTGGTGCAGCAAATGGAGGGTCGTCTTCTTGCTCATCGAGGTCCGTTCTTTCGTCCACGTTGGTGCAGGAATCGGCACAATTGATGCAGACTTGGGTGCAGAACAGACTTGCGTGCCTGCATCCACAACGGCCACCACAGTCAGTGCGTCAGTGCGACATTTGCATGATAGTTGCTGCATAAGTTTATCAAGAGCCGGGGATTTCAGGGTGGTAAGTAAAATCAGACCATTTTTTGTTGATTTCCAACCCCACAGCTTGGGATTAAAACTGTTGCCGAGCCATTGCTGAACTTGTAAATATACACGAAAACTATGCTAGTAGGCTGCAGCATCGGTGGGAGGAATAGATGCAATGTTGCTGGAAAACTTGAATGCAGATGTCTCGTACTGCTTGTATCGCAGCGCATTCAAGGAAGTTGTTAGATGGTTAGCCCCGTACAGGGCCACCAAAAATGTTTCTCCAGCAGCAGCAATTGCCGTTGGCTAGGCTGACGTATCCAAGAATTTCCCAACGGTCTTTTTAAGATCTGAATATTTTAGTCTTGGCTTGGTTTTATAAAGATGACGTCAAGTCGCATCCACTCATCGCGTGCACAAAAATCATGTGCTTGGCAAGACTTTGTTACACGGCAGACTGTAATTGGTACAGCAACTGAGGCGCTTTCCCTTTTCCAGGCTTCAGCAGATAGACGTTCGGAGAAGTGTTGAGATCCATCATTATCACCAGCAGATTTACATCTTCCCCCACAATTGCAATAGTTTGATGAGTTGGGGCCAAGGATTCGGCCGTCCGAACAATCAGTGAATATGCATCCTCGTTTGCTTGCCACTTTACCATTAGCATGGTGATTAAGCGACTTTTATTTTTGCCATACCGTCGGTATCATTGTGTGGCTGAATTGTATTTACACTGTTTCTTAGTCAATCTCCTCAACCGCTCGATGGATTTTTTGAGTTTACTGCAGTTCACCCAAAAGTTTGCGAAACTCTTTCATATTAGTCAAATAAGCGCTTAGAGGAAAAATGAAGAAATAATCAGTATATGCGTATATGCTGATCCAAATTCTGTTCTACAAGTTTTTCACGTAGAGTGGCTGTTTTCGCATCACAGACGTCTAAAAGTGAATTTCTTGCAGTTTTCACAAAAGTTGCTAAAAATTGGCTTTTTTCAACTGACGATGGCGACCTTATAAATCGGTCTAATTTAAAAGTTAGGGAGGTTTTTCAACGCAGAATTTTAGCTCTTTATTTGTGAATAAAATAACATTTTCCGTATGATGCATTGTTTCCATTATATGATTAGAAAACCAGAAAAACTCCAAAAATGTCCAGAATTTTTGCGTTTTTCGAACTGAAGCGGCACTGCTACGGAACACCAAACTTCAGATTCGTGTTCAGCACCCCAAAAAACACATAATTCCGTTGAGAAACTTTCTACCACACTCATGTTACGAAAGTCACTTTTGAACACCATTTGATTAGACTAATAAATAAATCACATAGACAAAATTTAGAATTCGCAGACTTAATTTACCTCATCATATATGAGTACGAAGTAACGAACAAAAGTTAGTTAAGGCGTAAATTCTATAAAAGAATATCCTTAATAAATGTGCTAACATAGAACTTAGATCGTATATTTACCCTAAGCTAACTATAACTTTCTTCAAAAATTTATATTTATCTTTATTAATCTTATGCTGTTTCATAAAGTAATTAAATATATTTAATCCATTAAGTTGTTAAAACATAACATCTCTCTAGAAGTTCACGAAAGCGCTAATCCAGCCGCTTACAGCGAGATTGAATTTTCGAACTCCCAAAACATTTTCAGATTATAAAACCAGAGTACAAGATTGTTACACTTTCTAACTCGAATCGAGTCGGAACTTTGGAACCAGAAACTAACGAAATTCTTGACAAAGCAATACCGCTTTCATTTCCAACCTGTATAAACAGACGTCTGCAAATATACACATACATATGTTTCGGCAACAAGTTTTCAAGCAGGTATTACCTGTGTTATTATTAATACAACAAAGGAGGATTTAGTAAAACATTAAGCATTAATGAATTCCATTGTTGGGGATTATATGAGTAAATAGCAATTTATAATAGGATAAATATCTGGTTACTTGCGGATTGTACATTATACTGTTTGAGTTTAAATTATGGTTTAGTGTCAAACTTTTGTGAAATCAGTGTAATACTTTGTTTTATAACTATTAATGTTCATTGGAGTCAAATGTAAACAAAATGCCCATTATCATCATTAATATTTTCTTAACATTATATTTATGTGTTCATTACTTATATGCCTTTTTTATATGCAGGAACAGTATTCACTATTAGCTTAACATTACATACAAAAATTTCAATTATTCAATTTCAAAATCAATAATAATAGAACAAACGTATTTAAATTGTATGGTCTAAAAATAATTTGTTTAAAGTCTTAGTAAACAAGAAAAAATATCGAGATTTAAAAGGTTTGATAATGATTTGATATGATTTACAGAACCTAGCTGTAGGGGAATTTATATGATAATTAGTTGTGCTTGAACTTAAATAAAAAAGTATTTGTTTTCTAGTATTATGGGTTAGAACATTAAATGCATTCATGTTTACGATTGTAGTAGAGTCAATCAAATTATTATAGATTTTGTAAATAAATTTTACATTATACATTTGTCTTCTATCGTCTAGTGATATTATTCGTACATTTTGCTTAATAAAAGATCGATTATTGATTTGATGCGAATATAATTTTTAATTAAGATATTTAATAAATTTCTCTTGTACACTTTCAAGTTTAGTTATGTAAATGTATTTGAATACTGATTTTTTAAAATTGTTTTAGGAAATCAAAGGAGCCACGACCCTAAAGCGTTAAAATATTGAAATGGTTTGATTTTTATGAAGTGATACCAGTACAATATATGAGTATGATTTCATTCAACAGGCAACGTTTGCCGCTTGCCGCGACTTTCAGCCATCAAACACTTCTAAATGATTTTTAGTAGCGATAGTTTTGCTGACGCAGCTCGTCTCCAAAGCTCGTATTAAAATCAAGTCGAGGTGCAACGCCTTTCAGTTTTTTTATTTAGGCTTTAATTTACATTATTCCAGAAGTACGGAAAAATGCCAGAGTCACCTTTATTCCAAAAGTAGGGAAAAAGGATATCACACATTCCAAATCCTTTCGACCAATCAGCCTCACATTCTTTGTATTAAAAACAATGGAAAAGGCTGTTGGTAATTATATCAGAACGGAAATCCTGGAGACGGTGCCACTCCACCACAGCAAACACGCGTACCGAGCAGGAAGATCTACAGAAACTGCCCTGGTATAGTTGACTGACGTAATTCAGGGTGCACTGATAAACAAAGAAACGGTCGTGTGTGACTTCCTAGACATAGAAGGAGCTTTTGACAACACGCCACACGAATTTGTAAAAAGAGCACTTGCATACAGAGGAGTAAACAACATCACATCCAGATGGATGGCTCAGCTGTTATCTACGAGAACTACAGAGACACAGATTGGGCAGGACACCATCTCCATCTGCACAACCAGAGGATGTCCACAAGGAGGAGTTATATCCCCACTAATGTAGAGCCTAACCATAGACGAACTTATATACAGATTGACTGACCTCGGCATACCCTGTCAAGGTTACGCTGACGACATAGTCATATTTGCTAGAGGCATGTTCAGAAATATCCTGTGTGATATAGTCGAGGACTAGAACATACCAAAAGATGGTGCCGTGAAGTGGGACTTAGTAGAAACCCTACAAAAACAACACTAGGCATTTTCAAGGAAAAGAAAAATTAATCTTAAAACCGTTAAATTAGACGGGATAGATATAGAATGGAAAAATGAAGTCAAATGTCTAGGAGTAACCCTGGAACACACATAGGAAGAAAGTAGTAAATAAGTCCACAAAAGCCCTAATGGTATGCAGAAACATTGCCGGTAAACGATGAGGATATAACAGAACTAGTTAAGCTACTACGAGAGCTAATATCTCAAAAGTACAAAGACTAGCCTGTATTTGCATTACTGGTGCAATGAGAATCTGTCCTACGGCCGCAATGGAGGTTATCATAAACCTCACCACTCTACATTTGATGATAGAGAATGTGGCAAAAATGACACGATATAGAATGGTCAGGAACGCAGTAATCAGACGAAAGTCTACTTGCTTTAGGACTAGAGATAACTGGGACATGCCTCAGGATGAAATGCTAAAGAAGTAGAGTTTTGTTAAAAACTTCAAAACCACAGAGCTGGGTGCAAGAAAGAATCTAGCCAAAAATCCTTTGCGCTTGCAACCGAAAGACGTGCTATTCAGTGGTATACGGACGGTTCAAAAACCATAGAAAGAACTGGAATAGGAGTGTATTGGCCGAGAACCAAGCACTCCGAAAGCTTGAGAAAATACCCAAGCATCTTCCATGCGGAAATTCATACCATCGAGAAATGTATTCAGTTTAAAATCGAGAGAAACTATCATAGACAAGAGATTATTATCATGTCCGGTAGTCAAGCAGCCATTAAAGTGCTGAGCTCTTACGTAATCAGCTCAAAAATGGTCTGGAGATGCCTAGAACAATTGAATGAGCTAGGCGAGAAAAATACAGTTAATCTCACTTGGGTCCCAGGACATAACAGGGTACAGGGTAATGAGATTGCAGATAGTCTTGCAAGGAAAGGGACTCAAACACCCCTTGTAGGATCTGAGCCGTTCTGTGGTATCAGCAGTAACATAATATTAGAAGAGATTAAAAAAGAATTGGGCAGTTAAAGAACCGATAATTGGAACAATCTCTTGGGGCTGAGACAGGCCAAGATACTTCTGGGTGAATATAACCAGAAAAGATCGGAAGCCTGCATCTGTCTAAGCAAGAACAGGCTACGTATTGTAACAGGGATCCTTACCGGGCATTGCCAACTAAAAGGACACCTAAGTAAACTAAGAGTAGTAGATGATAGTGAATGCAGATTCTGTGAGGAGCAAGACGAAACCTCCATTCACATTTTAACTAAATGTGTAGCACTCCAGAATCCAAGGGCACTATATCTACGGGGATATCAAATAGAAGAGGGAGATTTACCTAACTTGAAGCCACTTCAAATCCTACACTTCCTTGAGAAAATATAATTGGAAGGGTCCTTATAGGCACTGAGACATTTCCTTAGTGCATTAGCGACAGAAGGGGGCACAATAGATCTTTTAGGTCGTAGTGTAATAACACCCCATTCCCAACATAACATAACATACATTATTTAAAGAATCAGAATCTCAAAACTCCGAATAAATTGAGTCGCACTCCAAAACATCCGAATCTACGGCAGTAAACCGAACATAGAATGCATTGAATTCGGAGAATTTGAGTTGTTCAACATACGCTCAACGTTTATGTTCCAATCAAGAAGATTTACAAAATTTGGAAGAGCGATCTAACAAAGCACGGATCTTCTGACGTAGTTGACGGATCAAAAAGAAGAGTATGACATCTGTTTGTTTATCAAAAGCTTTGCCATATTGATGAAAAAACTACCTACTCATAAAATAGCACAAGCTAAATTACAGATATTGACTATGTTCAGCAGTTTACAAGCATTTTCTGAGACAAGTCACCTTTGGCATTGGTTTATTTGAGAAATGTTTCGCTATTGCCTGAACCACATACAACTTCTACTGACCTATCATATATTATTAATACATTCACATCATCAGATTCTTATTATGTCTAATACTTCCCTGTTACTGAGAGAATAACTTCCAATAGTTGGTGTGGTTTTGAAAATATTAAATGTAATGCTCATTTTTCCAATAGTAAAGTAAGCTTACGTCAATGTTAAAGCAAACATCCTTATTGACTCCTAATTCGTCAAACCATATTTTTCTTCTTACAAAATATTTTTTACCATTTCTAACAAATATTTTTATCTCGAAAATATTCTTAAGTAACATCACGAAATTTTAACTGTTTAGTGACTCAGTGTAACTCATAAAAACAAAAAAGGAATGTTTATAGTTTTTGGTAGTTCTTGAGATTAAAAGAAAAAAATAATAAATTTTTAACAATCACCGAATATTAACAGAAATGTCAATTTTACAACTAATCCTAAAGTAAATAAAAAATATATATCTTTACTGAAATTAATTATGTAACAGGAAAAATAAGTAAAGCAACTTTTGTCTAACATAAAAAGTTCCTACAAGTTGTTCGTTTGTGTTTTTAAAAACTAGTCAAAACTAAAAAGCAACTAAAAGCCAGATACTTTAGTTTATACAAAGATGTATTTAAAAACTATCTTTTGAAATTTATAGAAGAAAAAATCACGAAACTAATATGATAACGGTTTTTTTTACAAATATTAACAAATTCAACAAATAATATGTAATAAAGTATAAATGACTTGCTCCTGCTACTGTACTAAGTGGCGCTGCCATCTTAGAAGTGATGCTAGGAACGTAATTGTATACGTGAAAATTGACATCTACGCATGCGCATTCAAATATGTGTCACGTTCACGTTTACGTACATACGTAAGCTTGCGGGCTCTGGCGTATGCACGTAACCTCCGAGTAATTAATAATAGAGGGAGCGTGACCTCTGTTTTAATTGGAAATGAAGAAATCCTAATAACAATTGTCATTATCTGTCAATACACATAAATGTCACGATGCGTTTAACAACTTCAACTCATATTTTGGACTATACCAAAATAATTTTTTTTGTGCGTTGACGTTCACGTTTACGTTAACGTACTGAAAACACTTCAACTCTCTAATTTCGCATCCCTATTTAAATGGAACCGTTTTTATTTATAAATGATAACCCTATATCTTACTAATTAAAAGAGTTACTACAACTATGTGTTGGTATTTCTGGTACCATCTCAGTGTCTCCTAACTCTGATTACTCTTTGTACAGTTTACTCCGATATACCCTGTATATATTTTGTTATATTGTTTTAATTTTTTATATAAAATATTTTTTCACAGTCCCATCAAATACTATATTATTTATTTATTTCCTACTTTAATTAAAAATACACTTTATAATAATTATTAATGTCTACATCTTGATCAGATAACTAGAATATATGGCAATTAAATTAAATTTAAGAGTTACAACTATGAATTTGTGTTCATTGCGTAATAAAATTTTTACGATACATAATATGTGTTTTTTATTACCTAGGAAAATGTTCACAATTTAAAGATGTTACTCCAGTAAAAATTGATAAAATTGGTGATAGCTTTAATGTAATTTCTATTTGGGGTTTTATGGATAAACTCTAAAAGTTTTATTTCAAAGTGTCTTATTTCACAAGCAATAAAAAGTTTTTTTTTATTGAAAGGTCAAACCAAGTTTATTCATTTTAGAAAAGATCATAGGAGAGCTTTAAATTGCACAGAAATTTGCAATTTCTAAGAAATAATTATCAATAACTGATTAACCGTCTAAAAAATGTATACTTTAGTGTAAGGCCAACGTGTAAAGTTATGTATTATGGGTAAATTTTAACTGGGAATATACCTTTTGCGCGGTCAGTTTTACCGAAATTTAATCCTTTCGCTATTCGAAACGTATGAACCACTTGGTCTCCAAAGCTGGATTAAGGGATCTAAGAAAATTATGGGGTTATATTATTACTGTAATACTAATATCGGTTTGTACCAAAATAAAAATATTTTTCATCAGTTAATTGTCTGCATTCTTACTGATAAGATTAATTTTTTATTTGAAAAGTGATTCTCATCATATTCATTATTCCATAAAAGAAGTTTTGAGTTTATATTGCAATAGAGTCGATGTTAAGTGTAAAAGGAAAAAAGTTGTTAATTGTAAAAAATATACATTTGGAAAAGACAATGAAACAAAGTTAGATGTGTATCATATAGTTAGGTGTATCATATGGATCGATACATACGAGACGTTATCTATGAACCTTATTCAACAATTGAGTTTAAAGAACTAAAAGATATTAATAAACACTACGAAAGCCTAAATTCCAATAATTTTATATTATTTCATCAAAATATAAATATAAATAAAAACATAGAAAAACTAAAAATATTTTTATCACAGTTGAGTCACACATTTGAGTTTATTGTTCTTACAGAAACGCTAAATATTCCTGATTTAATTTTGTTTCAAATTCCTGTTTATAATATATTTACAATAAGGGAGATATCAACCGTAACGATGGAGTTGTAGTTTTTATTAAAAGTAATATAAATTACGAATATACTATAGCAGAAATAGGATTGTGTAAAGCGGTACAATTTATAATTACTTAATCAAACAAAAATCAACCTTTGATAACATCTTTGTATAAACCACCACCAATAAGTGAAAAAGAAATTGTTAATAATATTTGTTCATACCTGGAAGAAACAAAAACAATGTAAACGTTTTTAAACAATTGATTTTAGGAGAGTTTAATATAAATATTAAACAACAAACTGACCTAGTTTCTACATAATATTTAGATATATTAGATGAATATAACTTCGTATCGCTAATAAACAAATATACAAGAGTACAGGGAATATCTAAAAGTGGCTTAGACCATATATTTTATAGGTCTGATGCGTTAAATAAATTTATAGCAGCCACATATGATACCAATATAACATATCACAAAGCTACAATCGCATATATTCCAATACAAGCTAAGACAACTGAAAAAAAATAATTTTTCAAGAAGATTTATTATAAAAAGTTACAAGAAAATATTTAGAACCACAGGTTGGAAGACTTTTATACCATAAATAATTTAAATGAAAAAGTTAGTTATTTAGTAAACACATTAAACGTATATATAAATAAAAATACCAAAGTTATTAGAGAAAGCAAACATTTTTGTAAAAGGCAACAATGGGTAACCAGGGGTATTAATAACTCAATTACAAAGAGAAACAATCTCATCATATTTATAAAAAAGATTTGGAAAATATAGAAAAAAAAAAAGAAGCATATTTAAATTATAAAACATTAACGAATAGGGTTATAAGGAAAGCTAAAATAGATTTTTATGATAAATAAGCAAATAAATGAAAATAAAGAATATTCAAAAGGTCTATAGAAAATTATTAATCAAATATAAAGCAAATCAAAAAACAATAACAATGAAATAAAAGAAATACATACTGATGATGGGCATATAGTAACAGAGGCGAAATATTTAGCTGAAACGTTTAACAACTACGTTACTGAAGTAGCTGTAAATCTTGCAGAAAATATAAGCGCTGCTTACACTCCTCAACCTAGGAAAAATATTCACTAGTAATACCACTAGAGGTCAAATTATTTCCTGATATTAATTTGACCTCGCGTGGTATTCGGTAAGAAAATTCCACGCCGAATTATGGTTGAAAATTAAATATTTTTAAAATTTATTTTTCGTTTCTCAACAATGCAAATTATTTTCTCCAAGTCACCAGTGAAACATAAAAGGTGTTGTCGCCTTGATTGTTGAGTTGTCATAGTAAATAAGTGAGACCCTAACCTCGAATATAATTTCAGTTTTGAAGTTGTCAAGCGGCCCGACGTAAAAAAATGTTTCGCTGCAATTATTTAGGCCTTCAAATTGCTTATTTCTACTCATTTTAGTTGCATGGGAATACCATTTGAAAATAGAAAATAGTATATTCTTTAATTTTACGTAAGTTTTGAATAACTACAAGTGGTAGAAAATTGTTTTTCTGCGTTTTTATTAACATGCGTTATGAGCGCTTTAAAATGGTATGAAATTCATAACCAGCGTCAGCAAGCATCAATCGTAGGAGGCTGTGATCATTGTATTTTGACAGTTCAAAACATTAAATAACTCGCGTTTTGTTGCGATAAAGAATATTGCACAGCAAGTAAAACCAATAAAATTACCAATTTGTTTAAAAATGAATCGATTTGAAAATCATACGCTATGCAAAATATGCGTGAAATTGTCTGATGTAATGATCAATCATTGCATTATGACTTACTTACTCGGATTAATAGAGGATTGTGGCTCCAACTTGAAAAACGAAAATTTATTCCGAATTGTCCACGAATATTTGCACCTAAACTACGCAAAATTCAAAGTGCTGAATGGGAAAAAGGTGAATAAATTAGTGTCTAAATATTATATATATTTTATTAGACATAGACACATAATTCAAAGCATCCAAAGTCCTGCATTTTCGCCATTAAGAAGAAAAGAAGTGGCCGAAGAATATAGAAAACACCTTAGGATTGTAACTAAAATGTATCAAATCTAAACCTATTATGTGAACAAATAAAAACCAGTCTGTCAAAAATGGTCTGTTATTGTAAACGTCAAAAAATTTCCAGTATAATTCGCTGTTGGGTACCCCACGAGAAAAAAATTTCCACTAAAATACCTCCGTTGCCATGGTGATCTGTCAAAAAAACACGTATTTTGATTGGTTCAAAATTACAGGTGTGGAATTTTCAGAAAAATTACATTGTTCTATTGACTTTAACAAATATTGAAATCAAAAACATAATAAAGTCACTAGCAAACAAAAAATCATCCGGAATAGAATTATTAAAAGAGAATTTAGAAATATTTACCCCACTCTTAACCTATTTAGTTAATAAAATATTTCTGCAAGGAGAATTTCTCATTGAACTGAAAAGATCGTTAGTGATACCAATATTTAAACAGCGCAATAAGACAATGGTAACAAACTACAGACCAATATTTTTAATCATCACTTTTGTAAAAGTTGTAGAGAAAGCACTAAATGTAAGATTACAAGAATACCTTAATAAATATAAAATAATTTCTAAAAAACAATTTGGATTTCGAGAGAGATTTTCTACAACTGATGCAATTCTAGAGTTGACCAAAAAGGTTTATCAGTCGGTGGACAGTAAAAAACCAAACCTAAATATTTTCCTTGATTTAGCCAAGGCCTTCGATACTGTACATCACGAACAGTTATTGCTGGCCATGGAAGATGCAGGAATACGGGGAACTGTACTATTTTCAATATATTATGTAAATGACTTGTATATTTAAAAGACTACAGGCCAAATTGTAAGCTTTGCTGATGACACAGCTATTTTTTACGAAGCAGATACCTGGGAAGAATTAAAATATAAAACAGAAAAAATTATAGATTGGTGCACTTATAAAAAGCTTACTATAAACTACAATAAATCATTTTTTTCGTCTTTTGCAAGCTATTGCAACAGCTTACCAGATTATAATAAAAATAGTATCAATTATAACAATCAGGAAATTACCTTACAAAAACAAAATAAAATAATTTACTTAGGTGTTACTCTAGATTGCCACTTACAATGGGATATACATGTAAATAATCTAACCAATACCTTAAGAATGTTGTTCTTCAAATTTAAATTCCTTAAAAATATATTAAGCGTTACTCATCTTAAAATTATTTACTACGCACTTGTTCAAATGTGACAAATATTAAATTTTCAATTAGAGAAATGGTAAATAAGTTTTTACATAAGAATACGAAAATAAACCAAAATTTAGTTTTAAAAGTTATTTTACCAAATGACAATGAATTTGAATATGTAGAAAACACTGAGCCTATTGTTATTGACTTAGGAGAACCTAATAGTTCTTTTTTAGATGTAGTCCATCCATTAATCCCGTTGACTCCTTAACGTTCTTACTTTTAAATATTCGGTCTGTTCGTAATAAAGTAGATGATTTATTTTTATTAATAGAAGATTACTGTTTCCCTCACATTTTATTATTAACGGAACATTGGCTTGAAAAAGATGAACATTTATTTATTCCAAATTATAACTTAATAACTATTTTTTGCAGAGAACTGTATGAACACGGGGTACAGCAATCTTAATACATGATTCCATATTTCATACTTTGGAATTTAAGATTGTAGAATATCCTGAACTTTTAGAGGAAAAACAATTTGAGTTTTCCATTATTTCTATTCTTATATTTAATATTTATGTTGTTTGTATCTATAGATCACCAAATTCAAATGTTTCAGTTTTTTTAAACAATTTGGAATCTTTGCTAAGTAGATTTTCTACAACATCTAAAATAGTTTTGACAGGTGACTTAAATATAGATTATCTCAAGGATGATGATAATATTACTATTAGATTAAAAAATTTATTAATTTCCTTTAACTTAAGTATGCATGTTAAGGAAGCAACAAGGATAACGGATTGTACCGAAACGTTACTTGACTATTTCTGTACGTCTTACGAACCTGCTAATATATCGTGTACAGTGAATCCCAGCGGTCTGTCTGATCATAAAGCCGTTTTAGCTTCGATATCTCTTGAGCATAAGATTCCTAAGACTAATTCTCGTCATGGTCGATTGTTTAGTAAATCTAATTATGGAAAATTTCATTTAGTATGTAAAAATTTTAATTGGTACAGTTGCTTTACTGGTATATCCCTTTTAACGATTTTTATTTAAATTTAAGCAAATTTTTTAACGCGTCTTTCCCTATTCAAAAAATAAAAATTAAGCCAAAAAAGCCGTGGATTACAGCTGGTTTAAGATGTTCATCAAAAAATATGAGATCTCTCAACTATATAAAAAAATTTACACAAAATAATTTATTTTTAAACTATTATTATCGCTACAGATCTTTATATCGAACACTTATTAGAAAAGCTAAAGATATGTACTATCATACAAGAATCGAGAGCTCAAAAAATAAGGCAAGGGAAACTTGGTCTATTATTAATGAATTGAGAGGCAAAAGTACCCATAAATCATGCAATGCAAATATAAATCCTAACGATTTCAATACTTTTTATTGCAATATCGCTGAAAATCTAACAAAAAATCTAAATAGAACAACTGACCCATTAGAATTTGTAAAATCGTCACCAATTAAATATTCATTTTTCTTAAGAGAAACAAATTCCTCAGAAATATTAAAAGTTTGTAATGACATACACAACAAAACTGCATCAGGACATGATGGAATGTCAGTAAAAATATTTCAAAACTTACCTACCTCTGCATTAGACGTTTTATCCATTTTAATAAATAAAAGTTTTATTGAAGGTACTTTTCCTCCTTTTCTTAAAACAAGTGTTGTGGTTCCATTATATAAGGGAGGAGACTTGACTGAGCCATGTAATTTTAGGCCCATATCTCTAATTCCGACACTCGGAAAAATTATTGAGAAACTTGTAAAAACTCGACTAGTTAGATATCTAGACCAAAATAATATATTGGACATAAATCAATTCGGTTTTCAACACAACAAAAACGTATCGGACGCTGTTTCTTCTTGTTTGGAATTAGCTTATACAAGTTTAAATTTCAACGAGGCCGTAGCTGCAGTATTTTGTGATCTGACTAAAGCTTTTGACTGTGTCAACCATGGAGTACTGCTGCAAAAGCTTGAAATTTATGGCATAAGAGATGTGGCCTTGAGTTGGATGAAATCCTACCTTTTAGGTCGCAAACAGTTAGTCCGAACTGTTTCAGACTCGAACACAAGTGACATAAAATGGGGTGTCCCTCAAGGTTCTGTTCTTGGGCCCACCCTGTTTTTAATTTATATCAATGATTTAGGTAAGTTAAATATCTCAGGAAGTTTCACTCTATTTGCTGACGATACTACTATCTTGTGGCACAATAAAGACGTCAATATTCTTTATGCAAATATTAGTAATGACCCAAAATCCTTTAAAACATGGTGCACTGCAAATTTTCTGTCATTAAATTTTAAAAAAACAAAAATAATAACCTTTAAATGTAATGTTCCTGATATTTTAATAGATATGGATACTGTAGAAGCCACAAACTGTACAAAATTTTTGGGTTTAAATATCGACATGGATTTGAAATTCAAATCTCATGTGGATTCACTTTTAAAAAAACTCGCATCGGGTTGTTATGCCATTAGAACCACCTCTCATGAATTGGGAGTTTGTGCAGCAAAAACTGCATATTATGCGTTAGTTGACTCCCATCTACGTTATGCTGTTCAGTTTTGGGGAGTCTGTTCTGCCGAGTTATTTGACAGAGTCTTTATAATGCAGAAACGGGCAATAAGGTTCTTATGTGGAGCACACAGATTAGTTTCATGCAGACCGCTGTTCTTAAAACAAGAAATATTAACATTAACATCTTTATTTATCTTAGAAACTTGTTGCATGATCCATAAGAACAAGTCGAAATATAAATCGAATACATCCCGTGTAACTCGCCAAACGGGTAACTTGAAGTTGCCTATTCCCAAAACTGAACTAATAAGAGACTCTTTTATATACAATGGTATCAAAATGTACAATAGGCTATCACATACGTTGACAGATGTTGAGTCACAGAATTGTTTTAGAAAGCTGCTCAAGAGATTTCTGTTAACTAGGCCTTATTATAATATTATAAAATTTTATAATGACGAGACACTGTGATATGTGTTTTATTTTGTTTTATTTTTAGTTTATATTTTAATGACTATTTATTTATTTGTAATTTGTATACTATTTGTACAATTTTGTGTTTGTATGACTATTTATTTATTTGTAATTTGTACAATATTGTGTTTGTCAATAAGTATTTTAACTTGGACAATAAACATATATTCTCTCTCTCTCTCTCTCTCTCTCTCTCTCTCTCTCTCTCTCTCTCTCAAAGCAAACTCCAATACTACGTAACAGTGGCAGGTATCCAGTCAATTCGTCACGCGACAATTTATCGCGCGACCTTTCAGAGCCGACAATTCATCGCCACGACTTTTCATCGCTACGACAGTTTATCGCTACGACAATTCATCGCTACAAAAATATCGTATTGTATCTATGATTTATACAGTATGTCTGAAAAACAAACAATTTTTTTTGTGCTATGTTGAATTTTTCTTATAAGTACCAAATAAAATTATTTTTTCGAAAAAATTACAAAATATCTTACTCTAAATTACACAAAAATATGATTTACTTTTTTTTTGCTAACCGGTAACTATTATTAAATTCAACTTGAGAACATAAATTTCCACAATACTTTTCAACTTTTGAATTGGACACTTTTTTAGCTTTCAATTAGTACATTATACACTATACTTTCTTAAAGAAATACTACTAAACTTTAAAAATCAACAAGAGCTCTCTCAAAAACGTCTAATCGCTTCGAGGTATCATATCATATCGTATCATATGCTTAAGTTAAATTTGCTGTGTATTTTATACTTGCCATTAAGCTATACCTAGCAGTAGCAAGTAAATAAATTAGAGTTATTATTCTGTTTTTTTTTTATCCAACTTATCACAGCAACAATAAGCCGGATTAATGACACTGGCTGGCCGGATTTGGCCTGCGGGCCATAGTTTGGAGACGACTGCTCTAGAAAAAAAGTTGGTATAGTTACTAAATAGAAAGCGAAGTTTGTCTTCCCGACATTTTTTTTTTTAATATCAATAAAAAACGAGTTTTCACCAGAAATAAAAATTATTAATAAGTATATTAAAGAAACAATAATTTTTATCTTTCAAATCTACTTAATTAAAAAAAGAACGAACAAAGGAACACTCTCAAATATTAAAAAATAACCCTATTGAGTTTACGACCGCTTTACATACAGTAAACTCTGTTCGCTTGGTAATCTGTAGTCACTTCCACACTTCACTTTTTATCAGTCGAACGTCATAATTCATTTTTTCTCCCCGCGGCGCCAATTCCGTATAATTTATGCCGACTTACCCCTTGATTGTTATTTTCTCCATCGACAAAGTAGTTTTCGTTGTAAGCCACTCACTCTCCCGGCAATTTTATTGGTTTTTGTTTTCCGGCTTGAATTATTTTGGAATCGCAGACACGATCAACATTATTATCTACAGGGCGTCCCAGAATTAGTTTTGTAGGTTATAACCAGTTACAGTACTCATAAAGAGTAATAAAAATTTTTAAAACTATTTTGATGTAAACCGTAAATTTATACAAGGCGTTTTATAAACAATGGGAAATTCGATAACTGGAGAATCTATGGGTCAAATAATACTTAATATCCCGACCATAATTTTGATTTTAAACGTGTAACACACTATATTTTGGAAAATAAGCCATTTAAGGATTCATCTTTGTATATTAATTTATCCCTTAACGGGAGCTCTCTAAGTAGAGCGATGTCTGCGTTTTCAAGTGTAGATTCAACGAAAATAAGGAAGATTGTATTTTATTAGATGTTTTTGGTTTTTATTTTAGAAAAATATTAACTGTCCTAAACCCATCAACATTATAATTATTAAATCTACTTATTTAAATATAACTACGGTACGGACAGGGCCCACGCAATTCATGATAATTTAATCAATAATGTTATCGAAGTTTATGTTCGTTGATATAATGACCTATTCCTATTGTGACAGAAAACATATCTATTTTTAAAATCAAATAGCTATTAAGTTAGCGTTAATTATTAAATATAATAAAATCAATAGGTTAGTTAATTCTGTGTGCAACATACAATACCATGAATACCCGTATAAAGTATAAACTTGTCAATTTTTCCTGTCAAGACTCGAATACTGTACGAAACACGAGTAAGTTTCAAATTAGATCTTGTTGATTTTTCCTGGCCAGACTTGAATACTTTACGAACTACGTTTTTCCTGTTTAGACTCGAATATTGTACGACGAGTAAGTTTCAAATTAGATCTTGTCCATATTTCCTGTCCAGACTTAAAGACTCATCTACGAACAACGAGACCTCTAGTATAAATAAAACTGCAGGAGGCGTCGTAATATTTTCTTTGGCTACGTGAAGGTCAAAAACCAAGACGCAAAGTTATTGTTATAAATATTCGAAGGAGTGCTTTATATTTTGTGTTAATTGTGTTGTAATTAAATTTTATTAAATGGTATGTACCTTCTTACATAATACCTATGTCATTGACTTGATTTATGCCCGATTAGCCTGTTCCCATTTCGCCTGACCATTTAAAATTTCCCGATTTGCCTGACAAGTTCAAATTGTGGTATCGTTTCGCTTGACCATAAGTTGGATGGTGCGTGCTTTTTTTTTATAATGAGGGCAATTTTCAAAATACATGCAAAATTTGATTTATAAAGATGATTTTATTTGAGACAAAAAAAAAATTAAATTTATTGACATTATTAAGCGTTTTGCACCAGTGTTTTTAAAATAATTATTTTTAAATTTTCTAAACCATCTTGATAATTTTTTCTTTAAATCTTTTTTCATAGATATGCTCAGTTCTTTTCTAAAGTAATGTATAGTTAAAACTATTACTGGAGGAATTTTAGGTTTTAAATATATTTTTTTTGTCCTAGCCGGTTATTGGGACACATAAAAGAATTTCTACATTCAAATAGTTTATTCGCTTTACGCTTTGTCAATTTAAAAAAATGTTTAGTTTTATTTTATTAACTTTTTACTATACTGGGTGCTCTATATTTTTTGTTTATATCAAATTAAATAACTATAACATTTTAATTTAATTTTATGTTTATTTCTTATTATCATTAATTTGTTAGTAATAGATTTCTTTACAGGAAATACATATTTATTACCTGAGCAGGCCAGGAGAATCGCAACTATTTTTTTCCGGTTAACATGTAGTCAGGCAAAACGCTACCAAAGCGTATCAAATTTTTATGTCAGGCGAAACGGGAATATACCTTTGACTTTGACTTTAACTTACTTCGGCTATTAATAAGATATTGTGGAAAATACTACAAAAGTAATTCAATACTTTTCACATCTGAAAATCTGGAAATGTGATTTTTTCCTGTGTGGAAAATTTTTTCTGTTAAAATTTGTACACTAAAACCTGAATAACCCTCAATATTAAATGTCTTTACCAATTTTTGATCTAGTATTCCTTAGTTCCTAGGAGCCACAGAAGAGAAAACGACCTTCTGATGCAAAATTTTGATAGCAAAAAAAAGTTAGAGTCCAAGGAAGGGAGAAGATGGCTGGCAGTATGAAACATTTCTTGCAAAAAAGTCAAGTTTCCAACACTGAAACGATAAAGGAAGGTGAAAATACAGTTTCCGAAGCGGCAGCACCACCATCTTTTGCAACATGTGAACCATCAACATCATCATCATTTATAGAAAATATATTCTCTATAGAGTCGACCATCCCAACAAAGACGGCTACAAGTGACACTTCTGACGATGAAGTTTTTACTGAAGCGGTGACTGATGCCCGATTTCACCAACCTGTTTCTAGGTAATACCTACCTAAGTAATTCCTAAGCTAAGAAATTCTTAAATCCGATACTTACCTAAATCGAATTTCACCAACATAAGAAATTCTTTGTTAAGAAATACCCAGATAAAAATTGGATTTGGTTAGTGTTACACGTATAGTTGGCATTACTGGATAATTTTAACGTTCAAACCGAATGATTATCGATCATACTAGAAAGAGAAGAGTAAAAAGAAGATGACATAACCACAAATTTTAAATAAATTTATTTCTCACGTGTATAGTTTCAAAGTATTTGTCGTGTTTGTGTCTGAATTTTAGTAATTTTTATAGTAGAGTGTGGTTTAGAACTTTTTGTGAGAAATGGAAGATAAAAGGAATAGGAGTGCCAATTTCACGGAGGAAGAAAAAATTAAATTGCTTGCATTATTGCAAAAATATAATGACATTTTGTGCAAAAAGACTGAATTTGTTTTCAACAAAAAAAAGGATATTGCTTGGATGAAATTGGAGCAGGATTTTAATTCCAATAAACAATTTAAGAGGTAACATTATTTTCATGGGTTATTAAATTAGAAAGGTTAATATTTTTAATATTTTAGGAATGTAACTAGTTTGAAAAAAATATGGAATAAATTAAAATACGAGGCCAAGACATATAAGAGAAAAATAAAAATAAGTGTAATGGGTACAGGAGGTGGGCCAAGTACCCATAAAGAAAATAATATTTTGGAGGAGGTTTTGTTTTTAATTGGAAGGGCAGGTGTAGGAATAGCAAATATACCTGATTGCGACTTTGAGCCGGATTCTAATATAGGTAAACAGAATATAAAAAAACCTTTTTTCTTTAAATCTCATCTCATTTTTGTTTAGTTATAGAAATGGATCAAAATATGACAGAAATATTTACACCGATAGAAGTGGAAAATAAAGAAAATGAGGCAAAGGAAAAGTTACTAATTCCTCAGGTGTTTGAAGACAGGAGAAACAGCTGAATTTGTCGTCACGCAAATACCTCCAGTTTCAGTTGAAAGTAGAACTGATATAATGCCTACTCCTTCTTCAAGGAGAAGACCGATCTCTGTTAAAACACCGAAAGACCAATTAATACATCAGAAAATTGAGAGTGAAAAATTAAAACAGAATGCATTGAAACAAGAAATTAATCATGGCATAGAAAAGCGTCAAGAAGAAAGAGAGCTATTTGAAATAGAAAAAAGAAAAGGAGAACAAATTGTGAAAATAAGAAATATTATTCTTCAAAAATTAGAAAGTAAGGATTTAGAGTTCATATTAATATTTGTTGTATTAAAATGGTATTTTTTATTTGTAGGCAAAGAAGATGTTGACCCAGCTTTAATTGAATCCATTTTCAAGAATTAGAAATATTTTTATTTTGAATTATTTTTATATAAGTATTTTTTTATAATTTTTTTTGATATTTTTTTTTTTTAAATATATTTTTAATTAAATTCAAATTAGAAATAATATCTTTCGTACAGTTTTTTATAAATAATTTTTTCATATTTATTAAAGAAATTCGACAAATTATATTTCATCTGTTTATATATTAAATGAAAATAATAAAAAATCTAAATTTAATAAAAAAAGTCTTATCTTAAATAATGTAGTAACTTACCTATCACTTTCAAATTCTAGAACATTTTCAATTCTCTCTAATATTTGTAACGACGTATTTTTATGTAGTCGAAAGCGCCGAAAGAAATCAGTTTCGTCCAAAGTCTCAAAATAATTTGTACGCGGACGAATTACACGTTCTCGATGTTCTTCATTTTCCGACTCTGATGAAGAATCGAACCTATCAAGACGTTCTATAAAACGTACAGCTCTCATATTTTTTAAATAAAAACAAACTACTCTTAACAAAATTCTATAACCTGTCAACAATACTAATGTTGAAAACAAACTAAAATTTTGAGGTTAAGTATTTCCTAAATGCCTTAGGCAGGGGTAGAAAGCTGTCCTAATGTTAGGTATTTCTTATCGCTCTTAAGTATTACTTAGCGCATGGTGAAACGTAAATTGCACTTAGGAATTCGTAAATCTGGTTTAATTATTTCTTAACTTTAGGAATGGGTTGGTGAAATTGGGCATGAGAATACTAGTATTCTTATATCAGAGGACCCCGGTTTATGGCCCAGAAGCATTACCAATGACGAAGTCAGAATATGGGTTGAGCGTGGTCCTCCTTTGATAGGAAACAATTATGAATTTCCAGCTAATAAAGACAAAAACAAAAGAAAATTTTCAAGTTAGTACTTTGTCAGAAAACTAGGAAATGGAGAAAAAACAAATAGAATTTGGCTCATTTACTCAGTTTCGGAAAAATCGCAATTTTTTTTTTTATTTAATTCATATTTGTGATAGCCTTCTAAAAATAGCATATACTTTTAACATAGAAGCTAGGCATAAAGCAAGTTCTATGCTATTAAGTATACAATATTTCAAATTTATTTGCAGTGTAATAATTTGGTATGATATTTTATACCAGATTGGCATTATAAGCAAAATGATGCAAAGTGTAACGACTGATATTAAAGTGTGCCAAAACTATTTAAAGAATCTAGCTGATAATTTTAAAAATTATAGAGATGATAATCTTTTCGAGGAAAAACTTGCTCAAGCTGGAGAACTAGCAGCCGTTCTTGAGATAGTGCAAGGTTTTCCTCTATTAAATACTGTTAGATGAAAGAATAAACCAAAACTGTTCGATTATGAACAGAGAGATAAGACACCTCAAGACCCAAAAACAGCGTTTAAAATAAATTTATTTTTAAAAATAATTGATCAAACACTAAGTTCATTAAATAGTAGATTTGAAATTATATCTGACTACGACAACGTTTTTGGTTTTTTTTAGTAATATTTTTAAATTAAATGACGAGGATCTTTTAAAATGTTGTCGTACTCTACAGCAAAAGCTAACTGATCAGAAAAAGGAAAAGGCTGACGTAGAAGAAAATGATTCATTTAATGAGATAAAAATCCTAAGATTGTTTTTATTACCTGAAGCGTCAAATCCCCTCGACATTTTACAATTTATATTTGAAAACAATCTAACTTCATCTCTACCAAATATTACCATTTCGTTAAGAATCCTGCTTACTTTACCTGTATATGTAGCTTCTGGTGAGAGATCCTTCTCAAAATTAAAAATAATTAAAAATTATTTGAGGTCTACCATGTCATAAGAAAGATCTGGTTTGGCAATCTTAGCTATAGAGCAAGAGATCCTCGATAAAATTGATTTTGACAATATTATAAAAGAATTTGCAGCAGCCAAATCCAGAAAAAAAAATATTTAATTTTTGGATAATTGAATGTTTTATTTGTTTACTGTTTGGTTTGTTTTTTCGTTTGTAGGAATAAAATATTGGTTTTTGAAATATCTGTTGTTTCATTACAAAATTAAAATAAAATGTGGTTTCGCAATTCGCTCAAATGTTAAACGACTACAAGAATATTAAAGCAAACCAGGAAATTTAAAAACATATGTAACAGCTAAAAGTTGTTATTCTTCAAATTATTATTTATATAAGTACTACATATATTCACGCGGGCGACGATAACGTTTGCGGGGGCCGTGGGTATGGAACAAAATTGCGCAAGTAGGTACGACATTTTTTTTTAATATCTTCAAAAATTCGTTTGTTAACTATAAATTTTTTCTTATATTTTAAGAAAAGTTTATTTGCCCACCTTTTTTGTTTCTGAGCCTCTATTTGCCCCGAAGTGTATACACATGGGTCTCAACAGTATTTATGCGGCATGAAAAAACAAAATAAACAAAAAATCGAAAACAAATTTCCTTAATTCGCGCTAACGAAACTTTTCCAAAACAAGACCCCCTCTTTCGCTAATAAAATTTATAACGTTGATAGTCGTAAATTAGAGTTTGTTAAATTTAGTTGTGCTAATGGCTAAGTTAATAGAAACTCTCAAGGATATTTCTTTTGTAATTAAAGTTTCAACTTAAAGTTTATTGAAAACGTAAGCAAAGTTTGCGCGTGATACCCATTTTAAACTAACTTTCATCAGTTCGGCAATGCCATTGTAGAACAGTAATTAGTGAGACAAAATAATAATAGTAAAAGCTTCCGTTCCGCATTCAAATTCGCAGAGCTGTATATATATACACGCGAAAGTGAAATTTATAGAGGCATGCTTCTGGATTTTAGACGAGATTTTCAAGAGAATCCAGCGGAATTTAATTTTATTTGGTAAATAATACTCGCGCAACAAATACCACATATTTGCAAAATTGAATTAACTCACTTTTAATTGAGTCACTTAATGCTTAAAAGGAACGGAAATTTAGATGTCGTTTCAGATTCCTATTATTATTAATTCTCATTTCATTTAAAGTACTTTGTCTCCTATATTTATCAGATTAGGAACATTATTAAACAAGGGTGCTTTTCTTTTTGCTGAACCTATCTAGTAGGCGACGATATTTTTGCAACAAATTTTGTCTGACATTTTATTCTAGTTGTTTACAAGTTTAGTTAGTGACAGTTGTGAAATATATCTGATTGTAAATTACATAGGTTTAGAGTAAAGACTTTTTACAATTTCAAGTATGGCTCAAATCTTAAAGAATGTTTTGAGGAACTATCAACTCCTTCTTAACGACTGGTGTTCCTTGCATATTATGAAGACTAGAGATAAGGACGCTAATCGCTAATGGTCAAATTTCAAATTTCCGTCCTTCTTTTTATAAATTTCGCGAAATTGACTGTAGTTGGCATGTCTAATGACAGCACAGTCAATTTTCTATGTAAGTCAATGTAAAATAAAGTGATTTTTTAAAAACTGATTAAAAGAATCAAAATAATGTGAAAAAAAACATCAAAGCAAGATTAACGTCGTTTTAGATTGTAAAACAAGATAAAAATCAAATGTAAAACTAAAGAAAACACAAGAAGAAATCTATTCAATGTCGTTTTAAAGCTTTTAATATAAGTAATAAAATGTATTCATGTCTATAAACTAGTCACAACTAGTCTTACGAAGTGTAGTTTATTTTATTATAGGTTTCTATAATATAAAATATGACAGTTATAGATGCTGACTTGCAAGCAACAATAATTATGCATTAAATTTAACTTACTAGAAAAGAAGATTTATTTTTTATCGAGTTTTAATGTTAGTTGAAGAGTTGCTACTGTTTTCGGCTTCAACTACCAGGGTTATTTCGCCTCGTGTTCTGTGTAGGCTTTGTTATTGTTTCCAAGTACCACTTTAGAAACAGCACTGTTAATTAGAACCCAACAGTGAATGGTCGAGTGGGGAATCCTACCAAGGCATCAGAATTAATTTTAAATAATTTAATTAAATAAAAAAATCCCGGCCAGTGGTGGGATTCGAACCTGGGACCCTTGGATCCACAGGCAGAGACTCTACCACTGGGCCACCCACCCCTTCAGTTGCTACTGTTATTTTTTTTGGACCCCACTTGTGTCATTGTAAATGTTTTAGAACAGTGACAGCATATATATCGTTCCTTGTGCTGATAAAGTACTTTCTAGAGATGATGCTGTTCTATACTTTTTAGAAGATATTATCTTACTGATGGTATATTACTGATGGTACTGATGGTACTGATGGTACTGTTAGCAAAATAAAAAGGGGAAAGCTGAAATTAAAGGATCAGGTAATACCATGTACATTTCCAAATCTCCCTTTATACTTGAATTACAATAAAAAAAAATATGTTAACTGTGTTTTATTTTACTCCTAAAGCTATATATTGGTTTAATTCAAAAAAAAATTGCCACAAAATTGTACTTATCAAATTTCAGCAATTAAGAAACCTTTTTGGATTTGGTCCTAAATTGTATTTTATATAGATAAAATTAAATAATTTATCAATTAAAACATGCAAGCCTTATTTAGAAATAAATACAACAGTATGTTCTGTGCTTTATTTAGGTATAAACAAGTTTATTTTTATTAGTTTGACAAAATTATGTATAATTCCCATAAGAATCCATGTATTTTGAACAACGTATGCAGTACCAGCGCCCATGCGGTTAATTATAGAAGCTCAATTGTGAGTGCAAATTATCAATTTTATAGGTTATATTTTTAGTGTCATTTGTGTACCAGCATATGAGACCGTTTATTATCGTGGAAATGTATACATATATAGTTATTCACCTTAGAATTGCATATCCACAATTTGAAAATAAACTATTTTACTTATATTTTTTATGAATCTTATTTTTAAAGGTTACAACAATTCTCTTTGTACTTAAATTTTATATAATTTTGACTTAATTGTCTTTTTAATAATTCTCAACTAGCTTTAAAAATAATAAAATAAAAACAGAATTATTGGCGCCTTTTCTTTCCCGAGAAAAATTTCTACGAAAGTTTCTTTTGGGAAAGCCTGAACTCACGACTGAGAAAACCCTATGTGCTCATTTAATTTTCTAATTTGATTAGAGGTAAGTAATATTTGGTATAAAATATTTAAGAGCTAGTCAAAATTTCATATAAGTGTTTATAAAAGGTAATTTAACGTTAATTATAACTATTATTGCAAATTAACGTCAGATATATTACACATTCGATGAATGACATTGTGCAGGTGTTTCAACTCTTTAAAATATGGCACCAAACTGTGCATAGCACTAAAAAATCCACCAGAGGTCGGTAGAAAGTGAGGTACTTTAATAGCTATCTCCCAAGTAATACATATGATTTTTCTGCCTCCCTCAAATAACAAGTCATTTTTAAATAATTTATTTATGAAACTAATAAACAAAATTTATTAAAGAACTAAAATTATGAAGTAGGTATAGTATAAATTATAGTCATGTTATTTTCATTATTGCATCCTACATATTTTTAATTTGTGGTAGAGTAATTATTTTTCTGAGTAAGTACGAATATGCTTTTCTTCGGCCCATTGCTTGAAATGTAAATACTATTTTTCGTATTTTTCTTTAGATTTTTGGGGTAATAGAGATTGAACTGTTGCATTAACCTGTTCCAAAATATCCGGTGGTGTATTATTTATATTTTTAAACTCGCTTGAATCACTCATTTTTTAAATATTATTTTATATTTTGTAGACATATTATAGCGTAACACACTTTAAAACTAATCTGTCAATCGACCATAGCATGCTATAATATTTCTGTCCTAAATTCGAAATTCGGATGAATCTATGAATTGAAGTCAAATTATTAATGTAAAAATCGTTAAATTAAAATAACAATTTACTGATTTTTACTATTTTATAAAATACAGGGTGTTCTATAAATAAACGGTAAAATTCATACTTATATAATAGAATCCCAGCAAACATTTTGGTGTAATTTGACGTCGATACTACCTAAATTATATATAATAAATTTGGTCGCAAAATTAGATTTAACCATAATTAAGTAAAATTTACGTTGGCTCAACGTGGATTCGACATAAGTGGAGAATAAGACGACGTCGAAATGTGGTTTTATTTACCAAAATAGGTAGAATTACATCTAAATCCACATTGTAGTAGCCCAGTACGTTTGGTTAGTAATACCTCTCTAGGGAAATTTGACGTCAGTATAACGTTAATTCGACGTTGATTTAACTAAGTTTAGGTAGAAACTACCAAAATATTTGCAGATGACGTATGCCTCCAAGTGTACGAAAAGAAAGTTTATACTTATTTGGTATTTTTATCTATATATAAGTAGAAATATTGTAACAAGTCACCAACACAACTAAAACATATACCTAATTCACATGAAAGATTGAAAATAAATAAATGTCGTTGACAAAAATATATGTAATATAATTGCGGTGAATATACAGTTCACGCTTGTTGAAATTAATGCGAAGAAAATTTTGTCGTACATGTTAACAGTTATATAGAAAAATAACAATGCCCTTCCAAAATACTCTCTAATTAAAAAAATATAAAAAAAATATGATCGTGTAAGAAAATAATAATAATATTATGGGCTAAAACTATGTTACGTTTGTTGTGTATCACTTTAGAAAATCAATATTGTTTCGTTTTTCGGTATTTTCATTCGTATGTTCTAGTTATGGTCATTTTAAAAACTTAAAATTTGGAATCGTACTTCAATTACGTTAAAAAAATATGGCGTATTGGGCGAATTCGACCTAATAGTTATTATGACTGAGGAAATCTACGTATTTTACAAATACCTTTTTACTAAGTTGAATTAACTTCAATTTCACGACATATTAGTTAACTTTACCTATTTAAAGAAATAATAACTTATAGGTTTTATAAAAAATTTACCTATAGGTAAATATAACATATTTAGGTCACGTTGTTCTGCACTTGAGATTTTAGACGTTTCACTTTACGATAAAAATCGGAAGTATAACGATATGATTTATTATTTTTCGAAATCATTTTATTAATTATTTTTCGCACTCATTTAAAGCTCTATCTACACCACACGTAAATTAAGATTACGACTGTAATGGTTTTTTTAAAATGGCCGAAATTCTTAAGAATAATGACGAAGACAGTAACTGAACAACCTAATTGTTAAAATAACCTAAATAATATAAATTTTACAAATAGGTCATGTATACGACTCTTTTTAAATTGGTGGTTTTTAGTCGAATTTACTTTGTGGTAGATTTTTCAGGTAATTGCTACAACAAAGTTAATAAATATTTCTTCAAGATGACTTATAGGTCAACTAAATGAGTATTCGACTATTTGGTTGAAATTAGGTTGATAAACAGGTAGAATTTTGCTACGATCTCGACCTAATATTACTTTAAAGGAGAGTAAATAAAAGCAGCCAAATAGGTTACTATGGAGGCAATTTTTAACCAAATCTACCTAGTTGGATATTCTACTATAAAGACGATTTTTAGTTGCCAAACAGGTAGATATTACTTAAATATGGCACCTAATTTTACTACAAAAGAAATTTAACTTTGAAGTAATTGTTGGTTATTTTTTTTAGTAGTTTTTCCCTTGTTGATATGGTTAAAGTTACTTTTAAGCAGATTTGTGTAAAAGGTAGATTTCTTGGTATAATTTACGTAAATTTAAATATAAATTAAAACCGTTTGGTAAATTTACATTAGAGGTATATTTTTCTAGTCAATTTTACGTAATAATTACCTCAATAAGTAAATTCGTCTTTAACAAAGTCGAGTTATAACTAATGTTATAGAAAATGTTTGCTGGGATATATTTTAGGTCGTCAATGCCGTATAAGCTATTTCATTTATGACATACCATGACGTCACTTTTACTTTTCCTCCCTAGGGAGGAAAAGTATGACTTTGCTCCCTGCAATGAGGTCAGGAAATGTATACTTTGGATAGAGGTAGGCGGAAAAAGTTTTTTTTTCACGCTGTAATGCCTTGCGGTACGTTTTCGATGGACCACCCTGTATATAAAACAAACTGTTTTATGACTAAATAAACAGAACATATTTATTTTTCTAATGCAAGATACTAGAATATTAATGATATAATGAAATTTTATATGCATCAGGTAGGAAGTTATACAAGTGTAGTGCTACAAAATTGAAATATCTTGTCTATGGTTTTTTTAGCAAACCCTTTTTTATAGTTTTGTATATCTAGTTTTTAATTTAATTTTGTAATAAATAAATTTTGTAATTTATATTTTTTAAAGTTTTTTTTGCACATTTAATGTAGATAAGACGGGTTCGACAAAACAGCAATAATATAAATAAATATTTTTAATTTTAATATTCCCCCTTATCTTTGTAACACCACTGGCCAAAGTCAGACTTACAGGAATTTATTTGAGTAAAAAATCCGCATTCACATTTATAAAAATAAAATTCTTCCTCAGTATTTAATTATATATATTTTTTTATCTTCTTTCTATAAAATTGGTATGATATGCCCCAAATATATTTACTCAATAATTATCCAATTAAATGTGCCTGATGATGACGTAATATTGCGAAACCGGTCGCTGTTTTATTAACTTTGTGAGACAGACAGGATTTTTTCTATCACTTTCCTGCCTAATACTTATCTTTAATAATTATTAAAATATTGATTGTTAATTTATTACGACTGATATAACGTCATTTTGTAAACCAATTGTTTTAAGTGATTTTTCAGTCGATAATAATTTATCCAAGAATATAAAAGTTTTAAGGAAACAAGTTGAAAAGACAATAACAAAATTCCGACTTAGACTACAAGTTTTAAAGTTTTCAGAGCATGGCTATTATCTTTTCAAATAAAAACTTTCCTGGTGAATTAGTTGTTTGCCTAACTAAACACGAATATTTTTAATTGTTTGTACAATAGATTACTTTTCAAAATTCTGAACACACATTAAATGGTTATTTTTATAAAATAGTAAACGAGAAATTCTTTAAATTTCCCAAACTTTGACAAATATCAGCTACATTTATATCTGTGAAATTTTACTTATAATTAACATGGAACAAGAAAAAAAAAACAAATACACCCTTAAAAGTTAGTAAACTAAACACTATTTTAACTCTTTTAACGGTAAATTTCAATTAATGCAAACTCCATCATCCGATTTTGTTAACCAGCACAGAATTATCCTTCATTTTGTCAAAGAGGAATTAATAATGACAAAATTTATTATTCTGTTTAAAAGACTAGAACTGGCCTTAGAATTACCAATAGATTATGCCAAAATGTTTAAACGTTCCAATTAGAAGATTTTTACATCGTAAGCTTGCTTCTGTGTAGTAGCGGAAAAGGACATTAATGGATTAGTAGCAGTATGATCTATTTATAATTTAATTAAGAGTGCTATAATTTTCGTGTAATATTAAATAAACATCCGGTACAACGAGAAAAAGCAGATTATATTATGATTTTTTTTAAAAAATGTACCTACAAAAAATAATGTTTTTTTCTCTGATTGACATTAAACGTCAGTTTTAGTGACATTTATCGATCATAGAAGTAACACTTGTACTGCCTAGGTAGTAAAAATGATTTTTAATGCCTAGGCAGTAAAAATGATTTTTAATGCTTAGGCATTAATTTTTTTTTTTCTTTTTTTTAAATCTTGCTCTGCATGAGAATCTAACCAAAAAAGTTACTCTAGTAAATTTAGTCACTGCGTAGTAAATTAACTATATTAGGGACATTCTGGATCGGTTAAAAATAGGTTAAAAGATAACGATAATTGTCGCGTTATTAGCGATAACTTTTACTGGTTCAAAATAAGTACATAGACATAAAAAGAAAGACAAAATTCAGTATTTTATTATAATTTTAACTGTTACATTCATAATTAAATCAAAACAGAATATAACACAGAATATAACAAAAATGTAAGTAGATGAAATTCTACATATAATACATATTAATGATTATTTTGAATATGTATAGTAATTTGCGAACAATTTTCCAATATTACTCCACTGGCTTGATAATTCGTTTTGCCTTTTGTAATCATAGTATAATTATTTTTATTTATGTGTGAACTAGTACTACAACCGACGATATTTTGATCTTTGGGACCCGAAAAAAGTCTTTCACTAACATTTGTTTTTGCAGCTATAGAATCTTCAATATAACCTTTGGCTATTGTTGATGATCTCCAACCCCCATGTCTTTTTAACGTGATTATAAACGGAAAAAAATGTGACTAGAAAATGTTACTACAATGTTGTAGTAGTACACTTGTAGAAAAATACTTAACAATTTGTAGAAAATTTTACTACAATTTATAGTTAAAAACTATTAATTATTGTAGCAATTGAATTGTCGAATAAAATGCTACAACAATAGGAAAGAAGTCCACAATGTTTAGTATATTTTACTATTGTTTGTAGAAGTAGAAATTTATTACAATTATCGTAATTACTACTAATAATTTCTGTAAAAATTTGTACAAATATTAATAATTATCTCTACAAAAAATAGTAATTTTCTCTACAAAAAATAGTAATACTTTACATCCCTTCTTCAAAAATATTCTATAATATTGTAGAAATTCTAAGTCATTTGAACAAAACAGAATTCTGCTATTGACCAACGTTTTCTGACGTCGATCATAAACGGCCAGACAGCAGTTGCCGTTCGCCATGTTCACATAACAAAGCATGGTACATATACGAGTACCTATAAAACATTATTATATTATAAGCACCGATGCGTTTGAGAAAATTTTAGTAATAAATTCTATTGGTGGTAATTACATTTATTATTGTTTCTGAATAATTTACCTTTAGATAACTAATTTAAATAACCTTAGTAGATTATTTTAAAAAAATAATTGTGGCCAACGATCGAATGTTGTGCCCAACGATCGAATTTTGTGCCAAGTTCAATGATTTGTTTTTTCTTAATTGTGACATACCTACTTTCTCATTTTTGTTAGTTATCTGACTTAGTCATTTAATATCCAAATCAGTGTAAAGGTGATAAATATCCCTGTTTTAAGGGTATGAACAGTTCAATTGGTATTAATTTTTATTTCTTACTTTTCAGGTGAAGAAAAGCCAACTGAGACTGAGGGCGCTATTATTACTGTTATTTATTACATAATGACATTGTAATTAAGACTTTGTATCTTTTATATTAAAACAATAAATTGAATATTTTATTAAGGAACATTTTTTTCTAGGTTATAATTATAATAATTATGGAATACTACTACAAATTTTATTAAAAATTACTAAAATTTGTATGAATTTTTACTATTTATTGTGTAAAATTTTCGTATTTATTTTCATAAAACGCAATACATTTTTAATATAAATTCATACAATGAATAGCAAAAATTATAACAATTTGTAGAACAATTCTTATGATGCATTTGGATATTTTTACTAAATATTGTAGATAATAACTCTACAATACATTCTACACAAATATTTGGAAATTTTTACTACAAATTGTCCCTGTCCCTATATGTATGTATTGTAGAGAAAAAATCTACAATTGTAGAAATTTGTTCTACAATTTTTTTCCGTGTATTTATCCCAGAATCCACCAACAATATTGCAGAACTTCTGCGAAAACAATGCCCAGTAAATTCTTGTTGGTTCAGTAATTTTAAAAAAATTGCAATTTCTTTTGGCATTTTTCCAAATTTATGGATACCAAGCGGTTGTTTGTATGCCTTACCGTTATTGTATATAAAAAAATAATTAGCCTGATGGTCTACAATCTTCATATTTTCTGTAGAAGTTTAAATGTCTCACTAAAATAAATGAACGTTATTTTTTTTGTCTTCGTGTCAGGAAGAGTTATAAATAAGTTTTCCTTCGTATCTTCAATTTGAGCTTTTTCCATTCAATATAGATCACTTCTACATGCTCCCGTTATGCCAAAAATTAAAGCAACCTAAAATAAAAAATTGTTTATTTAATACTAAATTAAAAATTTATCATTTCTAAATTCTTACTTTCGTAGACAGGTATATTTATCTGGAGTTTCCAACAAAAAATCCTTAATTTGTAATTTCTGCAGTACTCGGGATTTTTTGGCACGATAACCATCTGATTGACGCATTAAAAAGGCTTGCAGTTTTAAATATTTGGATATATCAATATCTATAGTATTGTTAATATGCAATATAGTCTTCAACATAGAATATGTAGACCATAAAGTCGATGATTTTAATTTCTTAGCAAATTCTGCAAAGTGCGCCAGTAAAACGTTTTCTATAAATGTTCCGATTTTCTTGTTA
This sequence comes from Psylliodes chrysocephalus, assembly GCA_927349885.1. Taxonomy (NCBI): domain Eukaryota; kingdom Metazoa; phylum Arthropoda; class Insecta; order Coleoptera; family Chrysomelidae; genus Psylliodes; species Psylliodes chrysocephalus. Next base: position 47,537,035 of record OV651821.1, read on the forward strand.
TTGCGATAATCCATAATTTTTTTTATAACATATTTCATACAATTTTCTGGATTTTGTAGGCAACAAATTATATTCTGCATCTTCTGCCAATTCTTTAATTTCGGGAGGTGTTAACATTTTTTTATCACTTTTCATTATTTTAGAAAATATCTCTAAACACAGATTAATCTCTTCTCGAAACAACTTAATCTTAAGATAAACGGATAAAAAATGGCGATTTTCAACTAAACAATTCAGAAAAGGTACATAACAACCCAGACTTTACTTTGCAACGGCAATGGTAATGTGATTTAAACAGGCCCATGGAATCCACTAACCTCTATCTCATGGACAATCAATTGATAATGAAAATTAAAGCAAATTGAATGTAATAGTGGTGTCTTATTTTTCGGTGGATATTATTATGTATATAATTTAAGGTCTAATTGACAATAATAATTAGAAAATACGATTTAATTATTACCTATAACATACGATTAGAAAAAATATTTAAAATTGTGAGTTGTATCCGTTATAAACAAGTTTTATTTTAATTTTATTTTTTTATCACACTGTACAAACAATCGAAGAAAAAATTCGCATGGCAGAGAATCAGATTCACTGCTAGCCGCAGCAGTAAATCTGTTACTTCTCTGCCTAGTTAAAACAAATAACTATTTCTACAAAGGTCAGTAAAAGTATAATTTTTAACGCATGCTGTCAGTGTCTAAAATGCCATTTTATGATACTGGTGTAAAAGTACAGTTCATCAAATTTCTAGAGGTGTTCGACGCCCAGACAGAGAACGCGCTACTAAGATAGCTATTGTACAGTCTGCTAAACAAGTTATTTTAAATAGTTTTTAATATTTTTAGGTAATTAAATTTTAAAAGTGTGGAATAGTTTAGGGATTAAATTGGTCTGATTGGACTTCTTAGAACGTTTTTAAAAGCAGCTAAAGATAGTATGTAGAATTGAAAATAATTATTATGCCATAAAAGGTGTTTTGGAATTCCTTCAACCTTTTGAAATTGAGTCAGAAAATATAAATTTTATAGGATAGCGGAAAATACCTATAATTTTTTTGTATGCCTTTGTAAATCGTGGAAATAGTTTATATTTTATTTCTACCTTTATTAAGGAAAATGGTACCTATTATTAATAACGGTTGTTTCTGAAACATTACTAAAATTTTCGAAATTTTGTTTTTCTACAAAATAATAAACGCTACTATTTAGAAAAAAATTTATTTCTCTTATAATTTTATAAAAAATAACAGGGGAATATTTACATTTCTTGATCTATTAAACAAAACGATAAATTATCTCGACGAATGACACCATGTTCTAGTACGGAAGCTAGCTTTACATTTTTGTTGGTGGTTTCATGGGTTACATATCAATTTTTTGTAATTGTAGTTTACACGTACATATACCTCTTAACACTTGTTTGCTTTATTAAAAAAGTGTGTTGTTGTAATTTACGTCGAAATAAGTCAAAAACAACTTGAAACAACATATAAAATCAAAAAGGAGAAACGGAAAAAAATTGAGCCTATAAATGAACACAACTCAGAAACAAAAATAGCTATCTAATAATAAAAAAATAAAATTTGATTCTTGTGCAGCTTCATCTATATCATTAACTGTTTTTGCTTTTTTAATGGTTTTTCTTGGTGATGAAAATTCCGATATCTCACGGTTATCGATTCTTTTTTTCTCTCCAGAAATGCGGACGACAGTGTTTTTAGATACTCCTGTGGCTGCAGCAACACGATCATTTACATTTTTAAATAGTATTGAAGGTGAATTAAAGTTTCCTTCTCTTCTCATAAACTCTATAACATTGGCTATTATTTCGCGAGATTGACTGTTAATCACGCGGCCTCTTAATTTGCTATTAAACTCCATACTTATTTCTATTAAACTATAATTAGCAAAAAACACAAACGAAAATAAAAGAAATGTTTTAGCGAAATTTACATCTGACATTTACGTCTGAATGAAATAGTGAAATACTTGATGCGCAGAGTGTACTTTCATTGCGTAAATCCGTCGGGATGTCTGTCAGTAGTGCTTTCTCTGTCTAGCCGTCGAAAGCCTCTAGAAATTTGATGAACTGTAAATCACTTTAAGCACTAGTGCTAAAAGTGATTTAAAAACATAATTTAAAATAAGGTGTTTATTCAATTAAACTTACAATTAGTAAAACTACAATTATTATAAGAAACCCCATGACCAGTCTCATTGGTAGATGTAACAGAATTTATTATGGTGAAGCTTGTAACAGGACAGAGAGCAATTTTATCCGCCGAAGTTTTGGACAAAATTTGATCCGCAATGTTCTATTTCCTTCGTAGCTAGTCTTCTATATGACCCTCTACTACTGTACTGGACTTCCATCCACCGTGTCTTTTAATTAAAGTAAGACTAGCACCAGAGTTCGCCAACAAACTAACTGAGGAATATAGGAAATAATGTGCAGTATAAAGATGGAAATCAGGCAAATTTAGAAATTCAGCAATTTTGACAGGCATCTTACCAAATGTGTTGATTCCAACTGGAGTCCTAACACATTTATTTTTAATGTATTTTATAAAAACTCTTGAATGATTAATATCCACTGAACAAAGGCCTATGTACTTTTTATAGTTACTTTTTATAGTAGTTCCTATACAAAGTACCACTTACAACAAAAGTGCGTTGCACATTAGTTTTTGGGTCTGGTGTATGCAGAACTAGTGAAGTTCCAGAATCCTCGATATTATTTAATGTCAAATCGCACAGTTCCTTTCGACGACAGGCTCCAAAAACACCAAAAATCGCTGCAACTTTCTGCATTAGATATATTTCATCTGGGGCATCTGCGAGAAATTTGTCGATTTGTTCCCTTGTCAATACTTTTGAGTTTTTCGATCGATATCCTTCACTCTTTCGCTTCAAAAAATCCACAAGCTTGTAATATCTGCTTTGTCATGATTATTTATGTTCATCATCGACTTTAACATAGAGTAATTCGACCAAAGCGTTGACGATTTCCATATTTTGGACTTTTCTTCAAAGTATGCAAGAAGCACTTTTTCACTGGCCACTGACATTTTTCTGATCACACCATTTCAAAAAACGATCGTATGAAATCTCGTACTGTTGCTTTGACTTACTAGGGCAATAATTCAAAAGCAGCTTTATTGATAGCTTTCTCAATTTCAGACGGTAGAAATTAATTTTCTTGATAACTTTCTATCGAGGAACGAAGAAACGAGAAAAAATAATTCGTGATTTATTGACGTTAGTTGTCAACAAAGACAAATCAACAAATTCGGTTTTTGTTTACCTTGGAAACTTGTTTCATGAATAGATTAGATGAAATTGGATTCAAAACAGATCATCTCGAGGCTAATATTTTATCAGTTAATTAATGTAAAATAGGTATGTGTTAATTTGGACTTTTAATAGTGTTTGTAGAAAAAATACTGTGTGATATATGTGCTAAAAGTATTCCAAACTTCCCTTCTCACAAAATAAAATATCACTTTTAGCACTAATATCATAAATAACTATGGTTACGACTGAAAGTATTACAAAATAAATCACTTTAACAAGATTGCTTTTCGGTCATAAAAAGTAACAGGATTGTAGTTGTGTGTGTAAGAGAGATATGTCTTTGGAAGGTGTCAATTTGCTATAGAATGTAAGGATTGTTGTTAAAAGATGAAATTGAAAAAACATTATTCCAATCCGTAAAAACTTCCCTTGTCAGTGATAAACTACAGTTTGTACGCCTTTAACAGCTACAATTTATTAAAAGAATATAACCTCAAAATCTATAACTTAATTTAACCGTTTCAGTACCAATGTCCCAAAAGATGCTTACAGAAGCCTAGAGGGAATTCTGCGCTATTTATTCAGCACTGGTAATATACCTTATTTCTATTAACCCCACCCAAAAATTATTCGATTCCAGCCATTGAGTTAGAATAGAGAGGAGATGCTATGACGATGCTAAATTGGCCATTCCTTTGAATTACATTTTTACGTCAATGGCAAACTCTTGATAGTGTAGCTAGTCAGTTTTGGTGAGAATAAATGACATTTTTCTTTAAATCGCTTCATATAAATGATATAAAATTATTTTCATTCCGTCAGTCTTTAAATATAAAATTATTGACTTCAATTAAATTGAAGTACGACTCAAGTCGCCATTTTCATTACACTGTTCCCTCACTTGAAGTGCGTCCATTTGTCATATTGTAAAATAGTGTTTATGTCGTCTCTACTTTTTTCTACCTCAATGGTTCCAGCTGTTCAGTGTAATTATTTACTCTAAGGAGAGCACGTTTTGCGCCTTTTGACTTATTTGTGTGGTGTTTTTTTGTATATTCTACTTGCAAAATGTGAAGGTAAGTTAATTTAATAAATTAATAAATATTTTTTGTATATTAAGTTGGTGTAAAAACGACATTTTTTATTAAATCCGTTAATGGGACATATTTATCCCAGTTGTATTACCATGTATGATGTATTTGTCCCAGTACTATTATTATAAGTAAAATGCGTTGTTTTTTCAGAAAGAAACGTTTGTCTAAGATTGAGTTGGTAGAACTGGCAGAAAATTTCTCTGATATGCAAGACGAACCGTTTGTTGATAGTGTTCAGAGTATGACCAGTCATCTTCAATTTGTTAATTTAAATAAAACTATATGAAGTCAATTTAATTACGAGTAATATAGCAAAAAAAATAAACTCGTAGGTGGTCCTGTGGTTAGGTTACTTGCATTCCATATGAAAGACTGGAGTTCAAATCTCAGAAGGAGGAAAAGGTAATTTTTTTTTTCTTTTTTTTTCTTGTTTTTTTTTTTATTTTATAAGTTAGTAAAATTTCATTTATCTTAATAACTTAAAATATTTTTTTAATATTTGTAGATTTTCGCTGGTTGGTCGTAGAAAAAATATACTGTACAACTCGAGTGAATTGTCCATATCGCATATCGTCTTCGTGTAATATGGCCATCATATCCACTCCTGTTTCACAAACTACTACTGTTTATGGATAATATGATAATTTTATTGACATTTCTATTTCTATAAATGCTGGATTGTTAAACATATGAAAAAGTATATGATAGGAATGATAGTGGCTTCCATTTTTAACTTATTTTTTTATTATTTTTGAAGTATTTATTTTATTTGATCACTAATAGCTGTGACTGACGGCATAAATCTAAACAATTTTGAATTAGAACGGATCAATCCCGTGATTTACATAATTTTTTACCATTTCAGTTCAAAAGTGTGTAGCAGCATTTAAAGAAAAATAAAACAATAAACATATATAATATAATTTTATCGGAAAATATTTACTTTTGTTCTGTCGCTTCCCTACATTAGTCTCAGAACTAAATCAGATATCATATTACGAACAAAAAATGTTAATTTTTCAATTATAATACAAGAAAATAGACAATTCTTAAAAACTAAGATTTTCATTAGAATATGAAAACTTATTTACAGTAATAAATCTTCTTTAAAAAAGACAATGATAACACTGAAAATGGAGATAACTGGCGTCTATTGAATTTAGTAATTTATTTATCTCGTATTTATATAAACTTCTAAAGTAAATTTATCTTTGTGTTATACCTTATTCACAGCAAGCGTAAAAACTCCAAAGTAAATTTAACAAGCTATGCCAATACCAATCTTTTAAATCTAAAAAATAAATAAATACAAAATAAACGACCCCTCATATCAATCTTGCAATTGGAAATGTCGCCCATTGCATGGCACCGAATACCTATCCTTTCATATTTTTTATATCGTAAAGGAAATTATTAAACTCTGTCAATAATGTCGAACTGCTCTAAAATGTACAATTTTATTCACGACTCGAACACACGTCTAAACGCAATATCGTCATAAATCAACTATAGACAAATTCTCCCCCTTCTTGCCGTCATTGCATTCCTCAAATTTTCAGCACGACTGTACATTTGGCAGTTCATTTTTTATCGAGCAAGGGGATTTCCCGACTTGACGACAATCATTTATAGGCTGGTTCCTTTAGGAAGTTTTTAGTTCTACATTATCTGGTTAGTGATTTATTTATTTTAAAATATGGACACTAAATATTTTCCATTCTACTTCTGCTATTATTATTGTACAACAATGATTTTATTGACTCAATTTATAGTAGATGTATGCTTTATACTCACAATCAAATAATTAGGGATAAATCAGATGACTCGCATGATCGCCGACCATCTAGAACTTCCCATCATATTTGACATTTGGTCAATGATTAAAGACCAATTTTAAATAATTGGGGATAATAGAGAACATTTGGTTTATCCGAAATTTTTTAAAAATGAAAGGAAGAGATAATATGAGATCATAAAGCATATGAAGAGGATCCAAGGCTTTAAAGAAAAACAAAGTGTTTCGGAAGATAGATGAGATTGGAAAATTTAATCTCAGAGGTAAGGTAGTGGAGGTATATATGGCCCGCCGGATTATATGGCCCAGTGATCAAAAAAATTATAGGCAAAGAAACTTTTTAAAACTTGGCAACGCCGATTCCTTCCTAAACCGGTCAGTATACTTAAGCCATAAAGGTATAATACTAATGGAGATGCCATGAGGCAATTGTTTTGCATATGATACGTTCTATTAAAAATGACCCCACTGGGCGTGGCTTAAATGGTTGACTAAGCAGGGTCGTATTCAAATATAATTAAAGTCCGTATGCAGAATTACAACTTTTAAATGACTTACCTAAGATTTGTTTCAACATGATTGATTCGAAATTAATTTGATGACATTGCGCAATTATGACTTCTACACTATTTACTATTATTTATTAACCGTTTTCCGACCAAGCCAATGCCAAGACCATAAAAGAGATTAATATTATTATATTGTTCTGTCTTCGCCGAAACCGTCCGATATATGACCTGTGTAATCGAAAATCAACGTTCGAATAACACTGTGCATCAGATTTGTTAATAAAGTGTATACTAACTAACAAACTGTTAAATTTTAAATTAAAACAATGTCTTAATACCAATTTAATTCTGACTACAGTTCCTTCTAAATTGCCGAAATATGAATTTTTCATTAATAAGTTTAACGATAAACTAATAAATTATATTATAAGACTTGATAAATGTGTTGAAAAAAGCAAGGTATCAATAGTAGATGTGAATAATAAGGATGGGTATAGTATTAGTAAAAAAATATTAGCACTTAGATTATCAAATTTAATTAACAATGACAAAAAAAATGGTACTTTGATCCACATAACATGTAATAATGTAATTTGTGATGTTACAAATACTGAAACTTCTAACAAGAATTTAAATGACAATGTTATAGATATAACAAATGACTTAAATGTAGGACTCAATAGCGATGTAAATTTTGTCAATTTAGCCGACGAAATGTCAATAACATAGATACTAAAAGTGTTTATTTATCACATAAGGATCCTGTAAAAAGTATTTGTTATGATATATTTTTGTGTAATATTGAAGGATTGAAACAACATAAACTTGATAACCTTATATCGGAAATCAATCATTTCTCTATAAATTTTGTCTGCTTAACAGAAACATGGGTATCTAAACAGGATATAAAAACATTTCATTTTCCAGGTTATAACCTAGCTAGTTGTTTTAGTCGTTCATTGTATCAACGAGGTGGTGTCTGCATATGGTCCAAAGAACATCTCATAATTGAATCGATTTCCTTTGAAGAATATTGCATAGAGAAGGAAATAGAAATATGTGGTATAAGGTGGATATTCAATGGCGATACATTTATAATTCTCTCATGTTATAGGTCACCTAGCGGACATCCTACAACATTTTTATCCAATCTTAACTTAATTCTAAATAAAATTTATCAGCCCAAGTATTTCATAGTTCTCTCTGGGGATTTTAATCATACCTCTATGAACTCAAATCAAAGCTTTGCCTTTGAACAGTTAGTCACATCATATGGGCTCATCCCAAAAAATTTTACTCCTACTCGAACTACCAAAACATGTAGTAATGTACTTGATCAGATTTACACAAATTACAAAGATACTGTAGGAATCGTAACTTTAAATACAGACTCAGATCATGACAATTTCCTGTTAAAATTCAATAAGCTAAAACTAAAAACCAATCCTAGCTCATATCAAAGTCGATTAATGGGAGAGACTAACATTAACGACCTAATAACATACCTTTCCAAAGAAAACTGGAATGGGATATATCAAGAAAATACTACCAACTCAAAATTCAATGTGTTTCACAATACTTTAACATACTATTTTAACGCTAGTTGCCCTTTAAGACAAATAAATGCTTCCAGATTACCACCTCGCTGTTGGGTAAATAAGAACATAAAAGAGTCCTCTAATAAATTAAAAGATCTATTTCAATTGAAGAAAAAATTCCCCGAGTTGCATGAATGTTATCATCATGCTAAAATAAATCATAGAAAGCTTGTTCAAAACACGAAATCCGAATATTATAATAATAAAATTAAGGATTCGGCAAATAAAAATATAGCAACATGGAAAGTCATAAATGAACTACAAGGTAAGACAAAGACAACAAAGAGTATTTCAATTCACAACGATGGCAAAATTATTGAAAACCCAACAACTATAGCTGATATGTTCAATCAGTTTTTTACTTCGATTCCATATGAAACAATTAACAGAATCTCAACTCCAAAAACAAATCATAAATATAATAACAATAAGTCACCCACAAAGAGCTTTTTTACTTCTTATGTCTCTGAATCAGATGTAAACACAGTCATAAAACAAAAAATCAAAAACAAACCATCCAGCGGTTTTGACGATATCTCTGGAAACTTGATAAAGAAAATCGCAGAATATATTTTAACACCACTAACTCATATAATTAATTATTCCCTGGAAGAAGGTATTTTTCCCGAAAGATTAAAAACATCTATAGTAACGCCTATATTAAAAAGAGGTAACCCGCACGATATGTCTAATTATCGACCTATCTCAATGACTTCTACTCTTTCAAAAATATTCGAATACATAATGCTGGAGCAACTAATGAAATACCTTAACTTAAATCAGATTATATCTGAATCTCAACACGGATTCCGTCCTAAATACTCTACAAATACAGCCATTATCTCCTTATACGAAAAAGTGCTTCAATCTATTGAGTGTAGTGGGGGTTCGGCTGGGATTTTCTGTGATCTTAGCAGAGCCTTTGACTGTGTTCAGCATGATGTTTTATTAAATAAACTTCACTCATCTGGAATTAGAGGCAATCAAAATAAATGGTTTGAAACATATCTTACAAATAGACCCCAAATGGTTAAAAGTAACAACTCAGGAAAACAGTGTTTCTCTCAAGAAATAATAAATAATATAGGAGTGCCCCAAGGGTCAGTGTTAGCTCCCATACTTTTCACAATTTATGTAAATGAACTTCCAGAATTACTTTACCATGCATTCACAATTCTCTATGCAGATGATTCGACTTTCTTGTTTTCTGATCCCATTGAAGAACAATTGAAAAATAAAATCGATAGGTCAATTAAAATATTCTCGGAATGGGCTAGTAATCTCTCATTATTATTTAATATTACAAAAACTAACTACATTTATTTCCATACATACCAAAATTCTAATATACCTTGTCTAGATATGTCTGTAAACAACACACACATAAATACAGTTGATTCCACAAAATTTCTAGGAATAACATTCGATGAAAATCTATCGTTTAAAACTCACTGTCAAAATTTAGCGACAACCTTAAACTCACAATGTTTTCAACTTCGTAACCTTAAATGCATTTTAAAACCTCACCATCTTCGTCAAATTTACTTCGCAAATGTACATTCTAGGTTGATTTATGGTATCTGTGTATGGGGCGGATCATCCCATGCTAATGAAGTATTTATATCTCAGAAGAGAATTATAAGATGCTTGGCTGGTATTCTACCAACAGATTCCTGTCGCCCTCTATTTAAAAAACTTAAAATCCTTACCGTATTCGGAGTATATATTTTAGAACTTTTAATATACATATATAAAAACAAATCGAATTTTAAACGTAATAGCGACTTTCATTCATATAGCACCAGGAACAAAGATGAACTTGTTCCTCTGTTAGCACAGCTAAATATTTGTGCTAAGTCACCAACAATTCTTGGAATAAAATTATTCAATAAACTGCCACAGAGCATAAAAAATGAATCAACATTAAAAACATTTAATTATCGAATAAAACAACAGCTTTTAGAAATATGTCCATATTCAGTGCAAGAATATTTTCAATATAAATTTGTACCACATGCTTCACCACCAAACTGTTCTAGATAAATTTATACAAATGCCCCTTTTCGCCTACCATTCTACGTTTGTCTCTTCTATATTTGTCTGTATTGTTTTGTTTAATTACTTTTATTTATTGTATACACCTTTATATTTATAATTCTGACGTGTCCAATAACATTATAACTGTTTAAATGGATTAATAAAGAATAGAATAGAATTCATTTATTGTCGGAACAGCATTCTTCTTCAATCTAACCCTAAACTCACTCTTATCAAAAAATGCTTCCTTGAAGTGAATAGAGCACAACATGCTATTCGGTTTAGGCTCAAATTGGTCTCCTCCCACAAATGTATACCAAATTTTGAGATATTGTGGGTCTTTTGGAAACCTATAATAAAAAAAAGTTAAGCATTCTAAAAAAAATTCTAAATACACTCCTTATACTTACTTATGAAAACTTAAATTAGATATTTTCTTACGCTCTTTTACTGAAGAGTTTTTACAATTAATTTTGGCACACTTAGTCATGATTTTTATACAATTTAATCAAAAAAAAAACACTTATTAAGATAGAAATAACGTCGAAATATTTAAATTTGAACAAAGTTCTGACAGCTCTTTGACAACTATGACATGATCACTAAGAGAGGGGGAAGGGGTGTCGTTTTTTTTTGGCATGTCATCTCCATAGTATTCAACCTCATTGACTTAAGCGCACATTTCAAGGTCAAAATTTCAGTTCGTTGCTATGCACGCTGCAGTCAAGTGAAAATCTGTGCATTTCGCAGCTCTGTTATAAAGTAAATAAAGGTTAAGGGTCACGTATTTTAGAATTTAAACGAATTAGTGATAGTGCATAGACCACAAACTGTAAGTACTGGTGTTGTTAATCTATTCTCATAAAAATATTGCAGGTTTTTTACATATTTTTTTTTGTTACCTGCCGATAAGTAATTTCATTGCATTTGGTTAATATGGCCTGTTATCGAGATGGGAAATACGGCCCATGGGCCATATTATCCTATGCTGGGCCATATTACCTGTCTATTGGGCGATACTACCAGGAAAGGTTTTTTTGAAAGTTTTATTAAAGTAATTTATTCTTTTCTTGCAGGTACAGTCAATATGGCCAAAATAAAGAATGAGAATATAAACATTAGAAAGCAGTGGACACAAAAAAAATGTAGAAAGTGCGTTGTAAGCTATTATTAATATTAATGAGTCACAAAGGGAAGTATCAAAAAGATTTGGGATTCCACGACGAACTCTCAGAAGATACATAAGAGACGGCGGTGCTTCAGTAAAACGCATTTTGTCACCAGAACAAGAAAGAGACTTCGTGCAAAGAATTATTAGATACAGCGAAATAGGTTTACCTCTGACTTCCAATTTAGTTCGTCACCAAGCTTATAGATACTGCAGTCGTTTTAACATAACTAATAACTTTAGCAAAAAAAATGAAATGGCAGACAAGGATTGGTTGCTACTTTTTATGAGAAGACATCCCGAGATTTCCAAGAGGAAGGCCCAGTCAATGAATCCGACCAGAGCTCAAAAGATGAATCGGCCCATTGTTGCAGACTATTTTCAAAAACTTGGACAAATTTTGGATGACCTAAATTTAAAAAACAAACCGCAAAGCATTTATAACATGGTTGAGAAAGGGTGTCGCCTTAGAATCCATCACCAGCAAACCGTGCTTGCACTTAAGGGAAGTAAACGGGTTCACCTAATAGCACCCGAAAACGCTGAAAATGTCACAGTGGTTGGATGTGCCAACGCAATTGGAAATGCTATACCTACAATGATCATATTTAAAGGCAAGCGTCTGAAACCGGAATATTGTGACAATGTGCTTCCTGGTACTTTGATAAAAATGGCTCCAAAGGGCAGTATGGTAACTGACCTTTTTATTGAATTTTTGCATCATTTAGCAAAACATAAAGTAGCCGGCCAAGTTTTGTTAATATTTGATGGTGCCTCAAGTCACCTGGATCTAAGTATTGTAGAAGCTGCCGATGGTTTAAATATAACCTTATTTTGCCTACCCTCAAACACAACACGAACTGCAGCCTCTAGATAAATCAGTTTACAAATCTTTTGAATCTCATTGGGACACAGAGTTGCTGAGATATTGGGATGTGAACCCAGATAGATCGTTAACGAAAGCAAGTTTTAATATTATTTTATCTCAAGTTTATTCCAAATGCATGACTCCTGAAAATATCATAAACGAGTTTAGAGGTACTAGGATTTACCCTTTTAACCCATCGGCGATACCAGATTCTGCTTTTGCTCCGGCACAACTATCAGAGCGACCTCAAAATATCCCAGTACATTTAAACGAACGTCAGAATTCTAATTCCTCTTCGGAGGCCAGCCTAATACAAAGAAAAGAAACTGGCGAAACGAATAAAACACCTGCAGAAACAAATATCGTAAAAGATAATTTCAAAGATAAGGAAAATACTCTCTCAAACATCCTTAAGACTAATAAGAGACAATCAAACAACCCTGCGGCTCATAAAAGTCCATCAAAACCATTAGATCTAGATGAGTCGTTTAGAGAACTTTTGCCTACACCCGACGGTACCAAGCGAGTCACAAGAGTTATTCGCCGTAAGGCTTTTAACTATAAAGCTCAAAAGGTAACCGAAGATCTCTTTAATGAATTCGATTGCCAGCCTTCCACATCAAGGCAACGACAACCATCGCTTTCAAAGCCAGTAGAGGCCTGGTATTGTTCGATATGTGATACTGACCAACAGATTGACATGAGGTTGTGCTCCACGTGTCTGACATACTATCATGAAGAGTGTGTCGGCCTAACAGCAGATGATAAAGATGATTTTATGTGCCCAAACTGTTCCTAAAGAGTTGTTTTTGCTTGTTTTTCTTTTTGTGCAATTTAGTAACTAGGATAATATGGGCACACATATACGTATTAGTTTTTTCTTTATTTTGCTTTCAAATACTAACTAAGTAAGAGTTGTAATTTTATTTTAGTTTGTTTTGGATGGTATTTTCACTTAGTTTTAAGATGTTTTTATTATGGACCATATTCACCATAGGTGGATAATATGGCCAGATGAAAGAATTTTTATGTTTGACAAAAATATTTATTTTGTTTCAAATATACTTAAACCAAATATGTAGCTTGAATGTACAAAGTACATGCTAAATATATGTAAGTTTAACTTATATTTTTTTTAATAAAGTTTTGAAAAAATCCATGATTTTGCTTAGGTGGGCCATATATACCCCCACTATCTTAGAAGCCAAATTAAGCTGCCTGATTTTTTAGCAATGACTGTGGAAGTAGAAATTACATCTACAATTGAACAGTCTATACAGTCCGAAAACTCTAAAGAATGGGTTCTTGCAATAAAAGATGAGAGGGATTCAATAAAAATGAATGAAACTTGGGTATTCACAGATCCCCCTGAAGATTCAAATATAATTGATAGCAAATGGGTATTTACAATTAAAACAGATATAACAGAAAAAAAAATTTAAAGCCAGATTATTTGCTCGAGGATTCACACAGAAATACGATGAAAACTATCATGAAACTTTTGCACCAGTTGTTAGGTACGAGTCTGTTCCTGGCTATTGGTGCAGAAGAAGATCTCGAACTTGTTCAATTTGATATCAAAACTGCATTTCTGTATGTAGATCTGAAAGAAACAATTTTAATGAAACAGCCCAAAGGATTTGAAGAATGTCATAAAGTTTGTAAACTCACTAAAAGCCTACACGGGTTAAAACAGTCATCCGTAGGTTAAAACACAAAATTTAAAAAAAAATTGAAATTTTAACCGACGTCAAAGAAGGAGGAGGTTCTCAATTCATCGGTATATATATTTTTTTATGTATGTTCAGCGTAAATTCTTTAATACGGTGTCCGATTTCAATGAAATGTTAGAAAGAAAGTACTTTAGGGGTAGTTCCATATAAATTTAGTCAAAATTTATTAATTGGGTCCATGAAAAAATCCTCAAACTCTTCATTTTTTATATATGTTTAACGATGATTCTTTACTACCTTGTCCGATTTCTATGATTCTTTTTTTGTTAGTAAGAGGGTACCTCAGGAATGGTTCCATATAAATTTGGTTAAGATTTAATGATGGCATCTGCACGATTTTAAAATCAGTTTTTTTAATTTCTTTCAATACTTGTTACAATTTTAACAAAATAAATGCAGATCAGTGTATATACCTAGGAAACATCAAATATGATCAAATTTATTTGGCCCTGTATGTAGATGATGGTCACAGAAATTTAAACACTGCTCAAAACTAATTTTGAAATTACAACAAGTGAAGCAAAGTATTATGTAGGCATTAAAATAAACCAAGATCAAAAACGAGGAGGAATAAGAATATCATAACCAAAATTCATAGACCAAATTATGAAAAAATTTCATGTGTTATAAGTGCAGCGGCTTCGGTCATAACCAAGGGTCGTGTTTAAAAAATATTGCTTGTCCTAAATGTTCTCGACCATATCAAATTAAAGATTGTCCCATTGATTCTGAAATAAAATGTATTAACTGTATTAACGCTAAAACTTCTAATGTTAAACATTTTGCTTGGGATCACTCAAAGTGCCCTGTTTATCAAAAAAAAAAAAAACTTGAATATTATAAGAACTCTTTAATGTCATCGTAGCAATCATAAAGCATTTCTGATACTAGCCAACATAAACTTGGTGTATTTTACCAGAATTTTAGAAGATTAAACACCAAACTTGCAAAACTGTTTATTAATTCCGTCGAATGTAACAACGACCTATTAGCACTGTCAGAAACTTGGTTGAGTTCTTATGTGCACGATTCTGAATTATTTTTTGAAAATTATGGAGTATTTCGTTCTGACAGAAATTTTAATATTATCAATACTACTAAAGGGGTAGGTGTGTTAATTGCCCTAAAGAAAGAATACAATGTATTTAGACTAGATCTTTCTGAACTGAATACATCTACTCCTTCTATTGGCGTACTTGGTTTAAAATGTCAGTCTCGAATAGCAATCTGTATGTTATATTACTTTATATTCGTCCCTCTACTAGTAATGATATATACTATGTCTTTTATGATGTTTTGTGTAATTACGAATGGTGCAACAATGATAAAGAATTGTTACTATTAGGGGATTTTAATATACCACATTATCATTCTAGTCGTAATGATAAAACTTTGAAAAATGCTAGTATAGTTGCACTTGATAATTTTACCGAATTATTAGCTTTAAGACAATATAATAATACTCTTAATTTTAATAACCGTTGACTCGATTTAATCTTTAGTAGATCTGACATAGCTGTAAATCCTGCATCCTTCATTAGAATTTCGTCTTTTTCTCAAATAAATACCAATTTTGCTATGTCTAGTAAATTAACTTATAATTTCAAAAAGGCAAATCTTCCTCAACTCTACCAGACTATCTGTAGAATTAATTGGAGTAGTTTGAATGCATCCGCAACTTCTGAGGAGACTTGTGATTTGTTTTAATCTATCGTAAATTTTGCAATTACCGCTAATGTTCCAAAAACTGCAGCAAGGTGGAATTCAAAATACCCTCCTTGGTTTAATAGAAGTATATTCTTGGATTTGAGGAAAAAATCATCTCTTTATCGTCTGTATAGAAAGACATTAGAGGCTAAAATTTATACCGAGTTTAGTATTCTTAGGTCAAAAATTAAACGCAACATTTCAATAAATTACAGGAATTATTTGAAAAATATTGAGAATAGAATATCTTCTAACCCCAATTACTTTTGGCAGTATATATTCAAAGAAAAACTGCAGTAGTATACCAAATCTTATGACTTTTAATAATAATCCTTTAAATAATTGACAAGATATTGTATTTGCTACATATTTTCAGTCATCGTACACTAATTCGTCTAAAATTAATATGTCTAAACTAGATAATGTTAATATTAACAGTTGAAACATTCCGCTACTTACAGAAGAAGATGTCATTAAAGGTCTTAAAAGATTGAAACCTAAAAATACTAGAGGGCCAGATGATATTCCGGCATTTTTAATAAGATATTGTGCAAATATTTTAGCCAAACCTTTAACCATGGTCTTTAATATGTCCTTACGAGAAGGGAATTTTCCAAGTTATTGGAAGATATCTAAAATCTATCCAATATTTAAGAAATGATCCAAATCTATCATAGAAAACTACAGACCTATATCCATCCTTTGCAATTTTAGAAGTCATTTATGAAATACTTTTCGCTCATGTAAAATCGATTATATCTACGGCACAGCACGGCTTTTTTCCAGGCAGATCGACAGAGACCAATCTGATATGCTTTACACAATATGTTGCGAAAAACCTTGATAGGTTGAAGCTATACAGTATGTTAAAAAAAAAGTGTCACAAAATAAAACGGGGGGTAGTATGGGCCAAAATATGCAGAAAAGTCTTAATAAACATATGTCCGCAAATGAATGGTTTCAGAGATACGGAGTGTTTTGTGTTTTGTATCATTTTTTGATTATCTTTTTTAATTCTCAAAAACTTGCTGTTCTTATCGGAGTCTACCGATGTTTTTTCATAGATACTATTTGCAGTTATTATTTTGTTGTGGGTGAATAATTTTATAAATTTTCGTTATGCCTGTTTACACTAATGTTGAATTAGCTGACATGCATTTTATGTACGGTCGTGCAAATGGCAATGCATTGAAATAGAGGGAGGGCACTTTGAACATCTCATTTAACTCTATGTTGTTATTGATTGTTTATAAATATCATTGTTTTTTTATAATAATAAAAAATTGTTATAAACACAAAATGGTCCGTATCTCCGAAACCGTTAATTTGCGGTCATATATTTATTAAGACTTTTCTGCTTATTTTGGGTCATACTATTTACCATTTCATTTTGTGACACTTTTTTTTTAACATCCTGTATATACCGACTTTTCCAAGGTATTATTTCTTTATTTTAATGGTAATAGTAATTGTAGTTGAAAATGATACACAAATTGTCTGTCTGAAAAACGTCTATTCCTTTTTTTTTAATAGTTACATAAATTATAATTAATACCATAGTAACATACATTAATGAACTTAATCTTAATCTTTAACACAAGGCCTTTGATCGCCTCGATCATAGTATACTTTTGAACAAGCTCTCCGTTGTTGGACTCACTACGTCTTTTCTGCGTTTCTTTAAATTATTTTTAAGTAATCGTAAAATGAGAGTTGAATACCATGGTTTTCAGTCAATTTGTATAAAAGCTTCTTCCGGCGTCCCTCAAGTTTCAGTTCTAGGACCACTTTTATTTTCCATTTTTGTAAATAACATTACTGAAAACCTATCATGTAATACTCTACTTTATGCCGATGATTTAAAATTGTTTAAATCAATTTTCAGTATTGATGACTGTTTGATTATGCAGGAGAACCTAAATAAATTGAACCTTTGGTGTAATTCTAACAACTTACCACTAAACATATTTAAGTGCAATTCTATCATCTTCATTCGTAAAGAAAATCCGATTAAGTATAATTATACTGTCAACAATATTACCATCAGTAAATGTCTTTCTTTTAGATATCTTGGTATTCTTTTCGACGCTTAGTTAAACTTTATTGAACATGTCAATACTATTCAGAAAGAAGCATACAGAAATTTGGGTCTTGTCATTCGAAATGGATGCCAGTTTGCCAGTTCTTTGAGCCTAACACTTTAAAAACTATCTTTAATAACGCTTTTGTACGTAATAAACTAGAATATGCGTCCATTGTTTGAAGTCATGGGTACAAAGTACATAGCCAGGCATTAGAAAAAATTCAGCGATTTTTTTTTAAATATTTGTGGTGCAAGTTAGATGGCGTCTACCCTACTCGCAATATTTCGCAAACCATCTTGCTGCATAGATTTGATATCCTTGAATTACGTACTCGCAGGAAATGTTATTCCATCTGCATTCTTTACAAATTATTAAATTTTAAAATTGACTGTCCCGAACTACTTCGTCAACTAATGTTTAATGTTCCTAGTATCAGAACTCGCTCCCCTTTGTATTTCTATTTTCAGTCTTCCAGGACAAATATTTTAAAATTTTCTCCAATGTATTTTATGTATCAAAATTTTTGTAAACTTCAAAATGATGTTGATTTATTTTCTATTTCAATTAAAGAAATAAAACGCTTAGTTGTGGATTGAGTTAATTATCATAAGACAACGTAATTTTTTCTCCTAACGGAGTTTTTTTTGCGTTTTCTTATGATGGTTAAAACGTTTATTAAACTATTTTTTGATTATATATATATATTTAGGCTATTATTAATATTTAATATTTTGTTATTATTTTTGTGTCCATTCTGTAATTGGTTTTATACTGTTGTATGGTGTAACCCAAATAAATAAATATGAATGATTTTTCTCTTTCATGATTCCCGCTGACACCGGATTAAGGCTTAAACTTACGTCAGTGGATAAAAGAGAACATATTCCTTACAGAGAAATAATTGGTAATGTTCGTGAACTAATAAAAGAAGACAAAATCAGCATTAAATATTTCGAGTCTAAAACACAATTAGTCGATATGTTTACGAAACCATTACCAAAGGATAAGTTTTACAATATGCGAAGAAATTTGAAGATTTTAGATTTCAATGAAGTAGAGGGGGTATTGGAAGAAATTCATTAAATATATATCATACTGTAGTACATGTTTAATGATTGTTATGGTTTTGCTTTTATATTTTTGTCAATAAAGAGCAAAATATACATTTTTCTGTTCCTCTATGAATCTTCATTTAAAAATATATCTGCTGGTTTAATTAAAAACCAATACTTCCTTTGCAGTATCTTTAATATTTCTCCATTTATAAGGCCATATCCTAAGGCTTTCTGTGGGTTGATGTTTGTCTGAATTTCTTTCGAAACTTCATTTGGAATATCTAGCATAATGTTTTGATTTTCATCTAATTGAAACGTCTTTTTAGGTGGTCAGCGGAAATATCAACTTTCTCTTATCCATTTGTTATCTGCATTTGTTATCTGCTATTCTGATAAAAGTGCAGTGGTTACACGAGTTCTTTTATCTTTATAGTTGCCTTTTAGAACTAAAAATCAGTTTCTTTAACATCTGTTAGCCATACTAGGTATCTGCTATAGGATTCTTCTTTGTAATATTTTTATCTTCTGGTAATCTTGTCATCGGCCATTTCTTTCTTAGGTGTTTTTTTTGCTACCAGTTCTCTTATCTCGACATGATAGTTTTTTAGTTGTAAATCTTCTTACTTTTGGTGTGGAGATAGTGATGATAAAGTATAAATGAATGACAAAATGAGAAACATTTTAAATGTTATCATTTTGTAATTCTTGTAACATGCGTTTTTATTATTATGCAAAACCAATAAGGTAGCAATTTTTGGACCACAAGATTTTAGTAAGACTCAAAGACCACTTAAAATTTTATTTAAATATTAATCATGAGCCTTTTGTTTTACAACATATTTAGAACACACGTTAGCCACGTTAGCCACGTTGAATGTCTGGTGTTTATTCTCCCATCTGTCATCTTCGTATTGATGTCTATGCTTCATTAGATATGCCGCTAAACAGCTTATAGCCTTTTGTGGTCTAGTCTTAATAATGTGCTTTACAGCATTTACCAGGATTGGCAAAATAGTATATTCTAAGTACGTCCTAAACGAAAAAAGACATTTTAAAATTATGAAGTAAAAATGTATGCTAAAGAATTTTAAGGAGGCCCGTATACATACTTTTTTGGTAACGACAGAAGATCTGTATGGTGTAGTTTTGGTAGAGCGACGCCATGTTTTTTAACTAATTTAATAAGCGTAGGACTTCCAGTTATTGCCATTAAGCAAGAGGCAATCTGATCTTCTGTCAAGGATCTTGTTTGAAAAAAAGTGTGTCTCTCTCGGCTATCTTCGTCTAATTCCTCACTTGCGGCATTCGATAGATCTTCAGATGATATTGATGCTGTAAATTCGTCAGATGGGTTATCGGACATGATAAACTAATCTACAAAAAAAAAAAAACGAAAAAATAAAAAGAAAAAAAAAAGCACTGTACTTTAACTCATTACAAATACATTATGTTTGGCATGGTTGTCAAAATTGGTAAATGTCTAATACCAAGATAATGCTAGTGAGAGGTTATAGACGACAACAGTGGTGCAATTAGGGGGAGGGTTCTAAACCACCATCAGATTACTCAATGGTGTCTAAAATATATTTTAGCATAAAAAAATATTTCTATTAAAGGTGATTATTTAAAAATGTATAATGCTATATGTTACACGAAAACAAGCCTAACTGGGAGAGCCAAAATGATCCCTAAGCCATATTAAGGGAGGCGAAAGAATGGCTGAAAGGGTGTAGAAAAAAGTATCATCCATTTTGCTGAGCACTTCCCATTCCTTTTTACTTTCCTATCTGTATACAGATAAGGAAAGTATAGGAATCATGATTTTTTCGACCCCGAGTTTTCGACGGATTTTTACGTTCTGAGGTCCCCTGAATCCATTTTAACTATTTTCGCGCACGTGTGTGTGTGTGTGTGTGTGTGTGTGTGTGTGTGTGTGTGTGTGTGTGTGTGTGTGTGTGTGTGTGTGTGTATGTGTGCGTGCGTGCGTGAGTGCATGCGTGCGTGCGTGCATGCGTGCGTGTGTTTGTGTATGTATGTGTGTTAGGGTGCTTCATTTTCAGGCAATATTTTTTTTTTCTCTGTGCTACCTGAAAATCTGAAACTTTATAAAAAATAAAAAATTACGCCGCCGGGTAAAAGGTTCTAAATGCAATAGCGACTTAGCTCATTCAAAAATTCAATTTCCTATTTAAATAACAGGAATTTTTTTTTTGTATTTCAATTTAATTTTTCTATATTAAAAATTTTTTTTAGGAAAAACCCGTGAATAGCTATTGTAGGGCATGAAATTTGCTACAAAAAGTTTCTATGAAGGAATCCCCTCTAACCTACAGTTTTTGAGTTATAGAGCTAGAAAGATGAATATTAATTATATTTCACATCAAATCTTCTTTATATAAACTTCTTAGTTTTGCAACACTGTTTCAAACGGCATCAAAGAGATTTTCGTTTTACAAAATTTTTAAACTTAGATTTAGTGGCTTACCAAGACATTTATAAGTGTACAACAATAAACTTAATACTTCCCGATTATTTGGTAGCTTACGTTGGGATAAAAATGTACGTTCATAATCAAGTAAATAAATGTTTTTACAGTTTTTATTAGGCCATTTCAGCTAAATATGAGTCTAATCACTGAGTCTGACATTTATGACAGAAATAGGAAAATAAACAATGAGGTTAAAGCACAATTATCAACAATCAATGCTAGTCAATAACGATTGAAGAGCAAAAACTTTAGTTTACATCAATGGAAGTATAGACGAAGTCAAGAGTAGTGCTACTGTGGTTAGAAATGAAACTAAAAAATTTGAAAATTAGAACTGTAGCGTCCTAATGTTTATAATAAGTTATTATTAGATGTAAAAATGATAAATTTTAGTTTAAAGAAGATTTGATGTGAAATATAATTGATATTCGTCCTTCTAGTTCTATAACTCAACAACTGTTGGTCGGAGGGGATTCACCCAAAAAACTTATTGTAGCGGATTTTATGCCCTACAAAAGATATACACGGGTTTTTCCTAATTTTTTTTTTTAATATCGAAATAAAAAAAAAATTCCTATGTTATTTAAATGGGAAATCGAATTTTTAAATGAGCTAAGTCGCTATTGCATTTAGAACCTTTTACCCGGCGGTGTGTGTGTGTGTGTGTGTGTGTGTGTGTGTGTGTGTGTGTGTGTGTGTGTGTGTGTGTGTGTGTGTGCGTGCGTGCGTGTGTGCGTGCGTGCGTGCGTGCGTGCGTGCGTGCGTGCGTGCGTGCGTGCGTGCGTGCGTGCGTGCGTGCGTGCGTGCGTGCGTGCGTGCGTGCGTGCGTGCGTGCGTGCGTGCGTGCGTGCGTGCGTGCGTGCGTGCGTGCGTGCGTGCGTGCGTGCGTGCGTGCGTGCGTGCGTGCGTGCGTGCGTGCGTGCGTGCGTGCGTGCGTGCGTGCGTGCGTGCGTGCGTGCGTGCGTGCGTGCGTGCGTGCGTGCGTGCGTGCGTGCGTGCGTGCGTGCGTGCGTGCGTGCGTGCGTGCGTGCGTGCGTGCGTGCGTGCGTGCGTGCGTGCGTGCGTGCGTGCGTGCGTGCGTGCGTGCGTGCGTGCGTGCGTGCGTGCGTGTGTGTGTGGGTGGGTGGGTGGGTGCGTGTGTGTGTGTGTGGGTGGGTGCGTGTGTTCGTGCCTGCGTGCGTGCGCGTGTGTGTTTGTGTGTGTGTCTCTGTGTGTTTGTGTGTGTGTCTCTGTGTCTGTCTGTGTGTGTGTTAATGTATGTGTGTGCGTGTATGTGTGTGTGTGCGTGTGCGTGCGTGTGCGTGCATGTGTCCGTATCTCTGTGTCTGTCTGTGTGTGTATATGTGTATGTTTGCGTGTGTGTGCGTGTGTGTGTGTGTGTGCGCGCGCGTTTGTGTGTTTGTGGAATATATCTGTTATTTACGTTTAGAGAAGAAAATTATTTGTGTAAAAGTTACTTATATTATTATACGGCTCGTTTTTATATTTTATGGAATATATCTGTAATTTGGGTTTGGAGAAGAAAATTCTTTAAATAAAATTTACTTCCAATTTTATTCTCCATAATTCTTTTTCTTTACAAAATTTTCCTGAAATGGTCCGTATTCGAGAAATTTGAAATTTGATGAAATGTGCAAAATTCTGTTTTTTAAGAAAATTGTTAAACTATAAGTTGTTTGCGATATCGATCTGTATAATTTTTGGCAAAATGTGAAAAAATGTGCCAAATTTTGTTTTTTAAGAAAATTGTTAAACTATAAGTTGTTTGCGATATCGATCTCTATAATTTTTGTTTTTTAAATTATTATTTCTAGAATGGACCGTAATGAAAAAGTTGGAGGAAAAGTATAAAATTTAAATTTTTCAGCATTTTCGTTTTCAATGATTATATATGGAAAAATGTTTTGAGTTAGATGTACCGTAATATGTGGCGACTTTGAGTTTTGGAGGCGACTTTGATAGTAGCCCCCACCCAAAGATAAAACTGTTGTAGCTGGGCAACTATTCACTTTTAAATTATGTTTGACATTGCAATCGACAGCTGCGCTTGTGAACGAGCAGAGGTTAATGCGAGGTGATTATATTTAAAACACTCCATTAGAGAATTAATCGAAAATCAGACATTACCTTATTCTAGATTTTGTTAAGTGGTTAATAACTTTGAATTCACTAAAGGTACTCGTTCGATAGTCGCTGCAGAGACATGCTGCAGCTGCAGGCGGCAGAGGCAAGAGGCAGAGACACTACTGTTCTAATGAAATCTAATGATTTACCGTTCGATGCACGCTGCAGCAGCAACTAGCTTATTAAGTGTCTCGCCCTGTCTCTGCTGCTTGGACGCGCGTCAGCGTCAAGACCGGTCTGGAGGCAGTCGTTCTGCAGCAATCGTTGTAATAAGTATTGTTGTGCTATTATCAAGCAATGGCTTCTTTGGATAAAATAGTGAAAAATACGCCATCGCAATCAAAGTCGTCAGTATTTTCAGGGGAAGAAGATGATCTACTTATAGATTTAGTTGAGCAAAACCCAACTTTATACGACCTTCAACTAGAAAGTTACAAAGATATTGTAAAGCGGGAAAATATTTGGAAAGAAATAGGAGCAATATTAAAACGAACAGGTATGTACTTTTATTTTAAATGATTTATAAAGCAAAATCATAATGCATATTATAATTATAAAGTAACTTTTGTCAATTTATCTGTCTTACAATTTAATTATGAATTATAATAAACATATAGACATGGTACATGACATACAAAGTAATTAAATTTTAAATCCTTCTACAAATATAAATCTGAAATGAGTGGTATGGAACGCTGTTCCTAGTCTTTTTTATTGAAGATATGTTGCTCTTGCCAGGACAATTTTCCGTGTTCGCTTAAAAAGTATTCTGTAAGCTGAGTTCTGACCCATAAACCCGTTCGCTTAGCGAACCCGCCAGAATGGTTTAAAGGAGCCATATTTAATTTGGGTGGATTTTCTTTCTCGTTGTACTGAAATCCGCCACTATTATTGTTTTGTAAATATTCGTTACGTAAAAGGTTATGTAAGCAGCATGCTGCCATTATCAACTCGTTGCAAGTTTCAGGTTTAATTGATATGGGTGTATAAAAGACTCTGAAAACTTGGCTTAATAAACCAAATGCATTTTCCGAAACTCTGCGAGCGCGGCAAATGCGATAGTTATATATTTCTTTTTTATTGTCGTGTTTTGCAGTTTTTCGAGGATATGGCTTCATCATGTAGGAATCAATTCCAAATGCTTCATCACCAATTAAAAAATGTGGTATATAAATATTAGTCCCTGGAAGACATTTTTCTTCAGGTATATTAAAATTGTTTGATTCTATTCGATGGCATATAGCGGATCTTCTAAATATATTACTGTCTCCTTCTTTTCCGTACGAACCAATATCAACTGCAATAAATTTGCAGTCCGCATCTACAACGGCTAAAAGCACAATTGAAAAATATTCCTTATAATTAAAATATAATGAACCACTTTTTTCTGGCGATTTAACTCGAATGTGTTTCCCATCTATTGCTCCTACACAGTTCGGTACATTCCATTTATTCCAAAATGTTGCGGAAACTCTATAAAAATCCTGTTCAGATAATGTTGGCATTGCAACTGATACAAGGTTTTTGCACAATGCTTTTAAAACTTCTCTAACGATCTTTGAAATATAACAGTCAGATATACGATATGCAAAAGATAAAGACACAAAAGTTTCTCCAGTTGCCATAAATCTAAAAAAAAAAATAAAAGTTAGTTTCCATTTTAGGGGACGATTGTAAAAAAAGATGGAAGTGCATTAAAGACTCCTACAACAGATATAAACGGAAAAGACATGCAGGGACAGGAAGTGCTGCTAAATCTAAAAATTCTAAATGGGAGGTGTATGCTAGACTAAGTTTTTTAGAAACATCATCTCATAAAGACACTATGTCGAATGTACCTGCTGTTTCAGATGATGACGACAACCATGGGAATGATGAGAACGAAACCAATATTAATATAAATGATGACGATGCTGATGGTGGTGATATAGATACTGCTGACAATGAAACCCAATCGACGATTGTGAACGAATCTCAGGACGAAACACAAGTTTTACAACAAAATAAAAATACTTCGAAACAAGTCCCAACTCGAAAGCGGAAACGGCAAACCAAAGAAGATGAATTCCTACATTATCTAAAAGAAAGGGATACCCAAAGACAAACGATTTTTAAAAATTTGAGCAATAAAGAAAATAATGATAATAATGGAGATGAAAATGGCATCAATTCCTTTGGAGAACATATTAAAGCTGTACTCAAAAAGTTACCCCCAATTTTAATGATTAAAGCTAAAACAGAAATATTTAACACTATGAGTAAGTATGAACTTATGTCAATGACTCCTTCTGACGCAATCCGTCCACAAAGTTCAGTATCTGACTTCAGTTATTCAATATCTTCCCCAATAGAGGCATCAATTTCAACACCATCGACAAACGAACATACCTACACAGATATCTCAATGTGGCACATGAATTGAAATATTCACTAAATGTATAATTTTTTATGTTATTTATTTTGACTTACCTTAAAGTAATAAAGAGTTTTTCTTCAGTTGTAATTTTCGTTCTCAATTTTTTTGGCTGCATGTCTTTTTCAATTAAACTTAAAACAAAATAAAATTGAGTTTTATTCAGTCTGCAATATTTTCTAAATAAATATTCATCGCCTTGTAGGTGCTGTAAAATTAACAGTTTAAAATAGCCTTCTGTTTTTCTTTTTTTAAATAAGGAGTGTATTGGAGCTCTTTTGCTTTTCTTGTATAAATAGTACAATATTAAATCCTGATCTTCCTCTTCCTCTAATAAAATTTGTTTAATAATTTTATTCTCGGCAGACATTCTAGATGCACCTTTCTCAACAGTAAAATAAGTACTGATCTGTCATTCTGTCGCATGCTACGAACGAGTCCTCCAAGTGTCTCCTGCTCTGTCTCGGTCGCTTGCCTCTTGCCTCGGCCGCCTTGCAGCTGCAGCCTGTCGCTGCAGCAACTATCGAACGAGTACCTTAAGGTAAGTTTTATTTTCATACAATTTTTGAAAGTATAATTGTAATTAGGCATAAATTTGGATGATTTATCCCTAAATTTATGTTTATAGAAAAATGGTAGGTATAGTTAAATCGTAATAACATACCGAGGGGTCACTTTGATCATAAGGACGGGGCTACTTTGATATACGATCAAAGTCGCCCCTTGGTTGACTTTTTAGTTTTTTCTATAATTTAGACTAATTTATATATTGTCTTTTTGTTTCAGATGGTGCAAATTTATAAAAAGGTACTTGGTTCTCGTAATTACAAAAATTACACAGACGAGCAACTTCAGGAGGCACTTGGAAAAATCGCCGATAGGCGGTTGTGAATAAGGGCTACGGTTTTCGAATACAAAATACCATTTGGAACACTACATAACAAATTTCATGGCAGATATTCACGCGATGCGGGTGGGCAACCTATATTTTCCACTACTGAAGAAAGTGCCCTTATAAATGCTGCTGTTAAGTGTGCCGATTGGGGGTTCCAACTTACTCTTCTGGATTTAAGAATGCTTGAAAAAGCGTATTTAGACAAATGCGGACGAGCTGTAACCAAATTTAAAAATAATATTCCAGGAAAGGATTGGGCCCTTAGTCTTTGAAAACGACACAAAACAGCTAGTAACATAAACAAGAGCCGCGCTGCGGTTTCCAAGGAAACGTTAGAGATTTATTTTGCGAACTTGCAGCAAACATTAGAGGGGGTAACGCCTAAAAATACGTTTAATTATGATGGAACCAACGTTCGCGATGACCCGGGAAAGGCCCGGGCTATATATCGAAGGGGTACCAAATATCCATAAAAAGTTTTAAATCATTCTAATAAATAATAAATGGTTTGTGGATCTGCGGATAGTACCTTATTGCCTCCTTATGTAATATATAAGAGTGAGCACTTATATAATACCTGGAAGGAAGGAGCCATGTTGTGTAACTGGATGCAGATTTAATAGGACATCCCATGGACACATTTTAGGATTGGTTTGAAACTAGCTTCTTACCACATGCTCGAAGATTAGAGAAAAGAAAAGTACTAATTGGTAACAATTTCGCATCGAATTTTAGCGAATCTGTTATTCGTTTATGTGAAGAGAATAATATTTTCTTCGTTTGTCTCGTGCCAAATTCGACTCATATATGCCAACCGTTGGACGTGGCATTTTTTAAGCCAATAAAAGTAGCCTGGCGTTCCAAACTGACGGACTACAAGCTAAAAAATAGAGCATCTGGTATCCAAAAGGAGATTTTCCTTTCGCTTTTTAAACGTGCCCTACAGAAAATGGACCAAGCTACGCCACAAACTAGTATTAAACCAGGAGACTAAGAAGAATCTGCAATAAAACAAAATCTAATTAACCGTTTTTACGCGTTTGGAATACACCCATTCAATCCCAGGAAAGTCCTCGACGAAATTCCGGGAACGTCAGAGAACGATAACAATCCGGAGCCCATTGTTGAAGATGCTCTCTCAGAATTATTACGTTCAAATCGTTTTGGTGGTCAAAACAGTCATGAATTCAACGAAAAAGAAAACGCATCAATATAGAGCCAGGAAAAAGTGTTGCAACCGTTGACAGCAGCAGTTCAGATGAAGCTTTAGACATGTCGGAGTCGGATAATACTTCAGTCGATGATTCAGCTATAGAGGAAGTAGAATATACGCATCCCGATACACAACTTTTATTACCAGAATGTTTTGTTTCGGTTCATTTCCTTGAAGGAAAACCGACGTTCCATGCAGTACAAATATGTCTGTAAAATTCAGTCACAATTTTCAGAAACTAATTATACAGTGGTTGGCTATAAGTCGACAAACCAAGAAAAACCAGTATTCAAGCTTATGCCAAAGGATATATCGACTGTGCCATTGTCAGATATTTCTGCCATATTGCCCCGACCAGCAAATGTTGATGGAACCGCTGAGATAAAATTTGAGAAGAAAGTTGATGTGTAGGAACTTTCAAAATGATTTAAACTTTTAAATACCCAAAGAACATTAATAGCCAAATAATAATATTTTACACAGTTTCTAATTTTAAGAAAGTTAGTTATTAGTTCTTGTCATATGAATTCTTTGATTTAGGTATTATTTTTTTATGAAGGTACTTTTTAGTTTTGTGTGAAACGTAAATTTAGTCTAAATAATTCCGATCAAAGTCGCCCTCAAAACAAAATTTGACATACCAAAAAAACTACAACGTTAATTTGCAAACGGGGTGATTATGATCACTTTGAACATCTTGTGTGTTTTAATAGTAATTTACGTTACTAGACCGAAAAATAGTGAGCGAGTCCTGGAAGCTTGGTGAGACCTGTAAAACACTAATTTTCTGTCGTGTGACGTACAATATTTTTTTAAGACCGACTTTTTAATGTAAACTAATTTTATTTATTTTATTTTATAGTTATAATTAAGTAATAATCAACAAATACTACATACAACTAAACAGAAACTAGATAATGCCTAAATTGGCCAAATTCATTATTTTTGAATATTTATGTTAAATGTACAATTGTGAACGTTAAATATCTGAAGGGAAGATGTGTCTGAAATACTGGGTATTGTTATGTTTTTTGTAGCGGTACTAACAAAATTAGTTTGCTGCATATTGTTTGTGGAACATCCCGCATGGATTTTGTTTGCTATCTAAATTTTGTTTTTCATTGAATTTTCAAAGTAACCTTCTGCTACGGTTGAGGATTTCCTTCCTCCGTGCCGTTTTAAATTTATAATATCACCCCCTCCATCTACTAGCAGAGTCGCTGAGCTTCGACGAAAGCAGTGACCTGTGAATTCGCTTGGATTTTCCAATTTAAGATAGGAGGCGATTTTGCTAGGGGCTTTTCCCACAGAATGCCAACCTACTGCTTGGGTTGAACACTTCCCATTAAAAAAAAAAAAAAATAGTCGTTTATGGTTGGTATGCGGTGGCCTCAATTGCAAACAATTTCTATAAAGTTGCAAATCTCTTTGGGAATTTACAATAAACGTTCTGGTGGTATTCGTTTTGGTTATGGGAATTTTAACTATCAACATTGTTTTCTTGTTCTCGATATCATTAAGTGTCATATTAACGAGTTCTTCGCGGCGACATGCACCTGCGGAACCCATAATTAAAAGCACCTAGAATAGAATTAAAATTTATTGTAATCAGTTTTTACTTCGTTTCTTTGATTTTAACTTACCTTAAGCATAAGATATTCGATATCGGGAGCATTGTTTAGAAATGTTTCGATATGTTCTCTTAACATAATCTTAGATTTCTTTGCTATATGACCAACCGATTTTTTTTTAAACGCTATTAATTTGAAAAAATTGTTGATATTTACATTATCTTTTACAGTCATTGTAGATTTGAGCATGGAATATAGGCTCCCTAATGATTAAGGAGCCAGTTTTAGGTAATTTTTCGGCAAAATATTCCAAAAGCACTTCTTCGTTTACATTTTTACTTTTTTTTCTCGGCACCAATTTTTAAATGAATCGTATGTCTTTTCATAGCGGGTTTTTGATTTTATTGGTAATAAATCGTAAATAGCTTTCTTCGCTGTTTCTAAAATATGTTGTGGAATTTCATTTTCAGCATCTGAATCCATATTATTTGTAAATTTAAAAACTCACAAATCAAGTTTGACATAAAAAATAAATTAAAAATCAACGAACTGTCACTTAACAATAAATTGCAAGGCAGTCTGGATAATCAAACAGCGATTGGAAAAATTGAAAAAGAGGGACCGGTAAAAAAATTGTCCAGAAAGTGTATATTTTCTGGTCGGTCTTAAAAAACATATTTTTAGAGGGGGTATCAAAGACGCCCCATTTCGCGTATAAAGTTGATTAGCATGTTTTTATTTTATTTACTCTGTGTTTTTAAAAATATTTATTTTTTAAGTAAATGTTCACACTTTATCAACACAAGCCCTTTATTAGATTTTTTTTAAATTTAGCTCGGTAAAAAACAAACATTAGGTATATTTAGAAATTTAAGTTTAAAATTATCAAATTCGCCCCATTTTACGGTATGTGGAAAAAGTATATATTTGGTTTATCATCTAGACATTTACAGAGGTGCTGCATCTGCAGGTTATACAAAATAATTGGAAAAACAGCCTGTTATAACTAGATAAGAAAGTCATGTGTTGAACACATTAGATTTTTATGAGAGATTCAGAAATGTCAAAAATATTTGATTCACAGCTACCTGCGATTTTATTTTTATTTAAAATATTGTAAAACTATTTTCTATTTTAAAGACATGTACATTTTTTGGAATGTTTAAAAAATAGTATTTGTCTAAATATTTTAGGGAAATATCATTGTTAAAGCCGTATTTTTTCCAACAAATTACAAACATATGAGTTAGTACAATTTTAATTGTTTGGAAAAAGCAATGTTTGGACAATATGAATTGGGCCACTCAAAACAGTCCACTCTGTTTTGTTGCAGTATTCATTGACTTTTAAGAAAATTCTAAAACAGGTCGATTTTTATTCCAGAGAGAATACATTTTTACAATACAAATTGATCTAAATAGGTAAATAGGTTTTCTTTGTCGACATTATAAATTAAACTTAAACACGGAATATGATATCGTTATATTTATTGATATAATGATTATCAATTTAATCTAATTTTCTATCATCTATTGAATATCTTTATCGATGATAAAGCCGAGAGATAAAAATAAATATTTTGATTCTCATAGTTCTTTTTGTAAATAACATTAATTTTATTACTCTTTCGAACAGTAAAATGAAAATATAGATTTTGTATTTACCCTTTTAATTTTTCATTCTTTCCCAACAAAATGTAGACTATAAATTATAACTTTAAAACCATGTCATTGATGAGCAAGTTTGAAACTTTCAGATGTTATTTACATCAAATTTAATAGAAAAAAGATACACCTGGACGAAACAAGGGTTTTATTTCACGTTATTTGTGTACCTTCGACGATGCCACATAGGTGACTAATAAAGGGTTGAACAATTGAAAAATACTCTGATAAACTGAGTTGAAATCAAATATACATAGTCAAATTAGCGACTAGAATGCAAGATACACAAGCTCTGGTGGTCTATGAGTTAGGACATCGGAACGGCAATACAGAAGCCGCGGCTTCAAGTACGCCAAGAGCAGAACAATTTTATTTTGTTTTGTTTTGTTGTGGACCAATTTTCTTAA
Source organism: Psylliodes chrysocephalus (assembly GCA_927349885.1). Taxonomy (NCBI): domain Eukaryota; kingdom Metazoa; phylum Arthropoda; class Insecta; order Coleoptera; family Chrysomelidae; genus Psylliodes; species Psylliodes chrysocephalus. The sequence goes on from OV651821.1 coordinate 47,568,760, forward strand.
TAAACCTTCAGTTTAATAATTACTTTTAACCAGAAAAGAGTTAGCTGCCACCTTCTTGAAATTCGGTTCACAGTACCTGTTTGTTAAAATGACTAAAAGGACATTTTACCTCCAAATCAATTGCAAGAATCGGATACGCCACTGATTTGAACGGAATTGTTGAATAAGTATTAAAAGATTATGGGCTTCAACAAGCTTCTCCAGTTTATTTTCTGAAGGCTGGTATACAGGGTGATGACTATTCCCATATAATAAGTTTTCGTAGACAGGTTTTCGTTATTCCTCGGTCAGAAAACCTTGACATTCAAGCTTCTGTGATAATTCAGCATGATAACAATTTATTCAGAATCTTCTTATCTTCTGATAAAATGGAATTCTTCCTCTGCAAATCGACTGGTTATGTAGCAAAAATTTGTCCAGTTAAAAAGTCTGCGACCGAAGAGGATGTTCCTTTAAATTGAGATAGCCAAGTAACACCTGCTAGCTCTGAACCATTTCCATATAGACAAAAAAGACCCAATTCCAGCAGCAATTCAATTATCACGCAAAAAATTCAACCCAGTTCATCTTTAGCTAACTCTGATATGCCTCTTTTGGAACCTAGCAAAGAAGAGAAAAACCTTCAGGTACGAAAACAATCAAAAAGAAAACGAAGCACGACTTGAGCAATCCAAAAATATCAGATAATACAGATACAGATAAACCGATGGAATATTTACTCTCTCAATGGATTCTTTTATTGGTTTCCTAGAAATTTTCTTTGGAAGTAGTAACCCTATTTTAGAATCGCAACATTTCTCGAATGATATTAGATCAATATTGGAAGATATGTATAGGTTATATATCTGCACTTAACTTAAGTTTTTGTCATCCTAAAGCAGCTCCTACACTTTCTTGGCATGTAGTAGATATAACAGCAACCACTTTCCAATAAAAATCTTCAATAATATACATAACCCTATTGAAAGTATTACAAAATAGAGACTGACTCATGCCGACTGGTTAATATTTAATATCAGTTTGAAAATTTGCAATTTTTGGACGATATAAATGATTCTTTAGAACTTCTTAATTATTGTATTATCTCTGCTGCTAACATATACATCGGCAAATCTATCATATTAACCTCCAAAAAACAAGTTTCCTGGTGGAATAATAACTGTCAGATAGCAGTCCGGGAGTGTAAAATATCCTCAAATAGATATTTAGGAAAATGAGAGCTAAGGCTAAAGTTGTCCTCAAACAAAGTAAAAACGACTCTTGGAAAAACTATATTTCCTCTTTAACTGCAGAAACTCCTTCAAAACAGGTCTGGAATAAAATTAGGCAAATGAAAGGAAACAACACATTTCATAGAATTTTAACTTTATCCCATGAAAATTATTTATTTCATAACAGCCAAGATATTGTCAATATTCTTGCTGAAAATTTTCAGGAAAAATTCTCACCTTTATATTTTAATAAAAACCCTGAAAACCTTTTTGTTCTCTCACAACCTGGAGATGCAGACTGTATTAACTTACCCTTTTCTCTAGTTGAACTCGAAATGGCTCTCGATTCATGTAAAAATTCAGCAGCAGGATCTGATGAGATACCTTTTATATTTATTAAGAAGTTGTCTACAATTTGTCGGATAAAATTATTGGAATTTTATAATAAAATTTGGATTAGTCAAAAGTTTCCTAAGCTGTGGATCCAGTTTATTATACTTCCAATAAAAAAGAACAATTTCCCCAAAATGATATAGGCCTATCTCCCTTACATGCACGATGTGTAAACTTATGGAGGAGATGGTTAATAAGACCTACTTGGTATTTAGAAAAAAATAATATTCTTCCAAAAAATCAAACAGGTTTTAGAAATCATCGTTCTACCTTGGACAATTTGGTTTTTCTACAAACAGAAATAGCCAATGCTCTCAATAATAAACAGGAAGTGGTTGCTGGCATTTTTGACATCGAAGGGGCCTATGATTCCATTCAGCTTTCTGTCATTATTCAAAAGCTTAGAAATTACTAGCTTAGAGGTAACATTTTCTATTTTATTCGAAATTTTTTAAAGTGAAAGGTCCTTTAGAGTAATAGTTAATGGCTAAACTTTCTTAAGTAACCCTTAAAATAGTGGTGTTGTGCAAATATATTTTATAAGGGCCTTTCTATGACTATGGTAAACAATTGCAAAAATTTAGAAATCATTTTTGACAGTAAATTATCCAGGCAGTAACACATCGAAGAAATCAAGAGCGATTGCCTGAAGAGAATTAATTTATTGAAAGTATTAGCTCACCATCATTAGAGTGCTGATGAAAGGATTATTATTAGGACCTATAAAGCTCTCATAAGATCAAAATTAGACTATGGTAGTCTTATTTACATGTCTGCCTTCAACTGCAACTTAAGATCCTTAAATACAGTTTAAAACACTGCCTTAAGACTGTGCCTTAAAGCTTTCAGAACAAGTGACATGAAAAGCTTGTACTGTGAAGCCAACGATCCCCCTGTTTGGCTTAGACGACAGTACCTTCTTCTTTTCTATGCTGCTGGTATCTCTGCGAACCCTTCAAACCTTGTTTTCTCACTGTTTGTTTCAAACAATAACAGATTCACCAGTATTACTTCTCCTAGGACTGTTGTCTCAATTCCTCAGGCTCTAAAATCCTTATTCAGTGATATTGATCTCACTAGAACAATGCATTTTCCCATTTCTAAAAGTCCTACTTGGCTAAAAAAGTTACCTAAATGTAATACTTTGCTTAGCCAAGTCAATAAAAGTAACACACCAAAAGAATTCTTTAGGCAATCATTTACGGAAATAATTTATAACAACAAATTTAAAAGAATTATATTAACGGATGCTTCTAAAGATCAATTCGTTGTAGGTTGTACCTCAAATGATGGGTTTCAGAAATCCTTCTTGCTACCTTATTCATGCAGTATTCATACTGGGGAACTTTATGGGATACTTCAGGCTTCTAAATCGTTAACTCCAGAGGATAACTACTTTGCTATATGCACAGACTCCCTCTCTTCAATATACTCTATTAAAAATATTTATTCTCAATATCCCTTGGTCCAAGAAATACACGATTGTTACAAATTTCTTGCTACAGTAGGAACTTCCGTTTCCCTTATTTGGGTTCCCTCTCATGTCGGGATTGCAGGCAATGAGGAAGCTGCTCATGTCGCAGAAGGAGCTATTCAGATTAATCTACCACCAAAAAATATCCAATTAGTAATGACCTAAAAACTGCATTCTGCCAAAAGTGGGAGAATCACTGGCACAATATTACTAATTTGAAACTTAAGAAATTCAGTCAAATCCACACTATTTTGAAATGCCCTCTTTGTTAAAGAAAGAAAGTACCATAATTAGAAGACAGAATTGGACAGACGAGATTGGCCCACAAACATTTACTGTCTGCCGAAGCCCAATCTCTTTGTTTGTAGTGTAACAGGACTTTAACGGTCAATCATTTATTAGAGGAAGATTGCATTTACTTTAAAACTCAACGAGCTAAGAATGGTTTAAGTGATAGCATTAGTATCCTTAGATATCCTAGGGCACTCCAGAATCCAAGGGCACTGTATCTTGGAGGATATCAAATAGAAGAGAGAGATTTACCTATCTTGAAGCCTTTTAAAATCCTACAGTTCCTTGAGAAAATAGCATTGGAAGGGTCGTTATAGGTTATAGTCATTGAGACACTTCCTTAGTGCATTGGCGACAGAAGGGGGCACAATAGATCTTTTAGGTAGTAGTGTATTAACACCCCATTCTCAACATAACATAATATAGATATCCTAGTGAATTTGGAAATCTGTTTATTTTTTTAAAAGATGTGAATTTATTTAATCAAATTTAAATTATTATTATTATTATTATTATGTGTTATTTTTCTGTACCCTATAGTTTTGTGAATTAAGTTCTTTTTTTTTTGTTGATAGGTAGTGTGTATATTTTGTTTAACCTCTTGTAATATTATAATTGTACTTGTGTCAGTGGCCCCTGATGCCGAGTCACGTTAATTTCAATAAAAAAAATTGCACGAACCAACTTTAATTAATAATATGTAACATTATTCTATCACAAAAAAATGAGCCCTGTCTAATTTCATTTTACAAACAAAAATATTTGGTTAGATACAAATTATATAAGAAATACGAATACACGTGGTTGTTAGCTGCAAAAGGTTTCGCCTTAATGCGGCTATCGTGGGTTTTACCTCAGGGAAGAAAAGGCTTGGTAAATAAACATTAAATAATAAAATAATATTTCTTGATTGATTAGGTTTATTCTTTTAGCAATCAATCGTTCAATAGATATGTACAGAGTAAATCAAAGGGATAATTATAATCATCTATCTCCTGTTATAGCAACAATATTATACAAATTATAAGAGATAAAAAGGGAGATAGATAAAACTACCGCTAGTGTCGACACTTTTGGCTCACAGCTAAATTTGATTGAATCCAGAGGCTTCATGCACTTATGGGTAAGTTTAATTATATTTAACTTAGTTAAACAACTATAATAAGTATCTATATATTTCGTTCTATTGTAGGTAGTGACGTTGTTTGGCCGTAGACTAAATGGAATAATCCTACCTTACTAGTCCTGGGTACCTGGTAAGCTATAGCTTCTACGTACGGCCTCCTAGTGCTCCACATGCAAGTTATGGGGCCAATGATGAGTAAGCTAGCAGGTGTGTCAGACATGCAGTTGCGAAAATGCTGATATCATGCAGTATGGATTCGTGTACCACTCCGGATGGTGTTGGTGATGTGTGCGTTTGATGTGTGTGTGGTAAAAGCAGTGGTGCTAAGAAGCAGATCTCAAAGCGAAAGTGAAGTGTAAGCAAAGAGCGAGTGAAGTGAAAGCAAGTGTGTAAGTATCTTACTTACTGGCCTAAAATAATTACAATAAAAGTAAGCCTCAAGTTAAGCTTGATACATGAGCGCATGCAGTAAAAGTTCGATAATAAAGGTTATACCCTACCTGAAGGTGTGGGGCGGCCACGTGGATATTGTGATTTTTAAGTGTTGTTTTTATTGAAAATAGATCCACAAAATAGCTGTTATTTTATATCTTTCAATAAAATATCTTTTCCAATAAAACACTATGAATGTTTTTTTCTTTTGACTAACAAAATCCTCAAACTGAGTTAGGACGCCGTCCTAGTTAAGAGTCACAAAACAAAATGGAAGGTCTTTCTCAAATATCCAGAAAAATGCCTTGTCAGGATCAAAGTTCAAAATTAATTAAAATGTTGTTCTTTTATTGCAACCACTCTAATAAAATATATGTTTCCTACTTTATTAACTAAGCTAATAAAGGATAGATTCATGGTCAAGGTCATAGTACCATTAGTACCACAAAACATAATATTATTCTTTTGTTTTATATATTGTAATAAATCATATTTTCCTGTATTATGATATTAATTAATAAAGGACAGACACATGGTCAAGGCCATGGTACTATTTATTAGCAGATTCTAATTATTTTGGTAAACCTGAGGTGTCATTTTAAATTATTATATTATTAACCTAATTCTTAAATGTCAAATATAAATAATAAACAATTCCCAATTAAGGGGTTAATTTTTATAGAAACATAGAGATTATTAATATGAATTATGAATAGGGTGAATAATTATTTATAAAAAAACTGCACTTTAAGAATTCTTAGAAAAATTAACAGAAAGCTGGACATAATTAAAAGGTAAGCTAAATTCATAGCAAATTAAGAATAATATCGAATTTTAAGTATTTCTATTGAATTGATCACTAAAATATATGAGTGTGCCAAAAAGCCGTAACATGGTTAAAAATCTGCATTCTCATAGTTTAGTTACCATTAATATTTCCACAACTATACCAATTTTTTTTTATTTTGGGCTTTAAATATTCAAAAATAAAAGTAAATAAATCTGAAAACTTCCTTCTCAAATTTTGATTTCTAATTTTATCGACTCCTCTGCAATATTAATATTAGAAATCTTTGAGTTGTTCCAGACTTTGCAGACTCTGTTAGAAGACAGACATGTTATGAGTTTAAAAGCTTTCTATAAATAGATAATTAGATAGGCATTCGAATTTAATGGTAAAATTAAATCAAGTAACTTAATGTGAAATAATCATGAAATGTCGAAATGGGTTATCAAAATTACTAGTACAACAATTTTATAGTCCACTAAACTGGATGAAGGTAAATCAATTTAATTATTTCTGAATTATGTTAACAGACTTAAAAACCTTTGTAATGCAAAAGATATCGTAAAGAAAAAGTTTAGAATAATTTAAATAAAATCTAGACTTTGGTTAACTGTATATCTTGATGTAGAAAACTTTTTGGACAGGATATTGGTATGACTAGCAAATAATGTTTCATTGTTTACTATTTTTGTTTCACACACATTTTTGCCTTTACTAAAATCCTCGGGAATAAATACTATACTTTACATTGCATCTGCACGGCATCACTATTGGATTACGACTTTTCATTTGCAGAATGTTGTAGTGATTATAAGTGCGTTAAATGAGCACTTGGATTGGTAGAATATATCTAGCAAAAACAAATCAACCAATATGGTCAAACTCCACTATTTATCAGAGCTGGGGAGGATTCGAATCACATAGGATTCGAATCCAGGATTCGAATCCTTTTTGAGGATGCGAGAGCGGGATTCGAATACTTTAGAAAAAAAGGATCCGTGATCCGGATTCGCAGAGAAAATCCTAAAGGATTCGTATTCGAATCATCAATATCAGTCTCGGATCCTTTTAGAGACCAAACTACGCCGGCGCGAACGGCCGTCTCAAGCTTTGACTTGTCGCGAATTGTAAACTAAAAACTAAAACAGACTGAGACTGAATAGAAAACCGATGTATTTGGCGTTGTGCACGATTACAGAATTAACAAATAATTCTTAATAATAAATACTGCTTTAAAAGCGTTTGTCCCAATTTTATTTTAATTCCTTTTTGGTAGATTTCATCAAACGCTTGCACGATGTCGAGAAACAATGTAGAGCAGATTTCTATGTCCTCATGGAGCTTCTCTGTTGTCTTTGCAATCCTGTTAATTTAATTGCGAAATAAATCATAATTGTTATTTGTGACACAAATATAGTTAGTAATTTACTAAAATAACCTTAAAGCTTCAATAAACGAATTAATAGTAACATTACTTTTATTTATAGTATCATTATCCAATCTGTTGACAGAAAATAATCAATAAACGGTTCCTATTCATATCCGAGAAATCCAAATTTTTAATAAAAAAGGGGGTTGTCGTTTAACAATAAATTTCGATTTATTTATTTTCGGAAAAATCGGAAATAAGCCGAGACATTACAGAATAATTAAATCTATAATTTATAGATTTAAAACAAAAAAGTTCACTCCGATATCGCAATTAAAAACGCAGATAGGTAGGAGAAGAGGTCGATTTTTTTAGCGACCCACCCGTTTTAATAAAATTCAGTTTTTTTATAATCAGTTATTCAAATTCAGGCCATTATAATAAACGCCACTGGCAAAAATATGGTTTCGTGAATATGCTAGATACACATCCCCAAAAAAAAAACGTTTGATCCCTAGAATTTTAGTAAGGGTGCATATTTATGTCAAAATTCACCTAATATTATTCAAGCAAAGGCTATTATTAAAATCCATTTCATATCTTGATTGAAATTAGGGTCGCCCAAGTTGATTATTTTATAACAAAGGAGACAATATTAAGCTTTGTATGTATCTATATTTGTATATAAATTAAAAAAATAATTGTAATTAATGTTTATCATACTCACGCGATAGATGATTTATTACTATTATATAATAATGCTAAAATATACAAGATGGTATACAGTATACAGGGTGTTTCAAAAAGATTGGTCATAAATTATACCATATATTCTTGGGTCAAAAATAGATCGATTGAACCGTACTTACCTATATACAAAAGTGCACCAAAAATAGTTACAAGGGTGTATAAGATAAAAAATTAAATAAATTTTTTAACGTTGCTCTTAAACCGTTTGACATTTTTTCATGAAATCAGAAAGCAGAAGCGGATGAATAAAACGCACCTATTAAAAATATTGCGCCAAGATGTAGACAACACGTAATAAGGCATCAAAATGGCGGATTTTTCTATCTCCTAAAAGGCACACAGAAATCTGCGCAGTGCGACCATTCTCCGTATAGTAAGAGAAACTCAAAGTATGTGGCAGGGAGTCAATCCTCGAAATATTCGTTCAGCGAGCGTACCCTGTTTAGGACCAGGACTTCTAATTAGTGCAATTCTCGAATCGATTTTAGTGAACAAAGTGGTCGGGAGACGTCTTTCCGTTCAACGATTTTCGTTTAGCTTTAGCACGTGTAAACATAACCTTTTAAATACTTTTATTAATTACAAAATATCGTAAAATAGCTAATTGGGATGAAATTGCTGTTAAAAGTGTTAAGAACATAGTTGTCGAGGTGGAATTATTGGTAGTTAAAGGCAATCGAAGCGAATTTTATGAAAAGTTAAATCCATTCCCAAACCATGGGAATTGTTTATAAAATATTTTTGCCAGTGAGGAATATTATTGACATGTTCGACTCATATTTAATTGCGCCTCCAAGACGAAGTGATCATGATAAACAAACAAAGGTATGTAAAGGCAGGTATTCCTTAGAGCATTTTGGTCCAAATGAACTGAACAAGCAGAGCGCAGACAAACGTACCGAACAAAATTTTTAGAATAAGCTCGCAATATTCAGAGTGCTTGTGTGTGTTCGATCTGTTTTCACGCTTGGCATGCTTAGTGTATGTAAAATCGTCAAGTGAGATGGACCCGGAATATACTATTTTGGCTGCGGGCGCCTTTTTTATTATACAAACCATTACCAACTGTACTAGGAAAAAAAATAAAAGAAAAATGTGGGCAAGACGTTTGTTTTTGAGGCGTCAAAATAGAACCCTACTAAGGGATATGAACAGTATTCACGTAAAAAAATTCAAGCTTATGTCGGCAGAAGACTTTGAAAAACTAATAAGCTCGGTTTGTCCTACAATTGATAAAAGAGACACACAGCTTCGCAAAGCTATACCTGATCAAGACCGCTTAGCTATTACATTACGCTTCTAAGCTACAGGGGACTTGTATACAAGTTTTCAATATTTATTTAATGTATCAAAACAATGCATTAATGCCATAGTTATAGAAACATTCAGAGCTTGATTGAGAAACTAAAGGATCAAATAAAGGTAAATGTGTGGTCAGTATTTTAATTATTTACAAAATGTTAAGAAAATTTGTGACTAAAATAATTCTTAAAAATTCCTGAACTGGTCAGATAGTTGTAAAAGTGAATCTATTTGGTATATATCTTGGAAAAGAACAGTGGTTTGAGGATATGGTGAAGAAGATGGTGTATCTGTTTGGCTGGCTGAAGATACAGAAGGTACAGAAATTTAATACTGAGGAGATTTGTTTGGAACTGGTGTCTGCTGAGCCGAGGTAGAAGCTGATAAAGTTGACTGTGAATAAGATCTGGATTTATTTACTGTACTATATTTTGGGGTTTATTTGTGCAGCTTCTTAGTTTGTTCGCCACAAGCTACCCATATACACTACATCCATCTCTATAGGCAACTGCGGTTTTTAAAAATACTGAAAGCTTCAACTACTTTGGTGTTTTCTGTTATAACCAAATACATTATAATGTCTTCAGTTAATAAAGATGGAATTTTGTGCTGGCGTTGTAGGGTAACCGATGGTGTTGATATATAGTTTTCGTAATTTAAGATGTTTGCATTGATGTTTCTGTTGCTTGCGTTCAAATTTCTCCATTGTCTGCTGATTGTGATTCTTGTTGTGTACTAGAAACATCATATTCATTTTGAGGTTCTTTCACACTGTCATTGTCTTGTTCCTGAAATAAAACAAAAGAAATGTTTTTTCTTTTTATTCTTTTTTCAGATGCCAAGTACTCCCAAAGAGTGGGTAAGTATAAATAGTCGGGTTTTAGAAAAATTGCATTTTCCTCACTGTTTTGGATGTATGGATATGAAACATGTAGTAATCCAGGCCCCATTCCATACTGCCAGTGATTTCTACAACTATCAATATTTTTTTAGCATTGTTTTATTTGCGCTCGTAGATGCTGATTACTATTTAATTTTCGTTGTTGCCAAGGCAGGATTTCAGATGGCGGTGTCTTTAAAAACACAACTCTATATAGAAAATTAGAAAAGGGAACTTTGAGCTTACCGAGATATTCATTACTACCTAACTTGAAAAAACAATACCATACGTTTTTTTAGCCTACGAAGCATTTCCTTTAACAAATCGTATTATGAAGCCTTTTTCTGGACTTCATGCAAAACGAACAGTTAAAAAAATTTTAATTTTCGACTAAGGAGAGCAGTGAACATAGTCTTTCGAATTTTATCTGCCGTTTGTAGAATACTAAGAAAACCAATATTGCCAAGTCATGAAAAGACACAGTCTTGTTATGGCAGTTGCTTGTCTACCTAATTTTCTTAGGAATAGCCCCAGCTTAAAAAATGTTTACAAGCCACAAGATACTTTTGACCAAGAAAACGATCAGGACAATCTTATCCCTGGTACTTGGAGGGAAGAAAACAGCCGTGCAACATAATTTTTTTCCTATCAGAAATGTTGCACGCAAGTCACCAGTTGCTGCGAAAGAAATACGTAGTAACTTTGCTTAGTATCTATTAAATATTCGTGTATTTTGAATATTTCAGTTAAATGTGGGTATTTTTGTGAGTGAATCAATTTTTCTTAAGCCGTTGTATTGAAAAAGTCTTAAGTGCCTTTAACAACGAATTATAATGAATCGTTGTATTAAAGCAACACTAGGAGACTGTGAATTTCTTCGCGAAATGTAAGTTATTATCTTTGATTTACTCATTAAATTTTTGGAATCATTATGGTTTTAAGGTTTTTTTCAGTAATTTGAGTTTCCTGGAGTTACAGAAGATATTGACTGATGTACTCACATAGCTATAATTTCTCCAGCAGCAAATGAAGACGCCATTATGTAAATAGGAAACATTACCACTTAATAAATATTCAATTGGGGTGTATTTTCTTACTCATAATTCTAATACAATACTTTTTAAATTCATAAAATTTAAAGATATGCATAAAAATTATAAACAAAAAATTTATAAACGAAAAATCATTATATTTACCTTAAATTTTTAAAGATAATTAAAATATAATACCTATATACGTATATTGTGTATATGTAGGTATATACTTTTTATATTTTTATTTTATTTATAAGGGTTTGTTTGTATTTATTTATTTTTTGTAACATATGTAAAATATTTTTTTTTTGTTCAATATCTTTTTAGTAAATTTAAAATTATTCCTGATGTTTAATACATTTTTATCAATTCCTGCAGACTTTGTCCATGAATTTATAACTACTTTTGTGCTGAATAGCATTTTCGTATAGGGTGAAGCTTTAAAAAAGCATGTAACAACCTTAGAAATTATTCAGAAAAATTTCTCAAAGTTATCTACTTCAAACCATCCAGGTATGTCTATTTGTCACTTTCAATTTACAGGGGATACACAGGAAAAACGTCACAAATCAAAATACGTCCACTTGTCACTTTCAATTCAAACAGTTTACAACTGGCAAAACGACACAACCCAAAATATGTCGGTTTTCCTCATTTGTCGGCGTTCGAAATAAAACTGCAATGTGTCGCTGTTCCTGATTCAGAAAAAGTGATTGGTGTAAAAGTCTAAAAATTTAACTTGTGACAGTTTTCCTGATTGAAGAATAATCTAATTAGGATATAATGCGCAATACAATTAAATGTGAAGAATTTTGAATGGCGTCACTTTTTTTGCGGGGATACGATAATATAATAGTGCAATTAAATAACGAAAAAAGCTCCTTCGAGCTTACATTAATTTGTAATTGGATAAAACAAAAAGGATTTTGTGTATTTTGATGTGATCTTTCCGAGAAAAAGAAAAAAAAGATGTAGCAGTTTTTAAATTTTTTTTAAATTAGGAAAAACCGGGTTTTCCGGAATTTTCCATTGTAACAATGCTAATTATCTGGGCAAGTATCATTCCGATAGTGAAAATAAATGCACCATTCGAAAGAGGAGGCAAAAATAGTTCGGAAATTCATTGCACAGGTAGTTTTAATGGCGAATTTCTCGCCGCCAGAAGTGCTTTTACCAAAAAGTCGTTTTTTCGTTTTTTTGATCAGAACCATGGACATGAAATTTGCGATGAATTTGTGGCGAAATTATAAATTTAGACATGTGCCCATGAAAGAAGTTGCGTATTTTTTTGTTGGCTCTCAAATAAAATAAGTCCCGCGGCGAAATCTGACATAATTTTTCGGGAATTCGCAGGAAACCAGAGGCATAGTTTTTTTTTTCCCATGTGATTTTTTCCGGGTTTTCCGAAAACAACTAACAAAATAAATATATTTGAAAAAACTAACTTGGCCATCAAAAAGAGCACAAAAAAATACACAAAAAGGTATACTTTAAAAATGTTAGGAAATTAATCCTAAGCCTGAGTGTAAGTTCCAACTTGGTGATAAGCTTGCTTCTTGTTCGCTAATATCTGGTAATTCTATATTTTGCACAAAACTTAAGAAACGTCTTATAACAAGTCAGTAAAATACAATTTAATAAATTTTAAGCCTAATAAATTTAGATATGCAAGAAATTTAAAACTGGAAATAGCAAAAAAATCAAATTACAGTAATGTAGTGTATACACGAGTTTTGGATCCCGCGGAGCGCGTGGACTTTTGTCGGGAGAATTCTACAACTTAGAAGAAACATACACACTTTAAACTTTGTATACACATTTAGAAGACATGAAATTTGGGTTTGTTTAATTTTCAGACAAAAAAAGTAAAAATTGTCAATTTTAGGCAACTTTTCTCAAAAACCGTGTTTTTTGGTCGTCACTCAATGAACAGTGGTCAAAAAAATAGATAAAATATATTTGCAGAATTTTCCATAATGTAATCGTATTCTAGACACAATAGAGTACTCAAAAAAAAAAGTTTTGAGCCATTGGGTGCATTTTTGGCATTTTTGTGCCACTTCAAACTTTCAAAAAAAAAAAATTATTTTTTTTTTTTTTAATTATTTAATATCTTAGCCAATTATGGTCCGATGTCGGTGAAATTTACACATACATAATATTTCACATTTAAGAGTAAGCTTTCTAAGTTGCATTAAAAAAATTCAAATAGTTTGGCCGTTATAGGCAAACAATGAAATTAGGACCGCGGTGCATTTTGCCCTTCCGCCATAAGCCCAATTTTGGGATTTCTCTTGCCCCCTTCTAAAAATCACTAGTCACATCCCTTAAGTTCAAAACGCATTTTTGTATTTTTAAATATCTTAATTTTTACCAATGTTATAAAGAATTTAGTGTTTGAACATTTAACAAATTCAATTTTTCGACCTTCGTCGCCTCAAAATACTAAACAAATTTCAATCGTCCATACCGCAAGAACGGTGCATCGGATCAAAATTTTTCAAGAGACATAAAAATTAGCATTTTTTCTAAGCTTTCAAATGTCGTAAACTGCGTTTTAAAAATATTGATTTATTTGCGACATGCGCCTGCGCAAAATTGAAAAATTGACAAAATCCAAAATTTCGGCACTTTCGAAAAACTGCTACATTTTGTTTTACCTTTTTTTGAAAAGATCACTTTAAAATACATAGAATCCATTTTGTTTCATCTAATTACAATTTAATGTAAGCTCAAAACCCGTAATTTAATTCGATTATAAAGGTAACATAATGACCAATTTATTTAATTTTGTATTTACTGCTTGACGCGGTTATTTCTTGAAGCATTTTCTTTCTGTATAAATGACCTATTACTAATTTTAATATATATTTTTTTTTTACTTTTAGAACATGATGATTTATTAAACCAACATTGTGAGATCATTATCTTTAATTTTTGGATAAGTTGATGTTAACCACTACACCAAATTCTACAACTTTTAACTTTTAAACCTACCTACTCGTATAATTAGTCCTTATTAACGTATTCGAGTAACGGATGTGCGACAAAAACTAAGAAAAGTAGCGCCCGTGTCCATTAATCATTTTCTAATGATGTGTTCTCGTTATCATCTTTGTTCGCACTTCCAAAAAATATGTGTTAATGGTCTGGTTCGAATATCTTTACAAGATTGTTAAAATACTCTGGTGTTCAACATGTATATCTATAATTAAAACCACACGTACATCTAGGAATGAAAAATGATCTAATGTGTTTGAAATTTAATATAAAGGCTATTATAGTAGTTTTGGAAAATTTTTATTTAAATGTTTCTTTGCGTTTTTGATTTTAAATGATGATATTGTTATTTGGTAAGTAAGTAAGTAGAAAACTACTTTATTCACTCAAGTTGATTTAAGGTATTTTTGATAGCTATTGGTATATTTTAGCAAAAAACGATAAATTTGTAATAATGGGCGTGTTTAATGAAATTGAAAAATATTTTTTCCTAAAAGCTAACATAAAATCTAATCTAAACATATTTTTTTTAAATTTTTCTCTTTTCAAATTTTCCTACAAGAATTTTTTAAAATAAAAAAAAAACAAGCAAATTTGAAACGCGCGTCACAATGATTTTTAGGCATCGTCATAATGAAGCCTAACATCTGATTGACTAATTTATACCCTTCGAGACAATAGTCGATATGTTTTTACCTTGTTGCCGCTTCCTATAAAGAATTATTGAAATTCCAGATAACCCACAATTTAAAGGTTAAGATCGTATAATTTAACATAGAAACATATATATTAAAACTAAAAGAATAATTGATTAAATGCAGTTTTGATGAAGCAACTTACTAATTCAATAAACTTTCCTCTTAATCGAAGTGTTATTCAAATCATACTCGCCATATCGCGAAATATTTTCTGTAAATCTGGCAACGTGGTTTCATATGTACGTCTAAAATATCTTGTCTCGTTTTCAATTGCAAGATTATTTTGATTTGTTTTAAAATGATTTAATTTTTTAAAAATTGCCAAAGTACAATCAGGATTAAAAGAAGAATCTTTAGACAAGTTAACCAAGGTGGATTCTAACATGATTATTGATTTTTTATATAAATAATATTATTATTACTGGCCCTTAAATTTAGAATGTTAGTACACTTTCTAAGCTCCAAATTTTTCTAGAAATATTATATTCAAAAAAAATTTTCTTTCCTATTCTATTGTAGGTCTTCTAAGGAAGCGCACTATCATATGTTCAGTTACCATTTGTAACATTAAAGCTAGAATTACACCAGAACACAAAAAAGTTTATTGCGTTATTCAGTAATAAATTAACAAAAGGAAAAGGTCATATCTTGTAAATTCACAGAATATTCTGATTTCGAAGGTAATTTAAATTCCTGTCAATATTATAAAGCTCAAAATACGTTATTAAATGATTTTACATAGTTCTATTTGTTTTTTAAGGTGAGTGTATAGTGTTGCTTTCTTGTTGTTGCTACTGAACACCATCGAAGTGAATAACCTTCCGCAAATTATATCATAGAAACTGCCGAGGTGCCCAGAAATTCTAAGAATCCCACCAGCCGGCAGCTCAAGTTTCTTTTATCAGCATACATGTGTTAACAATGGTTATTATTTGCATTTTTTAGTCTGATGTTAGCTTTCAATTAATAAAGACATAATTATAACTCTGTTTAAATAAAAAAATATTTTTTTTAAAAAACGATTTTTCAAATCGTGTTATATTTTTGGCGCAGTCAGTAGGATTGTCACGAAGAATCCGACGTGGATAACTTTCGCTATTTTTATAGTTAAGTGACAATTACGAACTTTCAACGTTTCGCACCAATTTCGAACTTTCCATCGCGAGAAAAGTTTTGTGGTGCTACCAAAGAACTGAACTGGAGACTTCCTTGGTTAAGACGACAGCCGGACCTTCGATGCAAACGAAAACCGTACTGTAAGTTTTATTTTTCTAATATGTCAGACTCCTCTAACATTGATTCCTTATCCTTTAGTGATCACGAATCTGATTTAGAGCTAGATTTTGTAATTGAAAGTTTTAACTCGATTAATATTAACGATAATAATTATCCAACTAATTTTAGTAAATTGACAAATATTTTAAATCAAACAATGACTCCTCCCCCTAACTTTCAAAAGGTTCACGCGGAGACCATACCTGATTTTTATGGCGACGAAAACGAGTTGCAATTTTTCCTAGAAAGTATTGATAGCATAGTTACCCATTTTTATGATAACGTAAATATTGGAAACTATCAGAATGTTATAATATTTAGAACGATTATAAGTAAATTGCATGGACCCGCTCGCGAAGTAATTAATATTAGTGGAGCCACTAAAATAAAAGAAATTAAGGAAGAGTTGATTATGAATTTTAGTGATCCCCGAAACGAAAGTTGCTTATTGTTGGATTTAAATAATTTAAGGCAAGCTCCTAACGAGAGCCCATATGAATTTCATGAAAAGGTCAGGAAATTATTAAACACTATTTCAAACTACCTCGGTTTGCATGAACTCAACTTAGATATAAGAAAATTTAAACAGAAATCATATAACGAACAAGCTCTTCAAGTATTTTTAGCTGGGTTAAGAAATCCTTATGGTATCATGGTTCGTACCAAAGATCCCAAAACACTGCTCGAAGCAATTAATTTTATAAAAAAAGAGAATAATATTAAATATTTACAAAATGCGCATTCAAATAACTCTCAAATTTCAGTAAAAAGCCCCAACCACCAACATAGACAGAATAGCCCTAATAAAACTATTCAAAACTATCGCCCAAACAATAACAACCAGTTTGTTAACAGAAATCAAAATTTTAATAATAACCAACAAACAAATTTTAATCAACCTAGCACTAGCTATTATAGAAATAATAACAATAGTAATTATAGAGGTTCATTTCCTACTGGTCCTGTAAACATTCAACCTAGACCAGTAGCTAATCAAAGATTTTTCACAAACCGACAGGTCTTTGGACCTCAAAAAAACGTTTGGGAACCAAATCCTAATTTTAATGCAAATAATTCACCTAGGCCTACTCCAATGAGTACGACTTCCCGTCAAATTTCTGGCAATTCCAGAAATCAATTACCCCAAAATCGTAGATGGATATCTGAAGAATTAAATAATGTCGAACATTGTGATTTGGCAGATAATTCAATCGATTTTGTGAGCAGCAATTGCGAATACAAAATTGTAGACTCTCCTTCTGGCGATAATTACCAAAATTTTCAGGAGCCCCGCCTTCCAAAATCCGAAACCATGATAGAATTTTATAACTCATTCGATAAGAGGCAATTGCCTTACATTGCAATAAATAAGCCACCGTTAAAACTTCTATTAGACACCGGGGCAACCAAATCATTTTTATCTCCAGAAGTTGTTGATAAATATTTTTTTAAATTTAAAACAGAGGAACCATTCGTTGTTTCAACTGCTTTTGGCTCCTCCAAACATAACTTTTCAGTAACAATTCCGGCATTCCCGGAATTCCAAATTAAGCAAGATATAAAATTTTTTGTATATAAATTTCATTGCATATTTGACGGACTTTTAGGAATAGATTTATTAAATTCATTGAATATTCGTATTGATTTGCCAAACGCACAAATAATTTCAAATAATAATATTTCCTTACCAATTAATTATTTTAATGCAACGCCAATCGAAATAAAACCTAAAATTTTGCCTGGCAAATCAGTTTCTCAGATAAAGATCCCCGTATCTATTAAATCTGGAGAAATAATAGTGCCAGAGCAAATTATCGGTAATTGTATAATACCGAGTACATTAACAATTTCAATGAACGGTTGGGCAACCGTTGAAATTTATAACAATTCGAGCGAAGAAACAAATTTTACTGTATTATACCCAATTAAAAGTATTCCAATCGAGAATAATTTTGAAATTTATAACTTTACTATTGAACCCACTATTGATAATTGCGGTAAACATGAAATTGACGATCTAATTCGTACAGATCACATGAACGACGAAGAAAAGCAACATATCCTAAATCTTTGTAGAAAATATGCGGATATTTTCCACCGGAATGAGAATATCCTAACTTTTACGAACCAAATTAAACATAAAATTCAAACTCGTGATGAAATACCGGTATTTACCAAAAGTTATCGATACCCCTACGTATATAAAGAAGAAGTCCAATCTCAAATTAATAAAATGTTGGAACAAAACATAATTAGACCTAGTAATTCAAGTTGGTCTTCACCCATCTGGATCGTTGATAAGAAACCTGATGCCTCGGGTAAAAAGAAATTTAGATTGGTTATTGATTTTCGTAAAGTCAATGAAAAGACTATCGAAGATCGATACCCAATACCTAACATCACAGATATCCTAGATAAGCTGGGTAAGTGTAACTACTTTTCGACTTTGGATTTGGCATCGGGGTTTCACCAAATTGAGATGCACCCCGATGACGTACCAAAAACCGCGTTTACCGTCGAAAATGGGCACTATGAGTTTCTAAGGATGCCATTTGGCCTCAGAAATGCCCCTTCAACGTTCCAGAAAGTAATGGACAATATTTTGAGAGGTATGCAAGGAAATATATGTCTAGTTTATTTAGACGACATAATTATTTATTCCACGTCCTTGCAAGAACATATGATAAATCTAAAAAGAGTGTTTCAGCGACTTCGTGATACCAATTTTAAAGTCCAGTTGGACAAGTGCGAGTTTCTAAAAAAGGAAACAGCATACTTAGGCCATATAATTACACCGGAAGGCATAAAGCCAAATCCGGATAAAATTGAAGCCATTAAACGATTTCCCATACCTAAAACTCCCAAAGCAATAAAAAGTTTCCTGGGCCTGTTAGGATATTATAGAAAATTTATCCCTGACTTTGCTAAAATAACAAAGCCATTTACCTCCTGTCTAAAAAAGGGAGCAAAAATTGATCTGAACCCAGAGTATTTGCAATGTTTCGAAACTTGCAAAGAACTACTGACCAATGACCCTATTTTAAGTTATCCAGATTTTACACAACCATTTAATCTGACTACAGATGCCAGCGCTTATGCGATTGGAGCTGTACTCTCTCAGGGGCCCGCTGGCCGAGACAAGCCTATTGCATACGCCTCGAGAACCCTTAATCAAGCAGAGCAAAATTACAGCACTATCGAAAGAGAGTTGCTTGCTATCGTATTTGCTACAAAATATTTTCGCCCGTACCTGTACGGTAAACACTTTTTTGTGTACAGTGACCACAAACCGTTGCATTGGTTGTTCTCCATCAAAGAACCCAATGCACGCCTCACTCGATGGAGACTCAAATTGGAAGAGTTTGATTACACCATCCTGTATAAAAAGGGCTCCTTAAATAAAAATGCTGACGCCCTATCGAGAATTAAAATCAATGAATTCAATGTCAATGACATTTTTGAATATATGAATGATTTTCATAAAAACTTGGACGCAGTACCTATCGAAAATAATAATGAAAATACAATAATAAATATCGATTTAGAATCAATAATTGGCAATGTTGACGAAACACCTAATATATCGGATGCAGACGTACAAAATATAATTAACGAAATCATTCAACCTACGGACAACGAAACGGTTCACACAAGCATCGAAAATCCTATTTTAGAAATACCCATATCGGAAACCGCTATTAATAATTTCCAAAATCAAATATTTTTAAAGGTTGTACTTCATTCGCCAGCACCACCAAAGATCTTACGACTATTTGAAAACAAGACGCGAACCATAATCCAAATATCCGAAACAGATTTCGAACAAGAAATAATAAATACATTCAAAGAATTTACTTCGACTAAAAAACTCTTTGCTATTAATTTAGATAACCCAAAATTAATTCCCCTACTCTGCACAACTCTACAGAATACTTTCAAAAATTCTGCGTTTAAATCAATCATTTGCAATAATGTTTTAGAAGATGTTATATCTAAAACAGATCAAGTAGAAACAATTAAATTATGTCACGAAGGAAAAACTAATCATCGGGGCATAATTGAAACAGAAGCCCAAGTAAAACGTCGATTTTATTGGCCTAATATTAGAGGTGATGTCACCAAATACATAAATAATTGCGAACTTTGCCAACGAATGAAATACGATAGAAACCCACCGAAACAGAAATTCGAATTAACTCCGACGCCCAACAAACCATTTGAAATAATTCACGCGGATGTCTTTACCATTAAAGGACAAAAATTTTTAACGATTGTCGATACCTTTTCTAAGTACGCCCAGGCATACCCATTAACAGGAGTCACATCTATTCATATTGCCAAAGCTTTTATTATTTTCCTTACCCACCACGGTACTCCTAAAATATTGATTTTAGATCGTGGCACCGAATTAAAAAATTACGTAATTGAAGATTTTGCAAAATTACATAAGATTCACCTCCATTATACAACTGCGTACAATCCAAACTCTAATAGTATTGTCGAAAGATTTCACTCGACACTAACAGAACATATCCGAATCTTGCAGGACACCCGGAAAGATCTAAATATCTTAGATCAAATTCCGTACGCAATTTTAGGATACAATAATACCATTCACTCAGCCACAAAACAGCGACCCATAGATTTAATTACAGGACATCTAGAAAGTAACAACCCTTTTAATATTGACATAAACGAAAAACTATACTCTGACTACATAACTCGTCACAAAGAAATGACTATGGGAATTTACAAAAAACTAAATGAACTTATGGTAAAACAAAAAAGTAACAAATTAGAAAAAATTAATAAAACCCGTCATAACCCCTTAACGTATGATCCCGGCACCCTCGCGTACCACAAATCTGGAGCACGCAACAAAGTTAGCCCACGATTCGTTTGTCGTCCTGTTAAAAAGAATGAGCGTCTCAAAGTTAAAACTTATAAAATCAAAAAACAGAAGGACCCTAACCCAACTAAAATAGTTATTTCTACACTTCATAAAAATAATTTAAAAAGACCTTTATCTAATCAAAAAATTGTACCATTACAACATCCTTAATAACAAAAAAAAAAAAAAAAAAATTCATAAGCGACTTTTCCGGTTAATTTTTAGAATAAAGACAGTGTGAACCAGGTAAATGCAGTTTTCAAAATTTTTACTGAAATCATAAATAATTTAGATAATTCAATATTAATTGCGTGATTAAAAATAGTTCGCTACAACATTCTGAAAGTAAAAGATTTATTAAATTTATCATAAACTTGCAAAAAGTAACTTGTTGTTTAAGTGCCAAAAACAAAAATAAAAAAAAAAAATTAAATTAAATAAAAAAAAAATGTTCAAGTATTATAAATTTATTATTATTCTAATATAGTAATTGTGATTCACTTCCCCCTAATATACCCAAAAACTTATTTTCACTTTCACCCCTATTCAATACTTATCCAAAATAATTCATTCCTTAACCCTTCCATACTTTTTCTGGCAATACAAGAAAATAACTATGAGTACGAGGACGAAGAATGCAAACATAAAATCATAGTCAAAGCCAATACAGATGATGACGGTATCCACCTGACAAGACTCGTCGGCATGTGAATCTACTTCAATCCAAACCAATTCTGAGAAAAGTTGATATCGTTACACTATCCCTCAACCATTTCCACAAATTACAGAAGAAATAAGTCCAGAAATCAAAATTGGCAACATCGACCACCCCACAAGCAACTTCAATATCGATATTGAAGAAGATGATTAACGATCCACACCCTATATGGATCTCTCTGGGAAGGGAGGAATTATATCATAGAAACTGCCAAGGTGCCCAGAAATTCTAAGAATCCCACCAGCCGGCAGCTCAAGTTTCTTTTATCAGCATACATGTGTTAACAATGGTTATTATTTGCATTTTTTAGTCTGATGTTAGCTTTCAATTAATAAAGACATAATTATAACTCTGTTTAAATAAAAAAATATTTTTTTTAAAAAACGATTTTTCAAATCGTGTTATATTTTTCGCAACATCAAATTGTGTCATTAGAAAAGGCCACTATTGTCAAAAGTTTGAAGTTCTAATGATTTGAGGGTGTCGATTCTTCTTTGAATTAAAAACATTATATGTATGCTTTTTATAAATAATAAGAGTGAATAGATTTATAGTGAAAAGTGACCAGAAAATTATAAGTACTCCCATATTCAACAGTAAATGTTGCTTTCTAATAAAAAATGGGTTTTTTGTATAGAATTTCCAAATTTTAAAATAAATAAGAACGCTCAAATAATAGAAGTTTATTTTTCATGATATTATGAAGCAGGCAAATATTTTTTGGAAGTGTTATATATTTATAATGAATTGAAATAAAAATAAGTTTCGTCATTTTCTTTATATTTATTTATCAATTATCTATTATATTACTGCAAATCAAGTCTTTTAAAAAGGTTTATTTATTGTAAGGCCATGGAGGAAGGATGGTACTTTTGTTGTAAAACTATCAGAATTAAAAAAAAAAAAAACTTAAATGATTTGCATATTTTAAAGGAATTGTTTTTTAAATACATCTATTAGCTTTTGTTAAATACATATTAATAATAAAAACATATCTGAACATAATATATAATACACAAGTTTAATAAATTAAGTTTTTGTACATATTGTAGGTAATTTATTTATATATTCCTGTTTAAAAAGACTACATTAAATAACAAGCAAGCTTTATTATAATCATTTAAGTAATTAATAACATTTATATTATGGAATGACAATACAATTCAAATTTTCAATCTTTTTTTGGCAAGGTCAGTTAAAGAACCTTTTATGTGGTATATTTATGAGGCACATTTTGTTTTATTGTCAAATTTTTTACCCATTATTTTGAAATGGATCCAGTTTTCTGCATTTTCTTCCAACTAAAAATTAATGTAATTGGTACCTTCAGAATCAGTGTTGAGTAAAAAGGTAAGTACCTAACTAGTAAGCTGATTAACTAGGTAAGTTTTATCAATTTATATCACATTGGAAACAAAAACAAGTTAGGATTATGTTTACCTACATCAAAATATAAACAAAGACAAGATGGTGGTTGGTATTTTGCAACAGCCCTAAGTACACTTTTATACAAATTTTATCAGATTGACTGGTTTTTTTTTTACTTCTCATAGGGACCAAGTACTTAACCAGATATTTTTAATATAACGCAAAATTAATCAAATTTTTATCACACATTTTAAAAGCAATTTCAATGTTTACCACAATCGATTTGAGGTTAGAAATTTTGACATTTTTTTATCATGAGAAATGAAAACATATTTTATAATCCGATTTTAGAAAGAGATAACTATTATAAATGTCACTACCGATCAACTGTATGTGTTATGGTATTACAGATTCCTTAGTGACCAATAGAAATAGGCGCGTTATTATAACGCGGTAAATGGCTCAAAAATAGTGTTCTATATAATTGATTTAAAAGTAAACTTTTTAAAGTACTATAACTTTATTATTTATTTAAATCATTTATTGCATGAAAAAAAAAGCATCTTTATGCTTAAACAATTAATAGCATTAGATTCGTTAAATTCGTTTACACTAAACAAAGCCAGAAACAAAGAACAGAAGCGCTATCGGAAAAATAATTAGAAACCCTGGATGAGGAATTAGATTTCGATTTTTAATCAGACGATTCACTTAGAGGCCCTGGGTGGATGCCTGATCATTTATCTGATTTGTCTCTAGAAGAAGCCGTAGAAGAAATTCAATATGCAGAAGCTGAAGCTAAAGTGAAGAGGTTGAGTGGTGTGTACACAGTGGGTAATAAGAAATGAATCGAAAGTATTTAAAGTGTGTAGGTAGAGTTTTATTAATAAAACTCAGTAATATTAGTCTTAGCGCTTTCAGTCTGTTAGGCCATCATCAGAGACTTTGTCAATAAATGTAGAAGGAGCATGAAAATTAATTATTAATATTTTACTAGATTAAAAGGGCTGCCATAATACGGTCTCTATTTTCCACCATAACTTGAGGCTTGAAACGTAGCAAAACGAATCCTAACAGGTGGTTGCAAATTAAGAAAAAACGTGGGGCTCATCCCAACGTGTATACCAAGTTTCTCAGATAAAATATCCTCACCTTCAGTATTTGGGAATATCCTAAAAATTGTATATATATTAAATAACCAGTAACAGTTTAACCTTTGATTAATTTGTGTATATTTGAACCATTTATTTTGTAAACCGCCCAGAATAGATATCTATTTAATTGATACTCAAACTGTAAATTGAACAAGACTTACCTATAAGATCGAATTATTTAATTATAACTAGATATTGAATAAAATCTCACGTTTTTTTTTTAATAACAAATAATCGACACGTTTTAATTTTACCATAACCTTAAATATTATTCTTCTTTTTTTTATTATTTGTTGTGTCCATCAGACAATTTACACTGGTAAATAATCGATTGTATTTTGGTACAATCGAAAATCGGACTTAACCAAATCAGCTATGCAGCCCATTTCGAGGATAAAAGGAAAAATAACCTACGACCCTCTCTTTGACTGAGCTGTGATATAATTAGTTATATAACCCTCATTTTATTGTTTTGCTCATTAGGTCCTAGCAAAGATATACTCTGAAAAAGTGGCAGGTAATGAACGTGAAGTGGGACTGGCCAAAAAAGTTTGCTTACATTCTAACGATAGGTACAACTTTATACGTTGTAACTTCTACACCACTTATGAATTAAAATAAACTCTATTGAAAAACTGCACTTATTTAGTAGGTACCCTTAGAAAAACACGTGAAGGGATTTCACCAGAAATTAAATTAACCAAATTTAAACGTGGTGAATTGATCTCCAAGGAAGAAAAACAGGGCATTGTGGAATTAAAATAGAAGGATACACGAGTTGTAAGGATCGTGTCAACAAAACACTTCCAAATAATGTTAAAACCAATGCCAAGACTACAACACAAGCCATTGAATAACCCTCTACACAGACGAATACTTTAGGCGTTATAACCAGCACTGTAACTGTACAATTTTTGAATAATCCTCTACTGTACAAGCTATTGATTAACCATCTAAATAGACAAATACTGCAGACTTTATACCTATCTACGATCAACCACTTGATCAAAGTAACGCTGACGGTAAACCCCAGTCAGGTGAACCCTTTTCTTCAAAAACGATTTCGAAAAAACGTAAAAAGATACAAGGTAAAACCAAACCCAAACCAATCTGAAAGTGATTTATCACACCAGATGGGATCTTATGCTACTATACTACGAAAAGGTGTTAAGTGGTTTAAAAAACTTGGGATACAACTAATTTTAGGTGTTTTTGTAGTCAAAGCCTGGTGTGTGTATAGGGACGTCATGAAAAAGAAAAATCATGTACGCACTTATAACGAAAATTTAGCAGCCTATCCTCTTGACAT
Organism: Psylliodes chrysocephalus; assembly: GCA_927349885.1. Classification (NCBI taxonomy): domain Eukaryota; kingdom Metazoa; phylum Arthropoda; class Insecta; order Coleoptera; family Chrysomelidae; genus Psylliodes; species Psylliodes chrysocephalus. The sequence goes on from OV651821.1 coordinate 47,594,222, forward strand.
GTCTGATCAAAAAAAGTCAACTAGGAAACTATACTACTTAATCGACAGAATTGAAAAGTGAGTACGTAGAAAGTATATAAAAAAAGGGCGCCTAGAAGTCAGAAAACATTTGAAGATATATACGTATTGCGTATCTAAACCACAGCGATGATTGGAAAGTTTTAACATTTTACGCTAACATTTTTTTGATTACCTGTCTTAGTTTAGCTTTTAAAAGAATTTGATAATTCAGTTGATTTTTTTTTTAATCTGTAATATTTCAAATTTATTTTCAATATTAGTTTCGTTTTCTTTTAATATGTAAACATTGTTTAGCATGAAATTGTGTAAAAATATACCCTTAGAAATGTATCACATTTACATAAATGTTCCTTTTGATTTATTTATGGAGAAAATAAAGTTAATTTTTTAAATAACTGTAAGTCTGGTCTCTTTGTGAATTTGGCCAAACCACATACAACTTCGGATTCCATATACGACACATTATAAAACCCCAATACTCTTTTTCATTAGCACTATTTATAAACGTACGTTATTCATATATAAAAGACAAATCGTTTATTGAATAGGTGTCGACATTCCTATATGAATAACGTGGCAGTCAACGTGTTGATTTGTTCTTACCCTAGTATTTTTTTTTATTTAACCCTATTGATTGCAAGGATATGTTTATTTTTTAATACTCGCGAATCACCAATATCCTTTGTTTTCTCATAGACTCTGATATCTTGTTATTATTATTGTTTCGGTTTTCTAAAAATAAAAAAAAATACTACTTTTACTTTAATATTGATAGCAGTCAAGCATTAATATTGTATAATAGTCAGTTTCCTTAATAAATATTTTTAATTGGAAGCGGCAAAACATTGACATTTGACGTATGAAATAATTTATTATTTCCTGTTCTTTCGGTATCAATCTCTTCTCAAGGTAAGTTACAACGTTATTTAACCCGAAGTGTTAGTTTATCAGGCATTTGTCTCCTATTTTGTTGGGGGTAATGTTTGATTACTACCCTAATCCAATGAGGATGTTTCCACCTTCTATTTTTCTAACTTCGGTTTAATCTACCATCTTGCATGGTGCACTGAATTTGTACTTTCCAGGAAAATGACATAAGTTCCTACTAATGATCCTATTTTGTGAGCTATTTTGTGGCTTATTACTTCTAAGCTCTTGGCGGATTGTACCATAGCTCACTCCTCACCACATGTCCACTTATTTATGTAATTTGCGTCCATTAAACTCATTACTCCCACCACCATTCACACTGCTCTCATCACATCCAAAAACCATCCAAACAGAAATAATAGTTTAAAATTTGTTATTTATTCAACTATTTCTTGCTATCGAATTTTCCGTTTATGCCTTTTTTACATTCCAGCAAATGCAAATTAGAGTATTAGGGATTTGGAATTCATCAACGATTCCAAAACATAAATCATGAATATAAGAAAGACATTTCGAATCAGTTCCAACTGATCAATATTCATGGATTGGCATCATTATTTTCTAATTATGGTGGCCTAAACGGTTTTTCTCAGACTTAGCATGGAATTAATCAATTTTGACGCTAATGACTTCATTATTATTCAAATTGGATAACATGTGTTAGACGTTCGGATTTTTCAAAATAGTTCTTTTTCATTTGAATTGCGGTAATATATTTTAAAAACTTTTTGATAGCTAAAAAGGAAAAAAAAAATTTTACATCATCAAATAAGTTTATACACGAAAAAAAAATTGTAGAACAAATTTCTACAATTATAGATTTTTTCTCTACAATAAATAGAGGAACAGGGACAATTTGTAGTAAAAATTACCAAATATTTGTAGAAAATGTATTGTTAGAGTTATTATCTACAATATGTAGTATAAATATCCATATGTATCAGAAGAATTGTTCTACAAATTGTTATAATTTTTGCTATTCATTGTATGAATTTATATTAAAAATGTATTGCGTTTCATGAAAATAAATACGAAAATTTTACACAATAAATAGTAAAAATTCAAACAAATTGTAGTAATTTTTAATAAAATTTATAGTAGTATTCCACAATTATTATAATTATAACCTAGAAAAAAATGTTCCTTGATAAAATATTCAAATTTTATTGCTTTAATTAAAAAGATACAAAGTCTTAATTACATTATGTAATAAATAACAATAATAATAGCTTCCTCAGTCTCAGTTGGTTTTACTGCACCTGAAAAATATGAAATAAAAATTAATACCTATTGAACTGCTCATACTCATAAAACGGGGATATCTATAACCTTTACAGTGATTGGGATATTAAATGACCACGTCGGAGAACTAAAAAAAATGAGAACGTATGTATCTCATAATTAAATCGAAAAAACATCATCGAACTTGGCACAACAATAGATCGTTGTCCATAACTATTTTTATTAAAATAATCTACTAAGGTTATTTAAATTAGTTATCTGAAAGTAAATTTTTCAAAAACAATAATAAATGTACTTACCACTTATAGAAGTTATTATTAAAATTTTCTCGAACCATCACTGTTTATAATATAATGTGTTATACAGGGATTTCATTTCAAAACTAGCCACCCAAAATAACTTTTAAAATATCTTTAAAACAAAAAAACACGTTAATTTATATTTACGGGGGACACATTTTACAAGTATCTGTAACCGTGCAGTTTCATCTCCTAAGCGGTGGTGAATATCACTTCTAAAATTTTAAATAGAAAAGGGTATCATGTGATAGCTCTTCTTAAAGGTCTCTTTTTTTCCAATATTTTGACACATTATTTTTTTAAATCGGGTTAATTTTTCACCAAGGTATAACCTGAAAATATTGAATTAAAATGCATGCGTATAAATACCGAGATAAACAAGTTGGCAAAAAGCCTTAAATGTCTTTTGCGTAAGATATTTTTGACCGTAAATTAAAACAATTTTTTACTAGTAGATTATTGGTTTCGTTGTGTACTGACAATTTAATTTTGACAATGGTTTATTCTTTACAAGAAAGAATTGAAATAATCTTTATTTATGGTGAAGAACAACGCTGTGCACGCAGAACTGCTCGTGTTTTTAATCAGAGACATCCAGATAAAAATGTTGGGCATCAGTATGTGTTGGATTTAGTTCATAAATTTCAAGAAACTGGAAGTGTGTGCAATAAAACTGTAAGGAATCGTAGAGTTTTAACTAAAGCTGCACAAGTTGAGATTTTAGGTCATTTTGCCATGGAACCTCAAACACCAATACCAAAAGTCTCCAGATTAACAAATATTTCCGTTGGCTCTGTGCATAAAACGTTACGGCTAAATAAATTATTTCCTTACAAAATACAGCTTTTATAACAGCTTGCTGAGGATGATTATGACAGAAGATTAGAATTTTGCGAATTAATGACTCAAAGGGCAAATGAAGACCATAATTTTAATAAAAATATTTGTTTTACTGACGAGGCAGGTTTCTTTTTAAATGGATTTGTGAATAAACATAATTGAAGGTACTGGGACAATACAAATTCACATGTTTTTCGGGAAGAGCACAGCCAATATCCTCAGAAAATCAACGTATGGGCCGGAATTCTTGGTAATAAAATTATTGGTCCTATTTTCATGAAGGAAAATTTAACTGGAGAATTGTATTTGAACTTATTAGAAAATCTAATAAATCCTCTTATAACCGATTCCTTAGAAAACCAAATAGATCAAGATGGAAATTTGTTACTAGACGAAGAAAACCTATTTTTTCAACAGGACGGAGCACCTCCACATTATGCCTTACCTGTAGAAATTGGCTTAATAAGACATTTCCAGATAAATGGATCAGAAGAAGGGGCGCTCTAGAATGGCCAGCGAGATCACCCGACCTACCGCCCCTTGACTTTTTTTTATGGGGACATCTAAAAACTGTGGTGTATAAAACTCAACCTCGCGATATTCCTAAACTTAGACGTAGAATAGTGGAGGAGTGTGAGCGGATTATACCAGAGACGCTTCAAAAAAGTGCGGGATGAATTCCAGCTGCGACTTTACCATTGCCTTGCCAACAATGGCGGACATTTTGAACATCTTATTTAATTACAATGTAATTCTTACGCAACTAAAATATTAATAAGGTAAATACAATGTAAATAATAATTATTTTAATTTAAAAGGTTAAAATGGCATAACTTGGTGAAAAATTAATCCGATTTAAAAAAATAATGTGTCAAAAGATTGGAAAAAAAGACCTTTAAGAAGAGCTATCACATGATACCCCTTTCGATTTAAAATTTTAGAAGTTATATTCACCACCGCTTAGGGGATGAAACTACACGGTTACAGATACTTGTAAAATGTGTCCCCCCGTAAATATAAATTAACGTGTTTTTGGTTTTTTTGTTTTAAAGATATTTTAAAAGTTATTTTGGGTGGCTAGTTTTGAAATGAAATCCCTGTATACGTACGATGCTTTGTTTTGTGAACATGGCGAACAACTACGACTGTCTGACCATTTATGGTCGACGTCAGAAAATGTTGGCCAATAGCAGAATTCTGTTTTATTCACATGACTTACAATTTCTACAATATTATAGAATATTTTTCAACAAAATTGAATTTTAATCATAAGAAGGGATGTAAGGTATTACTATTTTTTGTAGAGAAAATTACTATTTTTTGTAGAGATAATTATTAGTATTTGTACAAAGTTAATAGTAATAAAAATATTTTTGTCCAATGGGGCATGTTCAAAAATTTTGAAATTTTTGTTATGAATAATTGAGTTGAAAATAAAGCTACATTTTTTTTTTCTATTCATTTTCCAGGGTTATGAATTTTTTTAAATTTATGACGTCACCAGGAATAGACCAATAGGAGCTAGGGCCGCAACGTTGCCGGTTAGAAGGTTTACGAGAAGTGATGTACGTTCGTTTGTGTACTCCTTCTTACTTTTAGACTTCTAAAATATCGTTAAACAAATATCTTTTAAATATATAATATCAAATGTTTTTTGAAAGTATTATTTCTGTTTAAATTTTTACCATATTTAAAGTTTAATTGTTTTAAAAGTTACTTAATAATTCAGAAAATGGCAAAATGGCAGCATGGTGTATGTCATCTGTCATAGTGACTCAATCCAATCAAGAATTAAAAACAAATTAAAAAACTGAAGTGTCCTGCTGACTTTGTTCCAACAAAGCACCCTGTATTATTTAAAAATAGCAATTTTTTTTAGTAGTTTTGCAATATTTCAAGAGTCTAAAAATATCCTTAAAATGGGGTGTGGTTTTTAGCAAAAAACTTTAAAAAACCGAATTGCTCTGCTGACCTTTTTCGAAGGTTAGCAAGCACCATGTATTTTTAAAAATATCATTTTTTTACGAAAAAAACAAAATGATATTTCAAGTGCATAAAAATATGGTGCTGCTGTTTTTACAGGAAAAACTTTATAAAACACAGGTACTCTGCTGACTTCGTTTAAAGCTATCAGAGCATTTTGAGTTTTGCAGAAAACGAGGAACATAAAATTTTTGAAAAGGGTATAAAAATAGCCTAAAAATATGGCATGTGTTTTAACTCAAAATTTTATAGGTGCTCTGCAGCATTCTTTGGTATCATAATTATTACTAGGTTCACTAACAAAATCTATTTCTAGATCATTTTAACACTTGCTGCGATTACAAAAAATGTCTCTTTATGTCAAAATTAGAAAAAAAATATTTATAGGAATAAAGGGCCTTATACATTGTTTATTATATGTGATATAAAAACAAAAAGGCATATTGAATATTACAAACCTTGAGATGCAGCATATCCTAAGCATTGTGCACTAAAAATTTCATTTTTGTTAATGACAACAACCACATCATAAGGTTTTTGCCGTACTTTATGTTTAGGTGTAGTTTGTCCCTTTACTGTGCAACTATCTCCTTCTCTCTTAAGTTGTACATGGAAAAAGTAATTGTCTCCATATTCTTGCCTGGCAGATCAAAAAATTAAACATTACTATTTAATAAAGTGATTATTTTTTTAGTATTTTTGGCCTAAATATCAGATATTTTTACTAATTTTTATTATTTTTCTGTGTTTCAAATTATTTCATGAAACATAAACATATTTGTGTTCTTATCATCTCAATTTAGAAATATTATCATAGATTTATCCATGTAAACATTAGACATGTGTACAATAAATGTAAAAGAGTGTATGTACCATTACAAAAAGTAGTTATGCATATACAAAAATGTACTTAAATTACAATAAAAATAAATGAAGTAAAGGTAAAATGTTTATTTTTGAAAAACAATCCTAATGACCTGAGATTAATATGTTTTACTATAAGGTGTATTGCTCCATATAAACTGTAACTACCTACTATTAAAATAAATTATAAATAAAGTCCTACCTTTCTGTCTTTTGTAAACTGAGTATTGTTAAAACATGCAGTAATCATCTCGGTAATCATATTTTGGTTTACAATGGGTAAAACACTTGATTCATCTTTTATAAATCCAGCTGACAAACCCATATTAATAATAAAATTAAACAAAAAAAAACTAATGTTAGGTTAGGTGGTGTCAATTTTAATGTCACTTAGATGTGCGTTCACTTTGACATTCTGTGTGTCGGTTTGTTCGTTGGCTTGGTTTTGTATAACAAAAAAAACTTCGACACAAGCTGATTGGTCTAGTCCCGATGACGTATAATTTTAAATTTTAAATTTCAATTGGGATTAATTTAAAAACTTTTGGCTTTTTTAACGAACTGATTATTTAGAATTACTTGTAAAGCGACTAACTTTTACAATATAATTTATAAAACAGCATATCTCACATGTGAACTTGTTCCATTCTAAATCAGAGAACTGTTGTAATCCTAAACTAACGTCACCGTCTTCATCTTCTGACCACCCTTCATATGATGGTCCAGTATTTACTGTAAACCTTAAATGGTTCATTGTGGGGTCAAACAAATGTTCTTGTTTAATTTGTGTGGCTTCATATTCCTTGATATATGTACAAATGTTGACCTACTCTTCTACTTGCAATGTCACAAACCTTTCTCGTGTTAACGATTCCACATTAACTAAAGTGAATGTGGTATGTCTCGCTGCTATTTTTTACAGATGCCCATATTTTTTCAATTAGGTTGAAATGAGGGTGATAGGGTGGAAGCCGAAGGACTTCGTGTGCTTTCTATAATCTGTCTAATTTATAAACTGCCGGAAATCTGTATCTATTATCTTTAATAATTGTGTACAATTCCTTGCTATGAAGACAGCTAAAAACTCCTCTCAGAAGAACTATTAGTGACAACTTATGATGGAATTGGTTTAAAATAATTTTTTGACAATTTTTATAAACACCTAATTATATCCTGGGCTAAACAGTATTACTATTTAGGAAATATAGTAAGACTGAAAAACAGAAGTTGATTAAATAATAGCTTAAATAAATTATTAAGTTCCATTGGAGTTGTAGTAGAATATAAAACTTCTGAACCTTATTCATTTGTCCCGAATCCCGCCGAGAGATGATTCCCTCGAGTAAAATTTTCTCATTTTTATCATAACACGAGTGTGCATATTATTTTTCTTCTTACCCGAAATACCTGCGACTGCATCTTTGATAAAAACCTTTCGGCGCGAACGGCAAACAAAAGACGAGCGTCAGTCCGAGCGAGTACACGCCAACAAACAAAAGATTGCAATCATTCCGAAATGTCAAACGGTTGTTCTTTTGCCTAGTTTCAATGCACTTTTTTATATCCCGACGTTACATACAAGGGAAACTATTTCCTTAACGCTGCCGCGCATAAGGTTTAAAAACCAACCAGAAACGGAGGGTGGAGAATAAATGCAGAAAGTCTGCTTTTATTTTCGGTGCACAGTGGTTCCTAATATCAAAAGAAGTGGACAATTATTTGGGTTTTGCATGGAAATAGAATACCAAAAATTACACATTAATGCCCGGTTTCACCAACAGAAAATAAATTACAAAATAGTTATTTAATGAATAAAATTTTATTCTGAGGTTAAATATTTTGACATTTCACCAACATGTTTATATGATCGGTTAGTTATTCTTTGAATTATGTATTTTAATCAGACAATCGGCAAGAAGAACAAACATACTGTCACTTTTAACAATCATTATCATTTTACTGCAAAAATTTAAAAAATAAAATGAATTAAAAAGGGAACGGAGTAAAATTTATTTGGAAGAGGAGAAGGAGAATTTACTGACTATTATAGAAGAGTATAGGAATATAATTGAGAATAAGAAAACAGATGCCATTTCATTGAACTTGAAATCTTCTACATGGAGCAAAATTGCAGAATTGTACAATAGTACAGCAAAAACAGAAGTACGCAATGGTATCCATCTGAAGTTACTATATGAAAATTTAAAAAAAAACCGCAAAAAAAAACATAAAGCTGATGAAAAAGTAAATAAACTTTTATAATATTATAGTTTATATACTTCATTTAAACCACAATTTTACATTTTCTTGGGTTGAAGTATATAAAACTGGTAGAAGTAATACGTCTTTAATAATGAGTTGCTGTGACATACAGGTACTGAGTTTTTTAGGAACCCAAGCAAAAGGACATAATAATCCTTATGATAGCAATGCAGATGTAAACCTAGAACCAAGTCCAGCAATCGCAACTCCAATCCCAACTGCAATCACAACTGCAACCCCAACTACAACATCAACTGGTGAATCTTCAGGGTCTGTAAAAGAAAAGAAAACCAATAAGGCGTTTTACAAAAATATAAAAAATACAATATTTCGAATTATCAACAACATATATTAATAATGAAAAAACAAGAACATGAAAAAAAAATGGAAATACTTAATAATATTAAAGAAAGGTAAGAATATAAACTGAAAATTAAAAAATTAGAATACGAGTAAAAGAAAAATACTTCATTATATTTTTCTAATAAAGTATTTTTATCTAGCAAAAACTGTATTTATTAAAGCTCTTAGAACTACCATATTATCATCTTCCAAATTATGGTCATGATTTAAAGGTAGTTGAATTTCAAGATTATCATTAGCATCATTATTACCTAGTTCTAGAAGTTAAAAAGGTTAAAATTATATTTATATGGACGAAAGGACATAGTGGCATCTATGGAAATGAGCTAGTTGATAAGGCTGCAAAAGAAGCAAGGGTATGCAATAATCTTTTAAAAAATCCTTGTTACAAAGATCTTTACTGTAAATATAAAGATAGTATTTACAGAGACTGGAATAAATATTGGAGAGAAATAACAAAAAATTTAAATAGTTCATATTTTTCTATCTACAAGGAGTTGCCAAATAAAATATCACATATCTTCAATGACAAAGTTAATAAAAAGTACTGCACAATTATAACTAGATTGAAAATTAACCATGGGTGCTTTCCGTCTCATTTATATAAAATAGGTGACAGATTCTCCACTATGTTCTCTTGATAACGAGGTCGCAGATCTCGATCACATATTTTTCGGCTGTAAGAGTTTTTGTAATAATGACCTGTGGGATGGTCTTATGAAAGCAGGTATTCAGTTTCCTACGTGTGTTAAGGTGTTGCTCGCGACTGGAAATCAATCTGTGTACGATTTATTGGTAGATTATGTAAGTAAAAATAATATTAATATCTAAATTTGAACGTAATACCTTTCAATTTTTGTGTGGCTGAAGGACTAATGTCCATTGCCAATAAAGCGAAAAAAAAAATTACCTAGTTCAGTTGCAATATTGTGCAAAACTACGCTTGCTATAATTATAGCCAAAACAATGTCTATATTCACTCGTCCTACAGACAGACATGGAACACGTCGTTTTAGAACTCCAAAAGCTCTTTCAATTACATTCCGAGTTCTTATATGCGCGTTATTATAAGCATGTTCTGATGCTGTTACAGGATGTAATAAAGGTGTAAGGAGGTATTTTCTGCATGCATAACCACTGTCTCCCAAAAGATTAGTTTCGGTGTACTCATTATTTTCAAAGCGAGCCCGGACCAAGGAATCGTTAAAAATTGTTGAATCGTGAACATTACCGGGCCATCGTGCGACAATATCTCTTATTATAAGTCTAGAATTACATATTGCCTGGACATTAATAGATTTCTATATAATTCTCCATGTTCTCCACCTGGTAACTGAATACGAATATGTGTACAATCAACAGCTCCAATAACACGTGGAAATCTACTTATTCTGTTAAATCCGTTTTGAATGTGCACAAGATTATTGCCATTTTTAGGCATTTTAACATACTGTTGACGAAGCATAGCAAAGTGGTGTGTCACTCTCTTTACAACACGACATACCGTGGCCTTTGAAACATTAAAATTATCTCCCATGCATATCTGAAACGACCCTGTGGCATAGAATATTAAAGCAATAAGTAATTGATTTATAGGACTGATTGGCCTATTTCTGTTACTTAAAAAACCTAAATGGTTTCTAAATGAGGACTTTTCCAATATTCTTTGGATAAACTAAATCTAATTTTAAAGTCCACCTGATCGTATTCTGTAATGGGATTTTTTCTCTCCAAAACTAATTGATTTCGTCTATGTGGTATATCTTTTTCATCAGATGATGTTTACAAAGAAGATAATGTTAAAAATCTGTAAAAGTTCATAAATATAAATGAATTAAATACTTATTTAAAGGAATATATTTAATTCTTACCTATTCTCCATCACCAAAAACGTTAAAAAAATTATGTGTAGATACAATCGATAAAATTATACAATTAAATTGTATCTAATAAAATATTATTTGACGTCAATAAACGTCAAATAAATAATTAACTGTCTAAATTTTGTTAGTTAATTTAAACGTCAATTTAATTATCAACTAACGTTATTTGACGTTAGTGAAACAAAATTGATCATTTTTATTCTACAGTTAAAGTTAATCTTTGAATAGCCCCTTATTTATCGTTGGTGAAACCGGTCATTTAGAGCCCTTTCAGATGAGAATACTGTATGTGAGATACGCCTATCCGAGATACAGATTCACAGTTGAAAAGTTGGACTGCTGTATCGAATTCACTCATCTCTTCAATCAGTACTAAAACAAAGACATTGCCGTGGATCTAGAAGAGTGGATTATACTGAGGTATATAATACAGTGACCCATATAAAATGCGCATCGTATGGGATTTTTTTCTAAATCCTGAAGATTAATTTTGATTCTGCCACCCAGAAGCGGCGTAAGACGTGGGCGACGTGGCCACCGCCTACGGCCTCGCGGTCCAAAGCACCTCGCGTCTCATAGGTTTATGCAGCTTTCTTTAACTCATGAAAATATTAAGCTAGGGCTATTAAAAAAAGTAACCACTAGTTTTATAATTAAAATCTGCTGTTGCTAGATGAGCAGCTAATTTTTCTGCGACAGCAATAACATATTTTGTCTTATTCAGAAAATGTATTTACTATTTTCAAGAACCAGCAAAATATGGGAATTATTCAAAGACAAATTAAAGCTTACCAGACATACGGTGGTTAAGCAGAATCGAGGCAGTGAAGGTTATATTATTGCAATTTGATAATGTTGTTAAATGTATTGAATGTTCAATCTCAGATAAACCAAATGATTGTCATTAGATTTTTAACAAAATGCTCGGCTTGGAATTTATCATATTACATTTATGGCATGAGCTATTATCGTGTGTTAATATCATACAGCAACCGCTGAAAGAAGCTTTACAAAATTAAAACTGATAAAAATTATTGATGAACTACATATGTCAGCAAAGACTTTCGACTTTTGCAGTTTTATCGATTAAAGCAGATACAGCATCTCAAGTAAATTGGGATACAGTTATTAGGATCAGTAAGACTAAAATAGAGTGACCATACAACATTTCGATATATTGTACAGCATTTTCAGTCTGTTCAGCATTTGAATTTATGCAGCAAACCGCCGTATTTGTCCAGCAAAACGCCATTATTGTTCAGCAATGTATTACATAATTTACTGACACGTAAAAAATAAGACAAACAACATAATACGTGAGTTCTCTCTTTTTGTATGTATTGTGATTTATTTTTGGCGATCTAACAAAGTTGTTGTATTTATCTTTGGGGAGGTAAAAAAGTCCTCACATCTAAAGTTCTTCAATATTATATTCTTATATTCTTGTTCTGTGTTCAGCATTGAGTCAAACGAAAAAAATATAGTCATCCTAGGCTAAAAGCAGGAAATTTCTGTTTTCTTTTCTGTCAGTTATTATTTAATGTTACAGTTATTTTTTCTGTATCCATATAGAAACCGTCGTCTTGCGTCACCAGAGGGCCTCGCAAAATTCATCTTGCCCACATAAAATTAAGATCTTGCCCCGCCACTGCTGCCATCTTCTGTTGCTTTAAAAATGATAACGAGTCACATGCAAATGGACAAACACGTGACTTTCTTAAATGTATAAAATAACATTTTTTTCTAAAAATTGCAAAAATGGCATAAATTTTGAGAAATTGCTTTACAAAAATTTGCTTATTTTTTTTATTTTTTACCCATATAGCCAATTTCAAGTTTTTGTCTTCTATCAATTTAGTTTTGGGTTAGTAGAATTTAAGCAACTTGTATTAAATATTAAAAAAAAATACATTTAGAAGAAGCGCAACGCATAAACAGATTATTATATGCAGGTAAGCTTAAATTCCAGTAACCGTCAACTGGGGCTACTTTGTCATGTTTTTGTGACATATTTTAATATACCCATCTTAATAACTAGGACAATTGCTTCAAATAAATTTTATTATACCAAAAGGACTATTGCGGATGGAATGGTCAGTAAAAATTTTCATATTTTTACCTATTTTTCAACAAAAATATAAAAATACGGGTGACAATGTTACCCAGAGTCTGGGGCTACTTTGTCACCTAATGAAAATACAATTTAAATCGCGTTCTGTTGTTTTGTGACAAAGTAGCCCCGGTATAAAGATGGCCATAGAAAACAAAAAAAAAAAAAATAAGCAAAAAATCAGGCTTTAAATAAAAAATAAACTATGTTTACTTTAAACATTGAAGGCTTAATAGTAAATGTATGGTAACTGTAAAAAAATAACTATAAAATCTTTATAAACTTATAAACTAAGAACACTGAAGAAAAACTTATTTGAAAAAAAACTCATTTAGCGGTTTTATCGTTATGAAGGATCAAAGGTAGCGTCATCATCACTACTATCGCCGAAAACGTCCTCTTCGGACTCATCCTCACAGCTCAAACACACAAAATAGAAATCCCTGCTCCTCTCATTACATATTATCGTAAACACTGGATCCATTCATTCGAGGGTGCTGTTTTAGTTTTTAAATTCCGTGAAGTAGATTCCACACTTTGACTTGTTGTTGTCGCGACTCCTTAAAGCATTTTTCGTAATATTTATTGGTCTAGGTGGTTTAGGAGCGGGTTTGGTTTTTTTTTTTTAAGGAACACGGGATGTCGGAGCACCGACATTGATGTTTTTATCCGGACACTCCGGTTGTGCAAAAAACAAGGCAATTGTTCATCCTCATTCCACAATATGTTTTCAGGTGCATCCGGCGTAACTATCTGTGTAGGTTCTCTGTCCATTTCTTACCCAGGCTTTAACTCCTTTCATCTCTTGCGTTTCTTCTGTTAGTCTTAAGTGCCCCGTATTTCCTTTAATATGTCGACCAGACTGGCGTCTGCAGAGTACAGTACTTTAATATTACAAAGACTGGATATACAACATGCGTAGAAAAGATGATGAAGAATATTAAAATTCTGTAGTTAAAGCTAATTTTTTATTTGTGAAATAATTTTAAGATATACTTCTCGTGCATCTATGATATAATTTTCGTTGCATAAGTATCTGTTTGAAAACGTCTATATATCATAACAGTAATTCTTTATGCGGCATACGCATTCAGCCTCCAGCGGCTGAAGGTGCCGGGATACAGAAATTCCGTATAGCGATACTGCATGCGTCACCCGTACCGTGTAAATAGGTCTATTTGAATGTATGTTCAGCTTGTATCTCGGATACGCGTATCTCGCATACAGTATCGTCGTTTGAAAGAGGTCTTAAACTGAAACTACAAGGAACAAATTGGCGATGCTAAAATGAGACTAGCTCAATTTTGTAATCGATAGAACATACAAGGGGCTTCAGATTTGCCATTTTTAAATTTGGAGTGATTCCTATTATAAAACAATGTAGAAGGAAAATTCAGTAATAGTATATTACATACCAAACGGAAAAATGCTATATTATGCTAGGGACTCATTACAATCAACTTTTCAAGTAGGTTTCGAGACAGTAGTAGAGAAAGAAGAAATAAATATTCAAAAGGAATTCAAAAGGAAAAACTTGTATTTCGTGCAAAACTTTTTTATTAATCAATGCAAAGCGCTTTCGGCTTATTTGCCATCATCAGTGCTCATCTATTTTTAAGAAATAAATATATTAAAAATAAAAACTAGCTATAAAAAGTATCTATGAATAATAGTAAATTGCATCCCAGTGGTCATGTATTATTTTTTTAATGTTTTTCGCTAGAAACTTTTTTTAAATTTTAATAAGATCTAAGTTGATTCCTAATGTACTGGAAACTTTTTGCTTCCTATTTAATTAATACTGACAAAGTCTTTAAGAACGGTAAGGAGTAAACGCTATTTTACTTTTGCAGGTTCCAGTTGTGCCAGATTGCTTTGACGCCTGCAAAACAGCATTTTTGCCCTAGTTCTTGTAACAAGGTCTGTAATTGTTTTAAGTATGTCTTTTTAAAAAAATATTAATAAATTTTTTATATAGGTTAAACTCTAAAATTGTGTGCCTGCTTACCCAAAACTACTTGTAGTCTAAATATAAATTTATTTTATTGATAGTTTTAGACCAATTTGATTCGAAAGCTTAAAGTTTTCAAGCAAGCTGTAGGTAATATACACTGGGTAATCAAAGGTCGAAGAGCAATGAAAGACGTATTGCATCGACAGACTTCAAAATGAAATCGTTATCTTTTTGGTTTTATTCCCTCCAGAGAAAAAGCAAATTTAGTTAGTCAAATTCGGTCCTCTGCGGTTTCCCAACGAAAAGGAGTCACGAAAATAAAGTTAATTTCAATAAGAATATCTCTAAAGGACTGATTAATGGTAACCTGGCCACCAGTTCTAAATTTCGCCGTTGCTCTTTTATAATTTTTTTCATTCTTTGATGTCCCTGTGTCCCGATGGAAATGTGTGGGGGTCAATTTTTACTGCAAGCATTTTAACTGTTCGTTGATTGCACAGTAATTATTTTTGCTAAAGTGTGTAATTTTATCAATAATTCTTCTGTATAATAATTTTTGACAAATAAGTTGTGACTTTGGTACTCTTTATTTAGTTTGTTTGACTGTTAATCGGCTTTTCTAGTCCCGATGATGTTATTTATGCCAAAAGTGTTTGACCAATTTTATTGAACTAGAGAGGAATATCTTTGATATTCCTACATCTTTGCACACTTTAAATACGTCTGTCATTCTTCCTTAGCTTTTAAAGTTTTCAAGCGAGTCAACTTATAGTTTTTCCTTCATATGATTATTTTGTCTTTATATCGTGTATTCTCAGCTTTTCTGTGTCTTTGCTTGTGAGATTAGTTGTTTCTAAAATCACACTCTGGCTATCCAAAATGTCTAATGGAATCTAATGCCAAAATTTTTTATTATAAAAGTTCGTCGTATTTTTTTTTAGATATTAACTTCAGTCCTAACTCATGAAATTATCATTTTATGAAAGTTCGAGAACTATTCGTTCATTTGAAGTATTATTTTATAATTGTCAGTAAGTAAAACCAACTAGTTGGTAATTTAAAACATATCATTCAAAAACCCCGGAATTTCTTTAATCTGAAATTATATACAGCGCCCGTAAAGCAGTTGATTTTTTTTTTATTTAAATAAAAATGGTTACTTATTATTAAACTAAATTTACATTTTTAAACGCCCCCATACATAACTTATATTGAATTTGGGATTTTGAACTATTTACCATATTTTATGAAGCATTTAAGTAATAATAAAAAAAATCGATATGGTGCATACTTTTTGACAAATACTTTAGAGGGCTGATATATTTTTGCCAATTACACCGGACTATATTAAAAAATACCCTATAAATTAAGTAATTTATTATAATTTTGACTTTTGGCCAGCTTTTGGATATTACGGACCACTTTGTATAGGTGGCGTGGATGGGTCTCTGTGCCATTGTCAACCTGATTTCATATACGTTTAGAGGATGATATGAGTGACTGACTTTTTCATTACGAACGCGTCCCGAGGTGTCTAACAAAGCCTTTTTTGTTATTGTAAATATTACCAAAATAATGGCCATATGTGTTACTTGAATACCTACTGCAATGGAGATAACATGTGCGTATTTTTTAATCTTTTGTGTTTGGTTGTATTAATATGCAAATGTAATATTCATAGTTAACGAGAAAAATATTTTTCATGAAAAACAAATTACTATAAAAGTATTAAAATATTTTTAAAATTATGGAGTGGGAGTTATATATTAATGGTGATAAATTTTAGAGATTTTTATTATCTAGTCTAGTACATCAAATACTTTCAAAAAATAACTATAAATAACTGGGAGCCACTAAATCAATAATAAACAATACCAAATAAATATAAATTTTACCTAACAGTTTGATTACTCATAAATTACTACTATATCATTCAGCAGAACCAACAATATTAAAAGGTGGTAATATAATTTAAAAAAAGAATGAAGCAATGAAATGTTAAATCATTTTCGAACGTAAAAAAAGTGTTAAGCCTCTAAGTGCACTCCATATTAATTTTAAGCCTTTTAATTGCTCTAACTATATATAAGATACTTAAAGAGCTACAAACCTATCATTAAACACGGACTAATGAATCTATCTGGCATCAAAAGAACCCTTATCAAAAGTCTCCGCAATTCACGTCAACCGTATCCAAAACATACAAGGCGACTTTAAAGCCAAATCGCTTTTGGGTAATTTTCATATCTCATCGATGAGATAAGTCCTTAATGGATATACTTCAGAGGAGTAATTATAAGAAAGGCGCCTTCTATTTTAGAAGTGAACCGTTTACTTATCTCAAATTACCAGGGTTAGTCGCCACAGACACATGTGTGCCTTGGCTGTTTTGTCGAGATCTTTTTTACACTGAGAAAAGGGAATTTTTGAATATTATAATTTAATATTTAGGTATTAAAGATGTTTGTCACGGCACTAAATTAGGTACTAAATTTAGAAATTTTATTTTCTTAAATAATTCACGTTGCATACAGCAAATTTAGTACCCAAATTACAAATTATTTTATTTTCTAGGAAGCTTTTTACAGATTTTAACTCTTCAAAAGTTGACACTTAACGGTAATCTTTTTTGTTGTTGGACGATTTGAGTGTTTTGTTGTAGATTTGTCATTTTTATTTTATAAAACAAATTATTTTCTTTTTTCAATCCTGTTTACGTAAAAGAATCAATAGGAAAAATTTAATCATCCATTTAATTACAAATTTAGATGACACTTATGATAAAAAAAAACCATTATTAATGAATATTCGTGCGAAGAGGCACCTTATAAAATTACTACACATTGTTCTAAATCTAATATTTTTAAAACATTTAGATTTTTTCTCGTAATAGGCCTTTTCATCACAATTTTTTTTGTGCGCATGCGTCTGTATCGGCCATCTTTTTCGTACTGTGTTTTGTAAACAAGCCTATTAAAACGTCCACGGGAAAAAAATTATAATCAATAAATATGAATTTTAAGTATATTCATTTAAAAAAAAAGGAAAAAAAGAAAAGTAATAAGTGTCTTAATTGAAAAATAATCTTTTGCAATCAATTAATTATGTTATCTGTACGGAAAAGAAAAACGAGTATGTAAAAGTGACACACGGTATAAATCATTCAATCATTCATTATTATTTTATAAATTTTACAAAGACTCGCCTGCAATATCGTAAAAAACTATTAAATCATTCATTAGGCAAAATACATATTAAAACATGTTTAAAATGAGCATTGTGAGTGAAAATGTGGTCGAAGTGAAAGAGGTTTTCAATCTATTAATGAAGTTACTAAAGACTTATATTTGTTCACTACATTTTCATTTAGAAAGTGGTTCAACAGAAGAAAATACTTGTCTAGTATTACACAATATTTTTTTTAATAATAGATGCTTCTGTATACACAGTAATCTTATTAAAAATGTCATGTTGATCCTTAAAATTTAAATAATTTATCTTATTAATTATACTCGTGATTAACTGTCATGTTAAAGTGTTTTTGCAATAACTAATAGTTGGTTGGCATAATTAATTAAAATAAAGTTATAATTAATATTTGTTTTCATTAATTTTTTACACAGTTAACAAGTATTGAAACCTAACCTCTCCCCAATCAGCACACTTTTATCCCTTGTTCCGAACGTCCACGACACTTCAAGCACCTTTTCAATTGCTCACAACTATGTGCTTCCACAATGTTATAAAAATGTAAATCACCAACAACGATTTTTTCTAATGATTGATTTGTATGTAGAGATAATATTGCTTCTCCATCCAGTGTTGATTAAAACAGTACGAAACTTTTGAATTGGCGCTATTTTAACATGGCGGCTGCGCTTGCGCTCATAACATGATGAAAAGGCCTATGCGTAGATAGGTACTTTCAGTGGTTTGTATTTTTGTTCCAGTTGTTTATATTATTTTACTTTTGTTGACGTTTTTAAATAAGCTAAATCTGCTTTTACAATTACAGGATTCATGTTCAATACTTACAAAAGATTTAAAAATAGAAATGTAAACAAAATTGTATGAATTAATTTTAATTTTAAAATGACATGAAGTTTCTGACTTGGATTTATAGAGAATATTATGATGTTGCAAATATTTTAAATGCCTATATGTCAACAAGTGTTCCGGGTTTTAAACCAATTTTACTGCAGGTAAATATAGTAATCCTGTATAAATACGGCACATTTAAAATATATAAATTTTGTTATTTGCCTATTAAATTTACAAAAACTAATATCGTGAACATGAAAAAAAATAATGGATTTAAATTTTTTTATTTAAATGCACACCGATAACTAGGAAATTTTTAAAATATATTAAGAAAATTTTAATCGACGATTTTCTTTTTATTTAGTTGCTACCCTACTTCATACAATGTACAGAAATGTTAAAATACTACACTGGTTAGCGTCAAGGAGAGGAGAAGAATGACATATGACAGTTGAGGATATGATATAAAGAAGTCCTGCTTGAAATAAAAACTGATCAGTCTTTGCGTCTTTTTTTAATTTATGATATTTTTAAATACGGCCGCTAACAGCTCTTAATCAGACTCGGTTCATTAGAAATCCATTATCCATTATCTGTTTCATAGCCCAAGTTATTTTTCTGTGACTCTATTAATATTATTAGTTATGTCTAACATAATGTTTCTAACATAAATAAATTAAATAAGGAAAATAGTCGGATCCCGTGTTAATTTTTGGAAACGTATAGTGCTGCAGATTTTTTTTTTTTTAACTACACTGGCTGATTGACTTTCCTATTATAGGCTGAATAAGAAAGAGAAGAGCTTTAAGCCAACCACGGTTCATTCAAATATAATTTATTTATTTACATTTTTTTTGGCATTTATTAAAAAAAAAACTAATATATACATCAAAATATTGTATTTAACATAAATATTATTTTTTACGAAATAAAACCTCAAAAAATATAAACAAAAAATATTTACATTAAAATAAATATTTGAAACATGTTTTAATTATTTATTATACAGTAATACATACATAGTAATAAGCTCAATATTAAATAAAAATTGTAAGTAAAAAATTGTAAGTAAAATGAATAGTAGGAAGTCTCCCCCAGTCTTGGAAAAATGAACCATATTTTTTTGAATGTCCGGTGTTTCCTACAAAAACAAAAAGTATACGTATTTCTGAACAATCTCTTAAACAATTTTTCTTATTAAATATTATTAAAATAAAACTTTTTCTCTTAAGAACTTTAATTTCTGACTCTACTTTTTTTTTATTATTTTTCTTCGTTTCGAGGATCGTTCAAATTATTCATCACCAATTATTAAGCTTACGTTTGCAACTAATTTCTTGTTTTTCTTATGCTGCTGTATTTGTGCTTCAGCCTCAACATATTCAAAAATCTGACTCTCTGGTTGTATATTTGAACTGGATACACAATTATCTAATAAAATTGGTACAGAATGTCCAACTAGCAGTTTTCCATAATGGGTAATTTACCTTATTTCTACAACCCACTAACAAAAATCTACTTTATTAATTAATTTAGGTAATTGAGATAAAATAATTATTTTAAAAATATTTTATGACTTTCACTAATTTATAAAATAAAATAATCTTTAAAAAAAATTTTATCCAATCTAGGTTTGAACTCTTGACCTTTCGCACGACATCTATTACCTTATCACGGCACCATGAAGATATCTAATTTTTTTTTCATTAATAATCATATCTATTTAAATAATTCATTTTAGATAGTTTTAGTAAACTGTAGGATTTATGTATTTAAAAACATAGGCAAATACATTTTCGGATATTATTTATAAATTATTTATATGAATCATTTATTATTTTTAATTACAGTTAATCTCAATAACTAAAAAATACACTGACAATTATAAGTTTAAGAGAATTGTCGCTTATTTGGAATAAAGGATAAAATAAATATATACATTTTCCACAAACATCTACCTCAAAACATTTTTCTATAGATATTCATTGAAAATGAAAATACTGAAAAATTTTAATTCGGCACTTCTTCTACAATTTTTCTACAAAAACTATAGAGATCGATATCGCAAACAACTTTTATTTCAACAATTTTCATAAAAATCAGAATTTTGAACATTTTGTCAAATTTCTCGAATACGGACCATTTCAGGAAATTTTGACAAAAGGCAAAAATTATAGATAATAATATTAGAAATAATTTTTATTTAAACAATTTTTTTCTCCAAACATAAATAACAGATATATTCCATAAAATATAAAAACGGCCCCCCATAAAGTACCCCTCCAGATGTTTCGACTTTGTCCAAAATATAATCATTTCACGTCAGGCCGAAATAAAACTTAAGTTTTATGTTTTTTTCTTTATCCTTTTTTGAGTTTTCTTCAAATTTCGAAATTTACACATTTTCTCAAATATCTCGAATACAGTCCATTTTAGAGAAATTATGTAAAAAATAAAAATTATAGATAATTATATTACAAACAACTTTTGTTAAAACAATTTTTATAAAAAAAAATTTTTTTACATTTTGTCAAATTTCTCGAATACGAACCATTTTAGAAAAAAATTGTATTTAACAAAAATTTTAAATAATAATATAAGAAGTAACTTTTATTAAAAGAATTTTCTTCCCCAAACGTAAATAACAGATATAATTCATAAAATATAAAAATGAACACCCATAAAGTACCCCCCCCAGATGTTCCGAAACTGCACAAAATCTAATCAGCTCATTGGACGCTGGAACAAAGCTTGTTTAAAATTTGGTGTTTTTCGGTGTATCCGTTCATGAGTTATGCGACACACACACACACACCACACACACACACATACACACCACACACACACACATACACACCACACACACCACACACACCACACACACACACACACACACCACACACACACACCACACACACCACACACACCACACACACCACACACACCACACACACCACACACACCACACACACCACACACACCACACACACACACACACACACACACACACACACACACACACACACACACACACACACACACACACACACACACACACACACACACACACACACACACACACACACACACACACACACACACACACACACACACACACACACACACACACACACACACACACACACACACACACACACACACACACACACACACACACACACACACACACACACACACACACACACACACACACACACACACACACACACACACACACACACACACACACACACACACACACACACACACACACACACACACACACACACACACACACACACACACACACACACACACACACACACACACACACACACACACACACACACACACACACACACACACACACACACACACACACACACACACACACACACACACACACACACACACACACACACACACACACACACACACACACACACACACACACACACACACACACACACACACACACACACACACACACACACACACACACACACACACACACACACACACACACACACACACACACACACACACACACACACACACACACACACACACACACACACACACACACACACACACACACACACACACACACACACACACACACACACACACACACACACACACACACACACACACACACACACACACACACACACACACACACACACACACACACACACACACACACACACACACACACACACACACACACACACACACACACACACACACACACACACACACACACACACACACACACACACACACACACACACATACACACCGGGAAATCATTGTGCGGCCACATGACACTGACGTGAATTATGGGGACAATGAAATTTTTGCATGTACTTTATGTAGAATCTTTTAGTCAATTTATAGCTATTTGAATTATTTAGATACACTCCTTCTTTTGCCATTTTTTATGCTAACAGACTTAGGGGGTCAGTCCTCTTAAAGATAGATATGGTTATATATTACGGTATAATGTCTAATGTGGCCATACACACTCCCTTACACACTTTTTTTTCAAGGTCGCGCTTTTTATAGGAAATTAAGTTATTACCAACATAATGGGGTCATACACACACATTGTTGTCACATCATTTGAAGACTCGTTAAGAATAAGGTAAATTTCGCAACTACCTTCACTGAGAAGAACAATATTTAAGTGTTTATAAATTATTAGACTTCATATGGATGAACAGTTTTCAGTTTTGAAATAATACTCTATCTACTCTTGAAACATTATAGCGATGCCATTTTTATTTTAAAATATGCTATGAATGTATACATTTTTGACGGTTTTATTAGATATGATATGTCAGTTCACGTTTTTTATTTATTTTTATAACCAAATTAGAAAGTTAAAGTTTTTCCAACAAAGGATAATAATATGTTGGATAGAACTGGGTTTAAATAACTAGACAAAAAAATCTGATGTGTCCAACACATGATTTTCCTATCTATACTTATACGGGTTTCGGATTAATTAATTAATTATTAGTAACAAATTTAGTACCTACCCTAATGTTATTTTAATTTAAATCTGACCATTAGGGCAATTTTACCTAATTTCTTGGGAAGAGGCTTATTGGAACTGGTTGTCAATGACTAATTTGCATAATTTTGTTAATCCGAAACCCGCGTAAGTATTGCGAACATACTATAGTTATTATAGGCTTTTTCCGGTTATTTTTTACAACCTATTGCAGCACCTCTAAAAATGTTTAGAGGATAAACTAAATATATTAATTTTCCACATACATCTAACTCGAAAAATTTACAGATAGGAAAGTAATAATATAAGTCATTTGAAAATTTTAATGTCCGAAATTTCAAACATAGCTGAATTTGGGATGTATGTTTAACTTCAAGGCAAGGGGGCCCAGCTTAATCAGGTTGACAACTAATTGTCTATCGAAATCCAAAGTCAAGCAGGGTCCAGCGAGGTTAGTAGTTGGATGCATACTATATGGGGAAAACCGTAGCTCGTATAATTACAGCGTAGTTGCGTAATAGCCACAGCTCGTAGGTACTATATCATTAAGTACGAGGAATATTGAGGATATGCTGTTCTTCGGAAGGGGCATAAAGCCGATGGTCCTCAGTACATGGATGTTGGGTTTGTTAAAGTTACCTATTTCTGATGGTTGCGACATCAGAGAGTTCGTCATAATTCCCAGTTAGGATTAGCGTACTCCCGGCGTCGTTGATTAACCCTGGTAGCAGATATAGACCAATGTTTTTTTTTATTTAAAACTTGCTTCAATAGTAGTTTCTGCACAAGGGTGGATATGATGGCCATTATCGCACGAGAACGAAATTTGAGCACGAAACTTTTTTTATATAGGATCTGTGATCGATCGGTAGAACTTTTGTTTTCAACGTGGTGGGCCAGGGTTCGATTCTGCCCCATAACTTTTTTTATTTCGTGATATAGTCAATCTGTATACAACTCGACAATTAAAAATTCTCAAAACTCGACGTATTGCCTAACAAAACGTCAGGCAATTCGTCTCGTATAATCGAGAATTTTCAGTTGTTTAGTTGTATAATGTATGACAATTAGTTTAACAGATTTCATTATCATGCAGTTTTCTTTACAAGTAGAATGGTTATGAAATATATTAGTTCAGAGAATGGTTATGAAATATATTAGTTCAGTTGAACACAACGGCATACTTTTTTGTTTTATATTCTATGCGTAGATTAGCTAATTACTATGTGGTTGTAGAAAAACGTATTTATTTTGCAATTTTAAAATTTTTATATTCAATATTTCAAAGAGCTGAACTTTAGATATTTATGTTTAATTTCACTTGTTTTTCTTTTTTCTTTGTCAGTACTACGATTACCTACAAGATGTCGATTAATTAAAATGAACACAACTTTGGGAAGTTCCATTTACAATATAATTAATTATTAAATAATAATAATATAATATATATACAGGGTGATCAACTTATTCTCCGGAGTTTGATATCTCTGTTTTGATACGAAAAAAGTTTTAAATACAAATTATAGATACAGTCCAGCTCCGCATTTTAAAATTATTTCGTAATGTACAGGATATTTCATAAAGTCACAGAAGTTATGTTTTTTTACTGGAACACCCTATATGTTATCTTGAATTTGAATTTTAATCATTTTCTCCATTCCGCTAATATAGGGTTTTATCAGGTTCTACAGGGTACTTTTATAGAAATGGCCACTTTTATGTGAAAATCCTAATGAAATAGTCACCCTATATTATTTAGAATCAACAATTGAGGGTTAATATCTCAAGTCCAGAATAATTTAGTAGTAGTCTAGTTTTGTTACAACTCATCATGTTTTTGATATCTTTTATTTTATATACAGGGTCATCCAAAACTCACGACCATGATTTTCTCGGTTATTTCAAATGGAACACCCCGTATCTAATATAATTTTCATAAACTTCTTACAAAATACTTTTACTTTTGTTAAGTATTCCCTATAACTAAATGTTACAGTCGTAGAGTTTTTTCTATTTTCAACAATAAAACGATATAGGTGCAGTACCCAAGAATAAGGTAACTAGATTATTTAAATAATGCAACAGCTGGGGGTGATGTATTATTTAAAAGAATAAATCAATTCTAATCTACCTGAAAATGAATGAAACATGTAATACTTTTAAAATACAGAATTAGTCGAAACCTAACACGTTTCAATTTTATTATATTTAGTTAATTATTGTCTATTTCTGATTTTTATAACTTGCAGTTGGGATACCGCATCAGCTTTATTTTATTATAGCCTACTTTCAGTTTTCCATTGTAAACAGGATCGCCTTCGGTCGAAAACAAGAAACTATGAACAAAACCTATTACCCACATTGTGGGGTCTTCGAAAACACACCGAAGCGGGTATCTTTTTTATTCGACCTACCTGATTGGTGTTCTTTTACATCTCTTATTGCGTGGTTTTTGGTGAAAACAAAAATTGTCTATTGGTTATGGTTTCTGAGAAGCAATTTTTTTTGTGAAATGCTTATGCGCGTCGGCCGCAACCTTTTTCCATCGCGCATCGTTCGCCGAAGGTCAGTGTGTGAATTAAAAGCACTTACAAGTACCCTGAAAATGTTGGCCAGAATTTAATTAATTTTGGCTATATATTTTTCAAATTTTTGTATGTTAGGCCATTATTTACAGGTGATTTAAATAAATTACGCGCTCGTCTATTTCATACCTGTAAATCTAATATAATGAATTTGCCGCCTACTAAGGATGCATTTCATTAGCATATAATAAGAGCTGCGTATCAATTGATTGTCTTGAAGAGCAATATTTTAATAAAACCAGAAATTCTCATCCCCGTTGAAAGAAAATAATTTACTTGTTCCAAAATTGACCACAAGAAGTGTTCGTCCCGATGTACAATTCGAAAATGTGTGCTGCAAATGCAAACTTCAAAAATGTACTAGAAATTGTATAGTTGTTTAACAGCAGGGCTGGATTTTATAATAGATTGTAATTGCGAGGGTGGGTGTTCTTTAAACTAAAATTTAGTTAGTTAAGTTACCCATATAGGGTTTATACATTTTTTTATCATTATATAGTTTATAACCTAAGTACTCCGAAGTATTATTATTATTATTTTTATGTCCCTCGATATACAGGAAGTATTGTAATCGTGAAAGAGGCACTATCCGAGATTTCAGATTTTCACGTTTCAGGGTCCCTAGATTGCGAAAAACATGTTTCCCCATTCCGTCGGTCGGTCTGTCTATCTGTCGCCTGTCTGTTGGCGCGATAGCTCAAAAACGGCTTGATAGAAAAACTTCAAATTTTGTATGCCGGTATGATTACTTTTTGTCTCAAAACTGGTTATACTTTCTGTCAGTTATATACAGGGGGAGCAAAGTCGACATATTTCGACTAAAATTGGTTTGCTGAGTATTTTAAGAGTCAAAGAAACAGATCCTAAATAAGTTTTTAAAAATTCAAAATGGCGTTGAAAAAATTATATTTAATCGGAAAAGGGCTCCCTTGTATGTAAATAATAAAAAACATTCATTTAGTTTATGTAACTAGACCATGTTAAAAGCAGCTAATCAGCTCCTTGTTATAACAATTCCTATATCGAGGGAAGTTCTGGGTAAAAAACTTTACCGATATTCTTGTAGTTGTTTTTAGTATATATATACAAATGTGTAGTGTTGATATAAATTATTAGGCTAAATAAATATTAATTTAAACCCTGATGGTTATTTTTTACCGATGTTTAGGTCTAAGTCATAATGAAAAACGGCATCACAATGGCGAGTTAAACACCAAAAATTGTTTTTTTACGATAAATCAAAATAATCGAAAAATATATTTTTATTCTGTTTTGTAATTGCTAATTTAACGGAGCCTTCTGAATTTGCATCCGCAGGGTCATTCCCCACATAGTACATTTTTTTAGAAGTATATCTTCGAGTGCACAGTTCGATGTTTTAGAAGCGTCTTTTCGACTCTCTGTTCCCTGTATAATAAATAAAAGTATCTGGGCCGACGCGTACATTATTCAAATACGCAAGACACTTATTTAATATTCAATAGTTACAAGCAACTACAGAAGCGGCAACATCGCGCTGTACCATATAATAAAATAACATATTCAAAACTTTTAAATATTTGCACTTGTCCCGTAAGGTAGGTTATAATCCGTGTAAAATAGTTCGCGGAATGAAGAGGTTACAGAGGGCAGCACTTGCTGATCAACTACTTTGTCCACACAATGTTTGCTCTCGTCTCATCGATTAGCACACATTTTGGCACAACCTATAATATCACTTTTGGGGACAATGTATTAAAGTAGGTACCATTCGAATCAGCATAACGTGTAGAATGCGTTAAAGCAGCTTTTAACTTGTGGGGTCCCAAAAATGGCCTCACAATTCAGGATGGCCACACTACTATAGTATGAATTATGCGCATGGCCACACAGTGATTTCCCGACAAACCCACACACACACACACACACACACACACACACACACACACACACACACACACACACACACACACACACACACACACACACACACACACACACACACACACACACACACACACACACACACACACACACACACACACACACACACACACACACACACACACACACACACACACACACACACACACACACACACACACACACACACACACACACACACACACACACACACACACACACACACACACACACACACACACACACACACACACACACACACACACACACACACACACACACACACACACACACACACACACACACACACACACACACACACACACACACACACACACACACACACACACACACACACACACACACACACACACACACACACACACACACACACACACACACACACACACACACACACACACACACACACACACACACACACACACACACACACACACACACACACACACACACACACACACACACACACACACACACACACACACACACACACACACACACACACACACACACACACACACACACACACACACACACACACACACACACACACACACACACACACACACACACACACACACACACACACACACACACACACGGATTCAGGGGAACCCAAAATGTAAAAAACCGTCGAAAACTGGAGGTCGAAAAAAATCATGATGTACTGACAATTAGTTTGATACAATTGTCACATATTTAAAATTTTAAAAATAATAGCAGTCGGTTGATAAAAATATAATAAATGGATTTAATTTTTTTAGTGTTCTCATTACTTAAAATTTATATGAAATATATTCGTTCACTTAAAGGTAATAGCATACTTTTTTGTTTTGTAATCTGGGCGTAGGTAAGCTAATAACCAATTGGGTGTAGAAAAAAATGTT
Source organism: Psylliodes chrysocephalus (assembly GCA_927349885.1). Lineage (NCBI taxonomy): Eukaryota > Metazoa > Arthropoda > Insecta > Coleoptera > Chrysomelidae > Psylliodes > Psylliodes chrysocephalus. The sequence continues at coordinate 47,622,928 of OV651821.1, forward strand.
AATCTGTACCTACTAATACAAAATTCCGAATCAACTAAAATACATGCGATAGGGCTATGAATAAATAAAGTCTGACTTATCTGTCAAAAGAGGGTTTATTACAGTAAAAACCATGGAAACATAATTAATATTATACCTAAACCTTTATTAGGCCGATCAAATGTATTAAATTTTAATTGTTACTAAAAATAAGCATTGAAGGATGAGGTATAAATAAAATGTTTACCTCTTGAACCTGCACTACGTTTTGCAAATTAAATTCTGCACTCCCTTCTTCTGTAGATTTTAGGTAAGGTTAGGATAAGTTATATCACTGACGTTTTTTACAATATAACAGATTTTATATTTTATTTAAATATAATTTTATTATCAAAATGACGATATTTTTCAATTTTAATATTATTACAGAAATAACACATACTTTTTTACTTTATTTACCAACAGTAGATTCATATTGTCAAATAATATATTTAGGGTTCATGTACTATAGGTAAAATAGTTAAATAATTATTCATTTATTAAAAAATATTTATCTTATATTAAATTATTATTTTCATTTGTCACATTCATTGTTTAGTTTATTTAAAGATATTATTTCTAAAGAGGAAGTGTAAATTCAAGTTTCTTAATTAATTGATACTTTTATGGAAATTCGTTGAAGTTGCAAAGACAGCAGTAAACGCGGTTCAACGAATTACCTGAGCACGCAAAAGTGCATGAACCCGAACTTTCTTTATAAAATATTAAATATAATTAATCCCTTGGTTTTGAAGAGCGACACAAGCACCATCCCTCTTAAAATGGTGTACCCTTGGTGAGTACCTAATTAATTTGTTATTTTTATCATTATTCAATGGAGATTGTCTTTTTCCTTTTTTAAACTAAATCATTTACTTATTAAATAAATATTCTTAATTATTATTATTATGTTTTATTAAAGTAGTTCTACCATCTAGCTATAATTAACCCCTCAGCTCGTTTAGGGAAACATAAAAACCCTAAACGGGGCAACATCTAATAACAATTCTACAGATGAATGATTATGGAGATAACACATGGAAAGAAATGGAAGTTGCTCGCTTATTTTATGAAAAATTTCTAAATTTGCCGCGTATATCCCAAGGGACAATTAGTAAAATTGAGAAGCAGTTTCGCGAGCTTGGACATGTTAGGCAGATAAAAAACAGCTGCCAAAACAATAACTAATGATACCAAATTGGGTATTATGCTTGAGTTTCAGGAAATCCCACATAGTTCTAGTCGACAAGCAGCCCCAATGTTTGATATTAGCCATTTATCGATTATTCGAACATTAAAAGACAATAAAAAGCATCCCTATAAAAAAAATAGCAATTTAGGAGCTGATCGAAGACGATTTTGATAGGAAAACGCAATTTTGTAACAAACGATGGCAATGTTAGATAATATGGTGATCCAATTGGAACGTTTTCGTTTTCTGATGCTAATCGTCAAAATTGCCGCTATTGATCTAGAGAAAATCCTCAATGGGCGAAAGAACATACGCAATACTCTAAAAAGGTTCATGTTTGGGCATGAATTGTTGGCGATCGTATCATAGGTCCTTTTTTCATTGATGGCAATTTGAATGGCGATAAATAATGTCCTGCTAACTTTAACGAACTTTCCAAATCAAATTCCGGCAGTGCCAACAATTGAGTATTTCCAACTCGGTGGATAGGGAGGCGAGGATCGATGGAATGGACAGCACGATCCCCTGATCTGACATTATTAGACAGTTTCTAATGGGGATATGTCAAAATTATTGTATACAGAACTAAAACTTTCGACCTAGCTGACTTAAGAAGACGAATATCGCTTGCGGTGACTCCTGAGATGTTGAATAACGTTAGAAGATATGTTCGCGGCGAGCATTTTGAACATTTCCTACATTGAGATGTTTTTTTTTTGTTACACTATCAAGAAATAAACAGTATTACTCATTAGTTTTTGAGTGTGCTGTAACGAATTTCTATAGTCAAATTATTTTATTAATATTAACTTTTGCAATAAATCGGAAAACATTTCATTTTTGTGAAACAGTTAGGTGCAGGAAATAGTACATAAAATATATATAATTTTCTGAAGAATCTAAAAATTGAAAAATATACAGGGTGTTGCATTTAAAATAAGAAAGTTGGTATGGCCACTATTACATGACATACCCTGTATAAAAGGTTTTTGTTAAAAAAATGCACTAATAAAAATACCAATCGATATGTTTAGGCATTTTTTCGAACAAACCCCATCTATTAATTACCGAATTTATTCCATTTGGCTCTTCCTCACTATATGCAGTGTGCGTAAAATGCGAATGTGATAGGTTCGAATACTTTAAGGTACATAATTTTTCAATGACAATATTTTCGTTTCGGGTGTTAAAAATACTTTTAGACCACTAAACCGATATAATATGTTTTAATAATATTCACGAAAAATACAAACAGACGACCTAGGGAAGGATTCATTTTAATATTCAGAAGCGCGAACTCCTCTTTTATCAGTGTAGTCGTACGTCTCGGTATTTTGAGTCGTCATTGAACTATTTATCAACAAGAAGTGTTTTAGGGAGATGCCGCTACTATGTTTTTCACCCATATAACATTTATAGAACCACGTTCTGATGCTCATTAGTTGTCTTTCGTTAATTGTTTTACAGCTCTTGTGAAAGGAAGGCGAAGTTAGATAGGGAGGGGACAGAGGACGGTCATAAAGTGAAATGATACGGCATCGGAATCTAAGAAACGGCATTCCTGCTTTTCTCCAGATTATTTTTATTGTTTTATTGATTGCAGGTTTTGAAAATGGAATACCAGCTGATGGATGTAACGGATGCGTACGGAATTGATAAACAGTTTCTATTTTATTGATAGTTACGTTTTTTATTGGTGATTTTTACGGTTTTATTCGACAAGAGTTTGTTTATGTTTAAATCAGGGACCAAGTCTGGAGATTGTCACTCGGCAAATGGTTAAGAGAGAAGTTAATACCTAATCTTTCACCGAATTCAGTAATTGTTTGTGATAATGCTAGGACCGACATGACATAAGCATTTTATGAGTTGTGTCGAGAATACGGCCACACCGCTTTACGCTTACCCCCATATCACCCCGACTTGAACCCTATCGAATTGATTTGGGCAACTGTTAAGAATAATGTCAGTCAAAGGAATATTAACTTTAAATTAGAAGACGTAAAACAATAAGCAGAAGAATTTAACAAAATAGGTATGAAGGAATGGAAAAAGCGATGTGATCAGGTTATAAAGGTAGAAGATACATATTTTGAAAGAGAAATACAAATTGATTTATGTTCGGAAATTAATCCTATCGTCATTAATCCTAATGAGGATTCCAGTGATGAGTCTTCTTCCAACGAAGAATCTGACAAAGACATATGAACATTATTTATTTGTGATTTACTGTTTACGTTGTTTATATTTATTTACAGGCTATATAATATAAAATTAAACATATTTTTGTTTTTCTTAAATTTACGTAAAATCAGAAGTTATTTAGATCATCCAGTTTTGAAATGAAGACCCGGTATAAAAAATCGGAAGGATATATTACTTCGTACATATATTATTTCATATTTTGTTTATAAAAAATTAATGTCAGTTAAAATACAAAATACTAGACCACCAGAGCTCTCCTTAACCTAAAGTCGGCTTACCTAAAAATAATGATTTTTTAATTGACTATAGAATTATGTACTAATAATAAAACTAAGCAATATGTATGAACAAGCGTCATTCTTTATTTTCCATTTATTTTATGTCTTAAAATATATGCGCCACTGGTTTACAACTTTCTAGGTAAGCTACCAATTCTATTCATCGGTAGGCGTGTTCGTAGCATTATAAATGCGCGTCCTTGGTTCTTTAGATTTGGCGTTTACTGTAACACGTAGTTCAGTTAACTTTTTAACTAAAATAGATGTATTGTTTATCTAAAAAGTAATGAACAAAACAAATTTACCTAGATAAGTTAAACATTCAACTGGGGACAACTGGCGCTTCTCAGAAATTTTTATTTACCTAAATTGTTGCAAGGTTTACTGTACCAAATAAAAAAATAAAATATTACAGGTAATTTTTTAACTGTTCCAGATAATAATTTTCAGATAAACTGTTTGACTAAGGCTATTTTCTCAGTGTGAAATTCACTTTACGGTATTTTATTTTAAAACACCCTATATATACAATTGATGCGTAAAGTTCCTTATGGAATTTCCGTGTAATATTTTGTATGGTTCCATTTTCTAGAATTTAGATTTTTTTTATTTCTTTTATGTCGCCGTTTGTATAGTGATGAGTAACCAGTCCTGCCACGATATTACGCGACAAGGTAATCGTAAATTGTAAAGAATAAATGTTAACTTATTTGGATTTTAAATATGTATTGTTGTTTTTCTTCAACATGTTTATTACATGTTGACTATTTACAATATTGATATTCTTTCAGAAAAAAGTGATTTTCTGTAGTGTTCGTCGAAAAATATTTTTCCATGAAAATTACCTCAGTTTCCGAATAATCGTATTTTCCAGCTAACAATACAAACAATTCCCTTCAAATCGATAATAACTTTATTTATTTCACACAAATCAACGTCAATTATTCCTTCGAAAATAGCTAAATGCTATTGTCTCTTCATATTGACGTTGATAATCCCCCTGATATTTATTTTACCGTCTAGTCAATTTCAACAAGTTATTTTCGTTCGAATGTACCTACCCTAAGCGGTTTCTGTATATTCAATTTGGATAATTCGTAATACAAATAATACTGTTTTACGTTTCACGTTCACCAGCGAGCTTTCGGTGCAATTAAAATAATTGGAATTATGGGAAAACGCGAAAGGGAATCGTTTAAGGGATTAAAGTGTTGAAATACAGTTTAAAATATCCTGGAACGTATGACAACAGATTTGAATTTAATAGGATCTAAACAAGTGCACTGGCGAAATATGGAAATACCTGGCGCCGTAGCTTTGGATTGGATAGTCCGAGGTATTTAAAATGAATTTGGTTTATCGAATCGAATGAATATTAATTTTAATTGGGAAAAAATCGTGTTTAAATTATTTTTTTAAAGTCTTTCTATATAAAAATACAATACTTTCAAAATATGTTTGCCCTGTGCTAGATTTGGTACGATACGTAACATATTTTTTTAGAATAAACAATAATATAATTTAACTCTCTTTGAGGTGATTTCATATTCAAATAGCCTATTTAAATATACAGCAGACATTTCATTATATAAGGCAGTACAATAAAACCTTTAAAAATAAATAAAATTTATTTCCAAATACTTTAATTAATTAAAAATAGGGTGCGCATTTATTGGTTTAATTCACAATAATATTTTTATCGAAACAGTCGCTACAAACAATTAAAATAACTATACAGGGTGATCCATTAGTGTGAAAAAGTCCATATCTCCGCCATTATTAGAGATATAAAAAAAATATTTTCACAGAACGGTAGCTAGCGATAAACTACATATTTTATAAATTATTTTTAAATATACAGGGTGTGTTTAATAACTTCTCTCAGGAACCAACGTAAGTTCTTTTTAATGGATCAACTTGTATTATATTTTATATTTCAATTATTCTCGCTTTTCCCTATTCTAAAAATATAAATTATTATTGGTTTATACAGGGTATTTTGCAGGATATAATCAGTTTTGTATGAAAATCGTATTTAATTCAATGACATATATCATGCAAAAGAAACAATTGACAACCATTTTTTTTCTACCACAATTTTTCGATTATGGTCAAATTTTATCCGGAGAAACAACTTTTTTCAATTCTCATCAAATCTGTACAGGGAGAGTCAAAACACAAATACATAATTTTCTCAATTTTTTTAAATGGTTCACCCTGTATCATCGTTCAAAAGTACCTATCCTAATTATACCTTAATTTGACTTAGGCATTGCCTATACCAAAAGGTAATAGTTTTTAGAGATTTTTAAATTTTAGTGGTAAAAACGATAATTCAGAATATAATTGATTGGAAATACACTTAATTTATCATTAGTAATTAATTGAATTTAACGTGAAGTAATTATTTATTATCGACTAAGTAAGTTTCTGACAATAATATGTAATGTCACTCATACATTTATTAGAAAAAGAAATAAACATTGTAAATACGAACTACAAATAAAACCTAATAAATTTTTTATTAAATTTTTTTTTAAGTTGGCTTTGAAAACCCCTAATACTGACAGTTTGTTATTATTAATGTCATTAGTGTTGCATTATTTGTTTTATACAAAGTTTCGCCAGTTTTTTTAATAGGAATTATAGTCGTGAAGAATTAGTTGATATGGTATGGATTTTGGGAGAATGTAATAAAAACTCTTTGTTAGCAACTAGAGTTTATGAAGAACGATTTCCATAGCGTAGAACGCCAAATAAAACATCGTTCGAAAAACTGATGGATCGATTTAACCGAACAGGGTCAGTTTCATATGAGAAAATTTATAGAACAAAAACTGTTACTGAAGAGGAAAATCAACTAAATATGTTGTTAGCAGTTACCGAAAATCCGCATACAAGTATAAGAAATATTTCAAGGGAACAGAAAATAAGTTATACGTCAGTACAAAGAATACTTTTCAAAAATAAAATGCATCCGTATCATATGCAACTACACCAAGGACTTACTAATATGGATTAGGGTGCTTTCTTTTCAGGCAATATATTTTTTTTCTCTGTGCTACCTGAAATTCTAAAACTTTATAAAAAATAAAACATTATGCCGCCGGGTAAAAGGTTTTAAATGCAATAGCGACTTAGCTCATTCAAAAATTCGATTTGCTATTTAAATAACATAGGAAAAATTTTTTGTTTCAATTTAATTTTTCGATATTAAAATTTTTTTTTAGGAAAACCCCGTGAATAGCTTTGTAGGGCATGAAATTTGCTACAAAAAGTTTCTCTAAATAAATCCTCTCCAACTAACAGTTTTTAAGTTATAGAGATAGAAATATGAATATTAATTATAGTTTACATCAAATCTTCTTTATGTTAAAAATTTATTAACAATTATATCAACAGTCAATGCTAGTCAATACGATTGAAGAGCAAAAACTTCTGTTTACATCAATGGACGTATAGACGAAGTCAAGAGTAGCGTCACTGTGGTTAGAAATAAAACTAAAAAATTTTAAAATTAGAATATAAACAATAATTTAAATTTTAGCATATTGATAATTTGATTATATAATGATTATTATTTGAAATTTATATTTATTAAATTAATTTAAAACTAGTTTTTGGAATTAAAAACCTGAATCATATTACGACTCGACTGTAGCGTCCTAATGTTTATAATAAGGTATTATTATATGTAAAAATATTACATTTTTGTTTAAAGAAGATTTAACTCAAAAACTGTCAGTCGGAGAGGATTGATTCAGAAAAACTTTTTGTAGCGAATTTTATGCCCTACAAAATGGGAAATCGAATTTTTAAATGAGCTAAGTCGCTATTGCATTTAGAACCTTTTACGCGGCGGTTAATTTTTTTATTTTTTATAAAGTTTCAGATTTTCAGGTAGCACAGAAAAAAAAAATATTGCCTGAAAATGAAGCACCCTAATATGGATTTTGAACACAGGGTAACTTTTTGTGAATGGTCACAACAAAAAATTACTGAACGAAGAGATTTTTTGAGTACGTGCTTTTTGGAGATGAGGCAACTTTTCATCGAAATGGCTGTGTCAATAGGCACAACTTTCATTATTATTCCACTTCTAATGCATACCATATAATTATTCACAGTCAGGAAAGGTGATCTTTAAATGTTTGGGGTGGCATTATCGGATAGGACTTCATTTTTTTAACGAACCTGTAAATGAGGAATTGTACTTACCCTTTCTAGTGAATTTTTTACCAATATTGCTTGAAGATATTCCTCTTGAAGTACGCCGAAAAATGTGGTATTTACATGATGGTGCTCCTGCTCAAAATAACGCTCTTGTAAATGGCTAACTTGTAGATCAATTTCTAGAAAGATGGATAGGAAGAGGCTGGCCAATCCGTTGGCAGCCCGGTCACCAGATTAACTAAAATGGACTTTTTATTCTGAGGCTACGTTAAGGCTCTAGTGTATAAATTACCTCCAACTACAGTAGATGATACGAGTAAGAGAAGTATTTTGAAGTGTTACTGTGGAAATGCTTGGAAATGTGAGTCGGCACTTTGAAAACCGTCTTTAGGCCTGCATAAATATTATGGGAGGCCACTTTGAACAACTGTTCTAATTTATAATTTGCAAAATTTACATTTAAATAGTAAAGTATGAATTTGTGCTAGCTATTAATATTTTTTCTTTCTTAATGTAAAAATCGATAATAAATTACAGCTGGTTAAATTCAATTAATTTCTAATGATAAATAAAATGTATTTCCAATTAATTATTTTCTGAATTATCGTTTTTACCACTAAAATTTAAAAATCTCTAAATACTATTAACATTTGTTACAGGGAATGCCTAAGTCAAATTAAACCATAATTAGGATACTTTTGAACGATAATATAAAATACAGGGTGAATAATTAAAAAAAAAAAATTGTGAAAATATGTATTTGTGTTTTGACTCACCCTGTACAGATTTGATGCGAATTGCAAAAAGTAATATCTCCGGATAAAATTTGACCATGATTGAAAAATTGTGGTAGAAAAAAAATTGGTTATCAATGGTTTCTCTTGCAAGATATAGGTCATTGAATTCAATACGATTTTTATACAAAACTGATTATATCCTGCAAAATACCCTGTATAAATTATTAATAATTTATATTTTTAGAATGGGAAAAGCGAGGGCAATTTAAATATAAAATAAAATACAGGGTGAGCCATTAAAAAGAACATAGGGTTGGTTCCAGAGGAAAGTTATTAAAAATAATTTAAAAATATGTAGTTTAACGCTGTCTACCGTTGTGTGAAATTTTTTTTTTTATATCTAATAATGGCGGAGTTATTGGACTTTTTTACACTAATGGATTACCTAGTATAGGAGTATTAATATTTATTTAAAGCAAAATTGTATGTTCATCAGAATAAGTTTTTTTTTACTAAATGCGTCTAGATAGAGCATTTACGATTATTACAATCTAATCATTAATATCATTTAACAATAATATTTAAACCTAACTTCTCTAGGGATAAAAAACTTCATGAACTAATATTCTACTCACTAGTGTATTTTAGAGTCTTATTATTTAATTACTACTGTTAACGTATAACACAAAACCGTACTATACTCCGCTTTTATCTAACATTACTGAACTCAAATAGTCCAGTCATATTAAGGGTTTCTTTTCAAAAACGTAGATAGTCAGCTATAAACTTGTGCAAATATTAATTTTTACACCCTAAAACTCTTCTCAAAACCTACTTACCGTAGGGTATTCACTACTACAGATAGCTAAGGTAAAAAGTCACAAAATTGATTTTTGCATATTAATTTTGCAAATATTTCGTTTCTTATGGGTTTTGTGCTATTTGTATTAATTACCAATAATATACAGGAATAAATTCTCTATAACTTTTATTTAAAACATTTTTTTATATCTTGAACCGTTTTCGAGATAGAGGGCAGAAAGCGCGTAGTGTTAACTATTTAGAGTATCATTCGAGGTCAACCGGTAGTTCCGATTAAAACTCGCCGTATGAAGTCGAAAAATTATTGATAAATATGTAATTCTAAATAAGTTGCATTTTTAATACTTACATACTCGTGTAATTAAAAAGTTAATAAGGGAAATATTTTAATTATTTTTTAATTCTAACCTTATTTATACTAATTACTTCTTAACTAAAAAATGAAAAGAATTAAATTTTCAATTAATGTTTTTATTAAAAAATACCATTCCATACATTTATAAACATTGAAATTAAAAAAATTGAATAAGAATAAGAACTAAAAGTTCTAATTTTAATTTTCTTCTTCTTTTTCTTCTTCTTCTTCTTCTTCTTCTTCTTCTTCTTCTTCTTCTTCTTCTTCTTCTTCTTCTTCTTCTTCTTCTTCTTCTTCTTCTTCTTCTTTTTCATCATCATCGTCTTCCGGTCGCTACAAAATTTCAAATTCCTCATCGTTCTCGTCTTCAACAACATTTGTCTCCAGTTCTTTCAGAATTCGGGGTCAAAGGTATCGTCTTCATTGACATCACTTTGGTTTGATGAAGCATTGTGACAAGCTTGCCCATTACACTGGCCGCAAGCTAATGAGCACTGGAAACCTGCTTTCCTGCATCCATATCGTGAACCACAACCTTTCTTGCATTTGCAGAATATTGTGTTAAGCAATTCCTCTGGAGCTGGTGGTAAAATTGTCGTAGGTTCCAGGGATTCATCATGCATTATCCAACTCCAATCCTGGGGTTCTAAATTATGCCCTAGAACCCCATTAAGTCTGAACTTAATAATAAACACGGTTGAAATGTTGGTGAGTTGCTGCACTCGTTGGTAGAAGATTTAATAACTGCACAGGTTTATTTAGGTTTGTTAACTTGATGAACTGTGCATAGATAAAGAGGATTGATAATGTGGTCAGATTTTGGAGCACTATAGATTGCCAACAAGGTTTGCACTCTATTCTCAAATAATCTTTGAACCAGGCAGTTTTTAATTACACGAGTAGGTAAGTGTTATTAAATGAATAGATACTCAATTAATGTATCAAATAGCTTTGACAATATGTAATCCTAGAAAGTTGGGCAACCGATTTATTCTGAACACTTTATCTTAGAAAACTTAAAATGTTTACTAATCTACCCATCTAGTAGGTATTTAGATTAAATTTTTATTACATTTATAGGCAGCAAATTATATACAGGATATATCCTTTATTAAAAGGTAACTTTTGAAGGTAACTTTAACCTTTTTCCATGCGTAACCTCCTTATATCAATGCCGTATCATTTGTAAAGAAGATGAAAGGGTTAGAACATATGGCGAGAAATGATCTATGCGGCAAAATAACGTCTCAAAATTGATGAAATATATATTTTGTGACTGTAACAACTAACAAAGTAATTACAATGGCTTGTAATTTCAGCCTTTTTTGTAAAATTACTGAGGGGCCTCAGTATTGCTATCGTGCAGACAAAAAAATTTTCTTACCCCTATTTTTTAAAACATTTTTTGATGTTTCCGATCATTCTGAGTACGAAAATGATCGTCTGTGTGTATGTATGCTGGCGCAATAACTCTAGATTAAAAGTTCTAATTGATTTACGGTTTTGATTTTCTTGAATAATTACTTTTAACTTAGAACCCTATTGATTTTCAGAATTTTCTGCTCATCCTAACTACTTTAATATCACTTTTCTTAAAATCCGCCTATGCAATTCTTATGTTACAATTTTAGGAATTCCAATTATTTCTAACGTCAACATTCCTAACATTCCCAACATTCCATAAATTGCAAACATTCTCTAACGACCTGTCAAACAACAGCTGTTGATAGTAAAGGTGAAATTTCTAAGGCGGGTTGCGACCTTTACACTTGCAACCATAGCCATTTTAAAGGCTATTTTTATTGGAAATTAGTCGCCAAGTCTGCCAATTTATGAAAAATATATAAGCATTTTCTTAAAAATTACTTTTTTTATGGTGGTGCTAACTTAAGCGTACTACTATTTCACCCCTAGCCACAAAAACCCTCCATTAAATTTTCTGGCTCTCTGTCGGAAACCCATAGAATAATTAACCGGCTATTTTATTTGGTAAAAAGTAGTAGTGCGTTTAGAAACCTCGCCCAGCACGTCTGACCACATACATTAGAATAGGGTCAAGACCGTGCGAGGTTTCTAAACGCACTCCAGAATAATGCTTGGCTGTGTCTGTCAAGTATCAAGATGTCAACAGTAATGTATGAATGGCTCTTAAATGTCAAATTATTTAAAAATGTATGCTTTTTTTTAATATTTATTGCAAATAATTTGTAGTGTATCTTAATTCAGGCTTTCCATAAATAAAGGTACAGCAAGACAAATAATATAATGTTCTTATATAAAGCACTTTTTTATTTTATAAAAGAGAGTTAGGATATAATGCTGACTTTTTGTAGATAATTTTAATTATACAGTTTTGGATTACATATTCAAACAGCGAATTGTAAATAATAGTTGCAATACTCATCCTTCTGTTCTTTATTAATAGAATATGAATAGGCGAAGTAAGGAGTCCAAATATTTTACATGAGCAGGACTAAGAGGTAAAGTAACCAATTATTATTGTATAAATTGCTCGAACAAGTTTTTAAACCCTAATCAAAAGGCGATATAGAATGGTTTTAAAAATTAAGTCTTGTGAAAATCATCTCGTGGTTTAACCTAAGTAATGCCAATGCTTAACAAAACAAAAAATTTAACGTCCTAATACTACTATCAGCTTTCGGTCTTTCGTTCCAAGTTAAATAATTTCTCATTTTTGTTACGCTACAAGTTTTCCCTTGTGGGCCTTAGTCTAGATAAGGTGAGAACCACCATTTTAGCGTCTCTCGAATTAGAAAAAATTAACTGAACATAAAATATACAGATACGTTCCCAAAACTGTTCTTTGGGAAATTCCATAAGCACTACAAGATTTTCTCTCACTAATAACGTTGTTAAGTTGGACTCTATGCTTTCCATATGTTAAAAAACTTTTCCTAATTCCAATTTTCCATAATTTATAGAACACAAATGTATGCAAAATTTTGTCGAATGTTAGCTCGACATAATTTCCTATTATCAACAGTATTGTACATAATATTATGTTTATAAAACAAAAAAATTAAATAAATTACCAACAACTTCCGACTCGCATTTTATAAAAACTCAATTATTTCCACTGTAAATTGCAGAAATATATCGAAACTTTATGTTGCGGCTATACAGCTCAACCACCCTTATTTAATAAATAAACCGCAAAATTAACTTAAAATCACCCCTCTAGCTCTAGCTACTTTTCACGCTAGAGAATTGGTAAATGCGCGAAGCATAACGTCGAACCAGTGTCGATACCAATAAAACTAGTAATTCTATTATTTCTTTCGTTTGTGTTTGTAATTTTATCGGGTTTGTTTGCGGCTGAACGAAAATCTGCCGGTGACTAAGACTAATGCAATTTTTCGAAGACGATTCTGAGGGATTTGAAAAGGGGAAATGAACTTAACTTTAGAGAATTGATGATCCATATCGTAAATTAGATAAAGTAAAATCTTGTTACGTCCAACTTCCTTATAAATTTACTGATGACATTTTTGTATTTAAATTTAAATAAAAATAAATGCCAATTCAGAAAATAGTATTGAAAGGAACCTTATTTTACTCCAATTTTATTATTTAATTGATTTATTAGACGTTTATTACCTAAAATAAAGAGATTCATTATGATACTAGATTAGGTTTAACCTGTATTAATAAAGCAAGCTACATTAAAATTAAGTTTATATACAGGGTGTTTGTAAATAATAGCGAATGATTTTAGGTAGTGGTTGAAAAAATTCGGCGGGAAAAAGTCAGTGGCGCAAAACTTTTGTAATTAAAAAAGTTGTGGTATTCTTCAACGAACGCCACTGTTGCAAGTAGACATTTTTGCACCACTCCAAACAATGCACATTTATCTCTCCAAAGTGTTTTGCGAATTTTGAGTCAGTCTGCATATTATGACCTTTGTTTATAGGAACTTTTTTAACAAAATACCTTTGGCAACCACCCCCTAAAATCTTTCGCACTTATTTTAAACAGCTTGTAAAATACAGAAATCTGTTTAAAATAGTTCAGTACCATTATATTTAAATAAAAATATATTTCATTAAATAACAGTAACTCACAATTTAAAAACTCTAATTTTATGATATGAAACCGATTCTGATTAATAAGGTATTTCTTCTGCTTGGCCTTTCTATTGTCCTGGACTTGATTATTATATAATTATTAGTATTATTTTTCTTTGATATTAATTTGATGGATTACATTTTCTCTTTGGTTTTGTCCTTACCATTTCTTCTTCTTGATATTTCATCTTCTTGACATTTCATCTTTTTCGTTTTTATTAATTTTTTGTTTGGTTTGAATATTGACCGGAGTGCATCCTGACAACAGGTCGGGCCAGAAGGGAGTATATAAATAGCAAAACATTTTCCACGAGCCCTACTAAGGGAAGGAAAAGCTGTTGGTACCCAAACGTTCGCCCTTCAGTACCGTGAATTACCTGCATAAAATTATTTCTTCAATTTCATTCCGAAGTCACTCTTGACGTCTTTTGTAAAAGAAATAAGGAGGATGTGGTAACAAAAGCCTTGCCGTTTGGTCCCATAATTTACCCTCATAATAATATTTCTTTAATTTTATTTTTATTTCGCTGTTGTAAAATTTAGCGAGGGGGATTAAAAATCAAAATAGGTCTGACTCGACTCAGTTTTTGGTTCTATATAACGCCCTTTAAAAAAAAATTTTAAATTTACTCTTGAGGCCCATAAAAAAGAAAGATTCGGTGTGAGCAACCTCCATCGCTCTACTATATCCAACCTCAGATTTCACCCTGTCATGAAACATATCCAAAATAATCATTAAAAGAGCTTAAAAGGGTGGGAGAAGAAGGTGGGCTTACTCTTCGAATTTTTCTTGTTATTAAATTATCTGTACAACCAAGTTACAAACTACCCGAATCATAAAAACATTCTCAACTTTTTTGTGGGGGAAAGATAGTAACGAAAATCGGATTGCTTCTTACATTTTGTTCCATTATATAACCGTGTGTAAATGGGGTAAGGGAGGGGGTGAATCAAACATTTCCACAACCCAAAGTTGTCGAAAAAAATAAATTAAGCTTTTTGTTTATTTGGATGGGAGGCGAGTAGAGGTGGGAGAAGGTGAAATTTTGTTCACCTTAAAGTCCAATCCATCGAAGTCTAAGTTCAGTTTATTAATGTTACCATCTGATTCTAGACGTAATGCACGAACATCAAAAATTTAGTAATTAGAACATACTTTCAAACTTGAATTATACACACTATAAGAACTAAACTAAAGAAAATAAAAATAAGCCTTCGTAGGTTCAATGGGCGTTAATCCATTTGATTACGAACATATCAAAATTTGGCGACCGTGCTGGCCAGTTTCTGCAGGCTCAATGGGCAAGCTTCTTTATAAACCAAAAATTGTTTGCCGAATTTAGCAAAATTATAATGAGTAATACAAAAATTATAGCAATAAGTAATCATTTTTGAATTTTCAAATGTAACTCGCTGTATTACTGAAAAAGTTACATTTTACTCAAGCGTTTTTTGTTTATTTTGTCTTCTCTTTAATAAAAGAATCTTCTGTAGTTCTGTGCCATTCTTAATGGGACATTTTCCATAATAAATTTTTTCATTTTCTTATTAAAATTTCCTAACGCTTTACCCCAGAGAGCTTTCATTCATTGATCAATTTTAAAATAGAAACCCTTTAAGAGTTTAGTCATAAATCAAAAAACCCAAACATATAACAAAACCATCAATGGACAAAAGAGATATTAGAATAGCCACTTGGAATGCCAATGGTATTATTCAAAAACAAACTGATATCCAAGTTTTCTTGGACATACAAAAAACGGATATGTCTGATTTCTGAGACCCACCTTTTATCAGAGTCATTCATTAAATTCAGAGGATATAACTTCTATTACACCATCCATCCATCAAATGCAGCAAGAAAAGGAAGTGCGTTAGTTATTAAAAATAACAATTCTCACTATGAGGAACTAGGCATCCAAGAACCAGAAAATCAGGTAACCATTAGCACCATTAACATTAAGGGGGGCAAAATTACTGTAATCTATTGTGCACCAAGATACAACCAGAAATTATAAAATTTTCTCAATGTACTCAAAAAACTAGCTAACAAATTTATAATCAGTGTAAAAATTACAAC
Organism: Psylliodes chrysocephalus; assembly: GCA_927349885.1. Lineage (NCBI taxonomy): Eukaryota > Metazoa > Arthropoda > Insecta > Coleoptera > Chrysomelidae > Psylliodes > Psylliodes chrysocephalus. The sequence continues at coordinate 47,638,873 of OV651821.1, forward strand.
TCCAAATCACCAACTGGAGTTCAAGATTAACCACAGTCAAAGGAAAATAATTGCACCCAGCTGCATCAGAACTTGATTGTACATACTAATCTTCTGAAAAACTCACCTATTGGCCCACCCACCCAAATAAGATTCCAGACCTTTTGGATTTATTTATTCTGAGGAAAATTTCACCAAACTATACACGAGTAGAACACTTTGATATGAATTCAGATCATCCTGCAGTAATCCTTAGTAATAATGTTATTTAAAAAGAAGCCAAACCGACCCTAGCAAATCGGAAAATTAATTGGGAAGGTTTTCAAGAGGACTTAACAAATACTATTCAACTGACCATAACACTAAAAACGAAAAATCAGCTAAATAAAAAACTTGAAAGGTTTATTGTTGAAATCCAGCAAGATGCATGGAGGAACCCACGGAGAGTAAGAAGATTAACAGGTGAAAAACTATCCTGTCGAGATAAAAAAACTGGTAGCAGAAAAAAGAAAACTAAAAAAGAAATGGCAAATAAATAGATCGCCAGAAGATAAAAATATATTAAATAGGGCTACTCAAAGACTAAGAAGGGAAATCTTAAATCACAAAGAACAGATACCTAGCGGGGCTAACAGATAATAAAGAAACTGATTATTCACTCTGGAAGGCCACTAAAAAGGTGAAAAATTCGTGTAAACCCTGTCTCTTATCAGAATAGCAGATAACAAATGGGTAAGAGACAATCAACAAAAAGCTGATATTTCCGCTGATCACCTACAAAAGATGTTCCAATTAGATGAAAATCAAGACACTCCTAATGAGAACATCCATAATATGAAACAACTTGAAATTAGGCTAGTTACTCCCAATGAAGTAACGAAAGAAATTTAGAAAAATATCGACTTACAGAAAGCCCCAAGATATGACCTTATTACTGGAGAAATATTAAAGAAACTACCATAGAAGGCTATTGTTAAATTGACATACCTCATGAATGCAGCATTTCGCCTTAAATATGTACCTGATTCGTAAAAAATGGCTGAAGTTATCCTAATTCCTAAGCCGGGAAAACCTCCAAATGAAGTGTCATCATATAGACCTATATCACTGTTCCCGATAATATCTAAGTTATTTGAAAAACTACTACTAAAACGACTAAAACCAATAATTGACAATAACAATCTGATCCTTTCGCACCAATTTGGTTTTAGAAACGAACACTCGACAATAGATCAAGTACACAGGATAGCCGATATCATCGAAAAAGCTTACGAAGAAAAATATATATACTCAGCTATATTTCTTGACGTAGCCCAAGCATTTGACAAGGTTTGGTACGCTGGCCTGATATATAAACTTAAAAAATTGCTTCCTTGACATAAATTATCCAAATAACATACATACTTAAAAACAAAAAGAGAATTTAAAAAATAAAATAAAATAAAATATTTGTTCCAGTGGCGTAAAAATTAGAATGATAAAATTTGACACTAACCGTGATAGTGCGCCACTGTTTAATTTTTTTTTAATGTTGGTTTAGTAAAATATTACTATTTTAAAGACTTATAATATTAGTAACCAGGAGACCCAGCACTATTCATATGGATTTGGATATGGTCAGAATTTGTTTAAAGTGCAGGAAAGTATTAACTTACTAATATATTAGTATAACATATGACATAATTTTTATGGAAAACATGATTTATATAATGTAAAAATATTAATTAGGCACTTTTACTTTTAACAGCTCACCTTGAAGAGTTACAAATTTTGGATACCGTAAAGTCGGGTGATTTTGACTTACTGTCAAAATTTAGACCTAGTTCCAATTGTTAAATAAAAGCAAATCCAAATTCGCATCATCGCCATAATTTAGTCTTCACTTATATTTTAAGAATTATTAAGCAAAAATATTTCAAATGGTATAATTTTTCAAATAAAAAATAAAAAAGGGGTGTGCAAAGTCACCCGCAGGTAGAGGGTAATTTTGACTCATCCGTCATTTTACATTATTCTCTCTATAATATTACTTGCTGGTTTAAAGCCACCCCTCACAGTTGATAGTAAAACACATTTTATCATTAAAAAATATTTTTCATTGCTTACGGTAAAGATAATAATAAAAAATATTAGATACAAACAACAGTATTTTTGGTTGCATACAAATTTTTGTCACCTTTCAATTTTGATTATTTTGCAAGGAGTTAAATGTTTTATACTACAAAAAACATAAGCGTTTAATTGTCTTTAAATAAAGTGTTTTGGGTAGTTTTAATACCTAACAGTTAAACCAGCGTGAGTTTTATTTTTAAAATAGGACGTATAATTTTTTTAGAACAAAAATAACTATTTACTGATTTAAGCTAAAGTCACCCATGCGGGTCAAAGTCACCCAACCTTACGGTACACTATAAAGTCGCCTTAAATGACCTGAAAAACTAATAGTTAAATTTGAAGAAAATCTGACAGTATCAAAAAGCAATATCAAAAGTGCAGGGTCATTAAAAAAAAACAGTTAAAGTCGATCTTGATTTATGGCAAGTTTGGAATTTGGATATCAAACTTATAACATCCTGTATCTCTGTAAGTGATACCTTTAAGGGTTTATGTTCCTATATTAAAATTCATCAATAACCGAGAGCTCCCTGGGATAGAGCGTTGTCGCCCTGTATCCTCGGTGAGCGTGGAGATCTTTTTATATCTAAAATTCTCAACAGGTTGTGCATTAAAATCCTGTAGCTTTTGTTTATTAATTGTTTTTTTAATTAGAAGAATTAATTTGAAATTTTAAAATAGTTTCAATAGAAAATCTATAAATTTAACAAAGGTTGTTTTAAACATTCCAACTTGGGAATGAGTAAATAAGCCAGAATAGAATAACGAGTTTTATAAAAAAAAATTTCAATTTTCAATATTAACAGGAAGTGAAAAATTTACATATATTCAGTTTCCTGTAAATTTTTCTATTTTACCCTAACAAAACATTTTAAAATGTTCCGACTGCATACCAATTCAAACATTTTCATTTTTTGTTTAATCCCTCGAACGCCCGTTTAATAATTTTTTCATATTGCTAGTGTGATAGCCTTAGGATATGTTTACTTTGTTCCATATACACGGTGGCTCAATTGAAACGAGTACATTTTCAAAAAGATTGACGTTTATTCATAAAAAAATTTTCTTTTTGAACATTGCTCCTATTAAACACTGTTGAAAATACGGCCACTGAATATTCCAACCCTAGACACCGTTGACTCTTCTATATGGGCAAATTTTGAAGGCAATGATTTACGATGGACAACTACCATCAAATAACTCATGATAACAATACTATTTTGTAGGAATAATTTTTAGCATGAAGTTAGTTACCGATATCTTTAATGACTTATAGCTAAGTTTTCATCATCCCAATCATAGATTAGGGAAGTGTCAATAGATAGAGAACTCAATGATAAAACTCTGAAGCGATCTACTACCCCCTATCTAATTTGAGTGGTACTAAATTCAATATGACCGATAGGGACGGGTTTTTTTAAATCTAACTTTCTGCTAGCTAGGCTAAAATGTTATGAAAAATATTAAACAAAAAAAAAAAAAAAATAAAAAACAATCAAAATTTACCAATTTATGTTTTGTTTTTATTTCATTTAATTTACTTTTTTCAATAACTTTAAACTTGAAATAATATGCAATTTATGTTAGACTTTTTATTTTTTATTTCAGTAAACGAATGATATAAAATATAATTTGTCTATTTTAAAATAGATATGTCCAGAAAAATTTGCATTTACTCCATTTAAATAAATAAATAATAAAATAAGCCAACCAAAATATCTTCTTTAACAAAATAAGAATGTGTATATATGGATCAAGTAATTTATAAGAATTTAAGGAGTTAGATTGGTAACTAGGATTGACAAAAATTGAGGTTGAAGAGTCGTCCTTTTGATGTCTTACTATTGTGGTGAATTTGAGCGTGGATTAAATTTGCTACATGCTTATCAAGCCCTCAAGTTAGACTGAAGTACACTAATTCTTATAGACGTGA